>BSQZ01000021.1:5577500-5695000 GCA_033239005.1 Lamellibrachia satsuma | reverse complement strand
CACATTTGAGCGATAATAGGGGATTATACGCACAACCAATCAGAACGCTCCATTTCAAATTTCAACCAATCAGAATGAGCCCCAAATCTGCACATTTTTGATCCTTCAAAAAGACACACATACTACTTATATTCTATATATTTGAGATAACATTGTGCACATCAAAATAATATGTTCTTTGTAAGGCTATGATATTTAAATTATAATTGTCATCTAAGATGGACACCAATTTATAGCATACAAAAGTGTACTTCAATTGAATTAGAATAATCAGTTGAGAGGCCTATAAAACAAGCAATATTTTATCGAAACTATATTATAAGAGTGTAGCCAATAACTATGAGAAAATATATCGGTATGTCGCAAAGGGCTGGCACGATACAGGAGTAGAAAACCATGCTTTATACAGATATACAGTTAGCTCTTTTTTTACATATGTGATATATATTTGTTAATCAACCCAATAATTCGATTACTCCTTGAAGCTGCAATACTACACTACTCTGAAACTTTCATATCTCTTATTGCTGCTTCTACGTCCTTTTCTGTTATGATAGTACCTAGAACAGTATCTCTCATTTCATTGTTTACATACAAGTTCCAGTGTCATGTGTGTAGTCATTTACATTTCCCAAAATTGAATAAAATCTGCAATGTTTCAGCACATTTTACTAATTTGTCTAGATCGTTTTGTAAATGTTGTTTATCACCATCATTGTTAGCCTTTCTTACCGCTTTTGCGTCATCCGCACATGTCAATGTGTTGCTTGTTATATTATCGTCCAATTCATTAATATATATATATATATATATATATATATATATATATATATATATATATATATATATATATATATATATATATATATATATATATATATATATATATATATATATATATATATATATACTGATCCTTGTGCTACTCCACTCAAAACTGATTTCAAATTTGAAACCTCCCCCATCTACTACAACACGCTATTTTCTGTCAGTCAGCCATTTTTTATCCAGTCGATTATGCCACCCCCGATACCACGGGCTTTTAATTTAAGTAGTAAGTTTTGATGTGGCATTTTGTCGAAAGTTTTCTGACAATCTAATTAGATAATATATACTAGTGATTTCTTCCAAAAACCATAACACATTTGTTTAGCATGAATTCGCTTTTAGGAATCCATGTTGAGATGGGTTTAATCATTTATGTCTAACAAGGAAGTCCACCATATGGTATTTAATTAACTTTTCTAATAATTTACAAATCATTGATGTTAAACTAACTGTTCTACAATTATCTGACTTATTTCTCGAACCCTTAAAATATTAAATAACGGTATGATGTTTGTTTATTTCCATTCAAAAGGAACCACTCCCTCTTTTAATGACAAGTTAAACACTCTTGCAAGTGGTATACTATTTAACATATATAACTGATAATGAACTCTCTTGTAAACACTGAACTGAAGTATCCATTTCGGTTATCCATCAGTAAAAAACCTTGTGATGTTATATTTCAGCACTGTCTTCTAGTGGTCTTTCATTTGGTTTCGACCCAAAAAATTACATTTCGCAGGCGATTATTGTATTAATGTGCAATTTTTATTCAAGCTCGTGATTCATGATTTGCAACTAAAAAAACCTTTTCGGAAGCCGTCGAGGGAAGGGCCCTCGTGAGGGCGACATTGGAGTTGTAAAAAGGACTGCCCTGACATCAGCTAAGAACAGACAGGCCGTTGTAGATAAGGAGCAGGACATTTACGTGCACACTAAAGATACCTTGGCCATCCCACGATTAGACGAAAACTCAACAACATAATGTTGTGTTATCGTTGAGGAATGGACAATTCTCAGAGAAAGGGAAGCAATCAATGTCACGAAAGGGACAGTTTCATCGGTAAGGAACCTTTCATTGCCCGATTAAGAGAGCGAAGCTGCTTGTGCACATCATGCGTTGGAGTATTAAGAACACATCCAAAACACTTCCCTGGCAGCTGGGAGAAGTTTCTTCTATCTTCGCAGTTAGGTGGAAGCGATGGTTAAAATTTATGAGATTTGTTGACTCGAGTCAGACTCGCACATTTTCTTGCGACTTGACCTGGAATTCATATATATGACCCGAGACTTAATTCATTGACTTGAGATATGACTTGACTTGGCTTGCCAGTTTGTGACTTGCCAACAAGTCTGATGATTAGAAACGTATTCAAAACGAGACGATGTTGTTGTGACCGGCCGTTACCAGCTGGGTAACGTTGTAGTGGGGCAGAACCCGCCTAAACTTCCCCCTCAAAATTACCGCAGACAAACCACAACAATCAGGACGATTGGCGAACCCTGATGACTTGGGACTTGACTTGACTTGCCAGTTTGGGACTTCTCAAAAATCTGTCATTTATCTTGCTCAGTATGTATTCCGGAATATCGTGATACACGTGCCACAATGCGGTGCACACGACACAATATCCGTATTTAACGCAGTAAATTATCAACACGAACCACTTCTGCCTGTGTACTAATAACGTAACGAAACATAACAACTGGCATGTTTTCTCCCGTACATATGTAGCAATGGATACGCAATTTGTTTCCAACAACATTTCAACAACCAAGCACAGTTTGGACCACGTGGGAGTGACGGTGTGACGTCTGCTCTTACGTTGACCTGTCCAAATGACCACCGGTTCGCTCCCATTCGCCAATTCATTGGTATGTAAGTTGTACGTTTGCTTCCGTGAGTGGAGCTATTAGGTTTATTAATTCCAACAATATCTATGTCTAACTCTGATTAAAACCATTACTGCCAATTAAAGAATATTAGTTTTCTTTTGTCTGTTTCATTTTGAACCCCGTTTCACTTACCCAGATTTCATCCAGGTATTTATACAGCGAACAGTAGCGACGTATAGCGAAATGCCAGGAACTAGTCGACGATTTCTGAATATGTTTTAACAGTGTATCGTCAGTCAGCAAATTATGTTTGTGAACTACAATTACAATATTAAATACTAGTGAACTGAAATAATATTTCTACTAAATGATCATTGTTTGACGTGGCTCATACGAGTATGTAGCGAATCAGCGACTGACCGAGCAGTCGAACTACCGTGATGGAGTATCGTCTACTCAATCACGATATTGTCGCTACAAACGCGAATACCTCGTTGTCTACGCTACACCCGCTGCTAGCATTAAAACGACGACGACTAATGGAAACAATTAAAATTCAAGGCAGCTGGAGTGGTATGTCCTAATATGCTATTTAGAACAATGTTTCCTGTATTTTGAATGGAGTGGACCCCAGTTAAGTTTAGATTTTCAATATTTCCTCTGATTCATTATTGATAAACAAGCGTGTGTTTTATTGGTTGTTGTGTCATTCTACCCGATGTGGCTGTATCGTGATATGTATCGTATCGTGTATCGCGAACGTCTATTTTTACGGATTTTCCTTCACCTAGATCACTGTCCACCGAGACGTAAGAACTTGATCTGGCCTTGGTTTGGAATCAGAATTGTTCTTCTCCTACACCAACCGCCTGCCAAGGCTGATGAGTTTGGTTTACCCAGTTTTGAAATTGGCGTTGTCCTTTTCCTAGATACCTAGCATGTTGACCTGGAGCCGTAGGGTGCATGATTACCGGGGTACCACGAGGAGGTTATATTGAGATAGCTTGGAGCCGTAGGGTGCATGATTGCCGGGTGTACCACGAGGAGGTTAAACAGACATAGCTTGCGGCAGCAACTGAAAGAGAGAACATGAAGCGCACGCACTACAAATTACTCACTACATTACAGCACCAGGCGTGCCACACAGTCATGTATGTTCACCCACCACACACCTAAAGAAGGCCACATGTAAAAAATAATTACGCATTTCGTGTTTTTCAGACCAACACGGCGACACATGCAACAGTAGAAGTGACTGTTATGGAATGCAATGTCTGAACGGTAGATGTGTTTGTGATGACGACGAGATTTACATCATATCACCTATCTTTGGTGTATCATACGGAAGTTGCATGTCCAAAAACCGTTAGTTGACTTCCACTAATAAAGATGGATGGATGATGGTGTGCCGTACACTAAAGCAGAAATATAGATATAATAGTTTTAAACGGTTAATATCTTCGGATTAGTACGTGCGTGCCGCGTGCCGCGTGCCTGTGAATAGCGCCAGAAACCTCCTCTCCAGGCCATGTGTGTATGTTAGTGTTAAGTCTATAGGAAATATATCAATATTTCGCCGTAAAGTAAAAACCCACCTGTTTAAACTTGCTTATCCTCCATAGCTCCCCCGCGTACCAATCCAACTGTTTACAACTGGAACTCCTTAACCCCTTTTGTTTTGGTGCGCTGCCGAGCTTGGGTTTCCCGAGGATTTTAGCGCAACAGAAGCATTTTATATTATTATTATATGTAAAGCCTTGCCCTCTGGAGTTACCTTAATACATTGGTATTTCAAATGGAATAGGGGAGACCGGGGTTAGTTGTAACACAAGGTATGTTGTAACTGACGTATGACAGACAACACTACTAACGCAAATTATCTCTGAATGCCAATCGTGTCAAGTGTTAAGTGCGAAAACCGTCCTGGCTTTCATAACTGTATTTTGTTTCTTTATAAAACAAACAATACGGCTGATAACAGATAACATGCAAAAGTAATATTGGCCTGTAGTTTGTAAATTGTGTATTGTCAACATTCTTGAATACTGGGATGATGTTGTCAATGCGTGATATCATTTAATTTTTTATTTGTTGAAACATTTGTCATATCTGCATTGCAGTAACCCCTCAAAAGAAGAACGAAACGTGTGACGGTTACGGTGAAGATCCCTGCCATCTCAACAACTTGACTTGTCACTATTGTTCGGAATCAATAGGCATTTTCAAATGTCTCTCATGTAAGTATTAAAGAAGTCGATTTTCGAGTTACATACTTTGTTTTCATAGACGATTGTCGTGATATTAATAAGCTTTGAAAGTCACCTGTCGTCATCAAAAGAACGGGTTACGTGTCATACTATTACTACGGCCCGTAGGATGTCATCATGTCAACACATACACCGTCAAAACCACCATGGAATGATGTGAGCCCTTCGTTTTGCCACGTGACATGTAACTCGATCTCCCACCATGCGCCTTCACTAATCACTCCCAATTGGACATGATCATATCCCTATTAGAAGTCACAACACGTTCGTGTGGTTGCTCGAATACATATTGCTATCATGTGAACGCATGTTGGCATACGTAGGAATGCAGTATGCAATACTCCGAGTATTGCTAGTATATTTGTGGAAACCTGACATACATTATTTAGAATGCAATAATGAATGGTATATCAAATAAGATGGTGTAATACGTCTCTGACTTGCTGTTGTATATTTGACTTGTTTTTAAGCAGGATCCTTTGGAGCATACATTCTACGTAATTCATTTTCCACAAACTTTCAAACTGGATGACACGACGTTGTTGTATCAATAAAATGACATACCTGGTTCAACTAATGATTCACATTCAATTAAATGGGTTTCACCCAGTACCGCATACTGATTATAGCCAATACTCTGCCGTAACAAGCTCCAGAAGACTAAGTTACCATCTAGTTACGAATACAGTTCTGCAACGTGCAACCGAGACTTATCGAGTCGTCACGCTAATTTAAATACGTAGATTTACGAACAATTTATTCGATTTCCAACTTGTAGAACGACATAACCTGAAACTGAAAATCGAACCTATAAGTTGTCACTTATTTTTTTGCATTGACGTATAAGTGGTCTATTATTTTCGTATTGATCATAACTGTTCATAACACATTGTAGTAATTCTTGTTTCAGACAACTTCACAAGTAGGACGCCGACTATCACCAAGACCACCACCGCCACTATCACCAAGACCACCACCGCCAACTTCACCACCGCCACTACTCCGGACCGCTCGGGTAAGTTGTTTAATTGTGGCTTATGAAAGATGATTAATTGTTCGAACACTGCGTGTCTTCAACAACCGTCACTGACCCATAAGCCCCATCTCATTTGATAAAATTCCAAAAAGTTGTTTATTTGTCTACAAATTGTAACAAGTCTGAATATTGCCATCTGACCATATTACACCCTCGTCCTCGTGGGACAATTGAAATGCAACGTTAAATAATTTTGCTAATTACCCGTAATTACCTCAATCTATTCAATAACATTAACAGTGAAACTTCTTAAAATTAAATTTAATTGAGCCAATCATTATTTTGTAGTTTAGTAAACATCTACTTTAGGAGGTAAACATCGCCAATCACACCAATGGTTTATAAAAGATGATTAATTGTTCGAACACTCACTGCGTGTCTTCAATAACCGTCACTGACGTAAGCCCACGTCATTTCATAAAATGCATCACGCGTGGGTTCATAAAAATCGGGCCATTGTTTGGTGACATATTGTACTTACGTGCATGAAAAACATTGTCCTGATAGTAACATAGTGCATCTTGCATTACCCGTAATTGAATATGCGTTCTGTTTCAGGCGCCGATCAAGTGTCGATGATCGCGTTGGCTGTTGGCTGGCTGTTCGTGTTCGCAACTCTTGTTGTTACGTTGTACTGAGCAGATGCAGCGGTACGACAAAAGCCGATGACAGCGGAGTATAGTCGGGGAAACACAAACGCAGACAAAGACGGACAAAGACGAAGAGAGAAGAACGTAAAGAAGACGGACTCAAGTTGCCGAGTCTCTAATCACTGTGTTATGCTTCGTTTTTACTAACAAAGTAGGTTAATATTTGAATAATTTATATAATAATATTGCACTAAATAGTTGCATGGCAATTGTATGTAAGGGTGGCGGTACCACGTTAACTATTCACCGTTCTTTCGCACTTATTGCGCACTAATATTTACCGTTTAAATGTTGACCGATGTCTCTACAACGGCATTTAGTAGGACATGAAGGACTATTATCTAAAGCTTACAGACTGACGACAAGCCTTGCAGCTAGTATTGCTTTGAAACGAAATGTATCATCAATGTGGCCTCAAACAGTGGGCACTTGTGTTGCACTACACCCTGCATGGCGGACATGTTGCACTACTATCCTTCATAATATTATACATTATTTTATCTGCTGGTCACAAATTGACTACTTAGCTGCAGTGTTCTTGTGCTTCGATTACAGTACAGCTTTATTCCGCATTGCTTAAGATATAATTATATTTGAAGCCATATACATTTGTATTAGTATGTACTTATTCTAATAGTTTGGTTACCAATTATGTTACGTCATTTCCAAGTAATATCCGTAACAACCAAATATACACGTCTTGGTAGACCAGTATACCTGGTCGATGCGCTATGCTAACATGTTAATCTGAATTATCTACCAGTATCTGAATTAAGGGTTGCGCCAATTGTTGCGATTATCTCTGCGTATACGATAGCACATGATGCAATCAGTTTAGTTTCACTTGATGTATTTGCAAATATGTGCTTATTAAACTAATTTTTAAATGTGTTAATTTACTGGTTTTATCAAAGCACATAACGAGCGTATATGTAAGGATGAAAATCCTACAATGCCGCCATTGATTCCATCTTTGCAGCCATCCCAGCGAATGACAAGGCTTAACGAAACTTAAATATTCTTGAATGGAAAATGCAGATCTGTGGGATGGTGTCATTGGACAACATTAGGTAGGAAACGTTAATGACAAAATAATGCTACTACTGAACAAATGTGCAGAGCAAAAGCTGCTTACCACGAGCACCACCTTTCGCGTGAAAGGTAAGTTCAAAACATCTTCGATGCACCCCAGAACAAAACACTGGTATCTGGTTGACGACGTCATTACATGTCAGCATGATCGTGCAAATGTCCTCATCACCAGAACAATGTTACGGCCAGCTGGACAGACCAGATATTAATTCGTGGCAAACTACGCCAAAATCGCACCAAAGCGTCGGAAGCAACATGTTACCAGCTCAATGATACAGATGTCAGCCGTCAGTTTGAGCAGAACCTCAAAGCTGGTTTGATAACAATAATGAAAAAATCAAATAACATGCGCGCTGCTTTTTGGGATTGGCTAAACAACAGAAACTGTAACATTTCCAAAGCAAAATAAAAACGTGTACGCGTCTAAGTACAAAGGAAAAATCGCGACATCAACAATCAATGGTGGATAACAGAAGCAGCTGAACTACAGGAATTTGCAGACAACACGTGTTTGTTTGGCACTGGCACATGAGGGCCGATTGCTATAACTCGTAATACCGACCTCAGTCCTGCATGATTTTTATCTCTCGGGTCTTGCTGAATAAATCAGCATCCACATTTTGTCGTGACACGGAGTGTTAGCAAAAACAAAGATAACAAGTAGTAATGCGCTCGTGAGTGCAAGGATCGGAGTGTCATGTGCTGCCACCACACGGTTAAATTTATAAAGTCCCTCATTAACCATCCCAAAACTCATCGACAGTGGCGCCACTCGGCATATCGCCACGGCCACTGTCACCCCACCCCCACTCACCCCGTAGTAGCAGGTTGTTGATATAGCGGTGGGCTACACAACATTCGGCACAACAGCAGAAATTAACCGTGGCCTGATCCCTCATGTGTAGCGTATCCATACACCCCAACAGTGGCGCCACCCAGCATATTAGTACTGCCACAACTTCACTATCTATTCAAAATGGACAGTTCGTATTGGCATGTTGGCAGGGCAACGCGATTGTCGTTTACGACTTGTTACGTCATTCCAACTGTGCATTTGTGTATACGTAACATAGTTTCAATCAAAACGAACGTTATTGTGTTCCTATGCATATTTCAAAGCAAACACTATCCACAATTGTATGCAATTAAAATTTAGAGATTTATTGAAACAAAATTAGGAATTTGCCAAATGGAATGACCATGTGCAGAATCTGCCCCTTGAATCAAACTTACGTAATCGCTATGCTTTTCAGTATCGTACCATAACTTTTCATAAGTGGAATTTGTTGTAAGCAAATAGTCGATTTTTCGTAAGCTACCATATCAAATTGGTTTCGGTGGTCTTAATGTAATAGGCACACAATGTTGTCGTGGCAACATTGCCTATATTGAACAAAGACATGGCAAGTTCAACAACACAAACCCTCTCGGAAACTTCTTCAGCGTCAAACTGGACCGTTCACACGTGTCATCTGACCATGTTGGGGGATGTCACATTAGAGCAGTTCAAGGTAGATCGCGGGAACGCATATCTCGTCACCGTTGAGTCGGTGTTCTCCTATAGGCATGTGGCCCTCGTGTTGGTATACTAATAGACCAGTTGCACATTCACACTTCGCGTCACGAAGCATCCAATCAGGACCAAGTCTATTGTTCTATAATTATCCTCACCGGATTTGCTGCATTTTGTTTTAAAAATCGAAGTTCTAACGTCCAGCGCAGTTCAAAAGATGCTAAGAGCGCGAAGTCATTCAAAGCCAACAAGTGTTTTTAAGATGTTCATGTTCAGAAGATGCAAGTGTGTAGGTCGCTTCGCGGTGAGCCTTTGTCAATCGTAAGGGCACACGCTCTTACATCCATGCGGAAAATCCACTATAAAGTTTTCGTGGGACTGGAAGACTGCGGCAAGATAGCTGGAGCCAATTGCGAATGTGTTGCTGGGTAAGTCGCCTGGACTGTTTTTTTTTCTGTAAACTATGTATGTTCATTGTCACAGTGTGTGTTGGTATAAGTGACTGTAACCGTGTGCATGAGTGTGACAGTGTCCATAAATGTTCATTGTCACAGTGTGTGTTGGTTTAAGTGACAGTAACTGTGTGCATGAGTGTGACAGTGTCCATAAGTGTGACACAGTATGGATTTTCCATATTAAAGGAATCAGGATGTACAGGGCCTGACACTAAACATGTATCTGTAAACTGTACATAATTTTCATGCTGATTTCATATAATTGCTTTCTCTTAATACATATATGTGCATATCATGTCTTTACTGGAAGGAACAGGACAAACAAATCATATCATGTCTTTACTGGAAGGCACAGGACAAACAAATCCCCCTTTCTCATGCAATAAAATATTTGGGACACTGTAAAGAAAGCTTGCATCAAGCAGAAATGTCTACAAAATATATGCAGTAGTTTTTCAGTGTATATATATATGTATATGTTGTGTGAATAACCATGATGTCATGGCTTCAGATGTGACATGTATACATGTCATAAGCAAATTTTATCCTGTGTACATTTCACAAATTTAGCCATGAAATGTATACGCCATGACCTAATCATGAAATGTACACATCACCGGCTTTGTTGAATTTACTAGAAATGAAGTTTCAGACTGACAGATTACAAGTTTATTTCAGTACCACTTTATGCACAAAAGAGAAGCTCTGAATACACGGTGAACAATTGCGTACCTTAAACATTACTCCTGTGCAAATAATCAGCACATACATTTAAATCTGAAAACAACCATTGTAAGATTTTACAAGCGATGCATCCATTTTGTCTACTTCTACACACTTTCGCTAATGGAAACAGTCCATTCCTCTAACCCCAGATATAATTTCCTTAAAATCTGACATCACAGTTCTAAATTTACATATATTCTAATCCCATCAAGATTATTATAAAAAAGTGTCATCGTTGCTATTTCTGCTATGCAATCACTATATACAGTATATGTTACAAACAATATTTACAATCAGTTCTTTGAGTAATCAGTACAATGTAGATATGTAAATGCATGTACATGTAAAAGCAAACGTTGTGGATTTCTCTAGGCTAGGCACAATTCAAATTATCCTGTTAATAATTGATTTTAATAATATCAAACATTAAGAACAACATGATCATAGGGCAGCAGCACTAGAATGCAAATGAAATGTTGGTATTATTGGTAATCTGGCATAAACAACAAGTATGCATCACTTGTTGGTGTACAATATAGGCTGCTATCCCACTGACTGTTTTCATACTTCACACTTTAGTCATAGCATGTACACATTTCACAAGTAGGCAGTGACAGGTACACATGTCACAAGTAGGCAGTGACAGGTACACATGTCACAAGTAGGCAGTGACAGGTACACATGTCACAAGTAGGCAGTGACAGGTACACATGTCACAAGTAGGCAGTGACAGGTACACATGTCACAAGTAGGCAGTGACAGGTACACATGTCACACTTATCCACATTTACACAACATATATAAACTAACTCAAAATGAATATATTGTTATAATCAGCCTTTGTTTCTGGCAGAAAAGGTGCATCGTGCAACCACGTGGCAGCTGATTTGTTTGCTATATAACATTGCCTCTAGTGTATTTATCTTGGCAGCTTGGTCCCGGATTGTCTGATTCAACATGCCAATTTCGACGCTGGCTTCTGTCTCGTCTGTCTGGCATCCATTTTCAGCAGTCCTAGTTACAAACAGGGGAGGCCTTCCGTAGCTGCAGTCCTGACCTGGCATGAAAGCTTCACTGCAAGCAGGTGATGGTGGTAGCATGCTATCTTTAACTGAAAGATATAAAAATGAGACGTTTCCGGCATATGTACGACCTGTAAAAAAACACGCTCCAAGTTGGCATAGTTACACAGACAACTCAACATGCACTAGAGCAGTGGCACTAGAGCAGTGGCAAGGTCAGGTACTGACCTGTAATTGTGACATGTATGATATAACAAGATAGTATGTCACATGCTAATGGAATATGTGCCTTCCATATGTTTTCTTCAATTACATGTCACAGTTTTTGTACGCAGAAAAAAATAAATGATTGAATTGACACACGCACGCACTCTACTAAATATTTTAAGCTACATTTTAAAATCAAAACTGTTCTTACACGATTGTTCCAAATTTCCAACAGTTACATCAACACCGATGTATGGAACGGTAATGCTACTGGCTGGACGGTTGCTTTCATCATCAAGAACGTTAGCAAGGTCACCGCTCGTCCAGTACTGGGCTTTGGTGCTTGTCCTAGTTGTCCTTTCGTTGTTTATACCCCATATTAATTGAGGGTACATAGTCAATGGGGCTGGAATCGTTGACTGCAGGTCTTGACAGTGACGACTGCAAACTTTTCTGTTCCGCGTCGACACAAACCCTAGCCGTCAAATCGCTTCAATCCACAGCGATCGGCGATGCTTCGACCTCTTGTTTTGTCTCATTGGTAAGTTAAACAAATGACATATTCTGTCCAGTTTCTTTAACCTTCATCCTATGACTGTTACAGTTAATTACACAGCAGTAATCTTTCTCTCCCATCTTTGAAAGGATCGTTTTGATAAGAATGCAACGGACTGCTGTAAGCTAGCGGAATCTCCTTAATTCAGGTGACAATTGTAAACATCTCCACTGCCCATATCCGGGCTTGAATGTGCGACTCGTCCATTGAACCTCGTCCTTGGAACTCTGATCATATAGCAACACAGATTATTCCAACTGGAGATGATCAAATCCTTATTAGAATACACCAAATGTGCGTGTGGTTGCTCGAATACCTATCGTTACCGTGCGCTTGTCTACAGTTGAATACTGTTGGCATGTCATTGAGTCATTGACGGTCATCTCGGTTTCGAGTATTACATTAACATCGCAAAATCGTTCAACGTTTTCTCGCACAAGCTTTTTCATGGGATAGTTGGCCAATACAAGTCGGCAATTTTCTTCCGCAGTATCGGCATGCGAACTCTGGCTGTTGATTTGTTCGATTTGCAAGCGCGAGCTCACGTCCATGACGGAGTTGTCGTTTGATTTTGGCATCAGTTGCTCTTTGGGATTCAGCTTTTGCGGTCCTTTTTTGACCGTCGTACGCCATGCACTGGTGCGCCATATCCTACCAGTGCCTCTCCTTTATATCGGCGGCGTGGAGGTGTTGGCACGTGCAATACTGCAACACGCACTACGCAGTACTCCGAGTATTGCCAGTATATTTGTGGAAGCCAAGCACACATTATTTAGAATGCAATAATGAATTGCATATCAAATAATATGACTTGCCTTTGTTTTTTTTTAGCAGGGTCCTTTGGAGCTTACACTTTGCTTAATTCGCTATCCACAAAGAAAACTTTCAAATTGGAAGATACGGCGCTGTCGGACCAGTAAAACGACATACCTGTTTCAATTCACGATTCACATTCAATGAATTGGGTTTACATCTAGTGCCGACTTCCACAACACCGGTGATCGTTCCGATTTCATTATATCGCTCGGCAAACCAGCAGCAGGCTAATTATAACCAATAATATACCGTGTCGAGTAAAACTAATGTTTCCAACGGACTCACGTTGTCGAGTCTCTATATCACTGTGTTAGGCTTAATTTTTATCAACAATGTATGCTAATATTTGAATAGTTTATATAATAATATCGCATATAAATAGTTGTATGGCAACTGTTTGCAGTGATGGCGCTACACGTTAACTATCCACGGTTCTATCACACGTAATGGACACCGTAGGTAAATGTTCGTTAAAAGTTCTCCGTATAGCAGGTTTACGATGTTCCATAAACCTAAGCCACCGCCTTCAGTATCGCAGGACTGCGATATCACTTGTCCGTTTTACTCAAAATCATGTCAACATTCCAAACATAATATGACACATAAATATCTATGGCCAAGCTGTTGCGCTACCATAATGGCATTGGGGGGACTTCAATAGACACGAATGTCCGTGTATGTATACAAACGTATAAGCAGGACAAGGTAGATAGATAGTCTATGTAGTTAATGTATCAACGTATCGTAATATTTATCATTAAGTAAACATTTACTGTCAAGTTACTACTATTTCCCGCTTACAGACTGGTGCTATGCTTTGTAGCTAGTATTGCTTTACAAAGAAATGTAATATCACTGTGGCCTCAAACAGTGGGCACTTGTGTTGCAATATACCCTGCATGTTTGACATGTTGCACTACTCTCCTTCATTATATTAAACATTATTTTATCTGATGGTCACAATTTCACTAGTTAGTTGCGGTTTTCACTTGCTGTTTACAGTACAGCTTTATTTCGCGATGCTTATGACACCCTTGATTCCATCCTTGCCGCCGTCCCAGCGAATGACAATATTTCCTTCTTGAACACTATAACGCTCGTGAAGGGAAATGCAGATATGTGGGATGATGGCATTTGGCGAGAAGGGGTAGGATACTTTAATGACAAAAGAATGCTACTACTGAGCAAATATGTAGAGTACAAGCTGCTTATCATGAATACAACACATCTTGGACGCACCCTTAATCAAAACACTGGCGTCTGATTGACTACGTCATTACACGTCAGCGTGATCGTGTAGATATCCTCATCACCAGAACAATGCTACGGCCGGCTGGACTGACATGGGGAGGTCAATGCTGCAGATATGAGCCGTTAATTTGAGCAGAAAATCAAAGACAGACTCCCCGAAACCCCCAACGAGAATCTCTCGGTCAGTGAGCAACGGACCTCGTTCTGCAACACCATGACCGAAGCATGCGAAAAAACAATTGGATATGAAACCAAACACCATCAAAGCTGGTTTGATGACAGTGATGCAGAAAGTAAACACCTGACCAACAACAATCGGATTGGCAAAACCATAGAAACTCCCAACTTCGGAAAGCAAAATATCAAAGTATACGCGATTACGAACAGTGAAAAAAATCGTGACATCAACAATCAATGGTGGGTAGCAGAAGCAGCTGAAATACAGGAATACGCAGACAACAACGCCTGTTTATTTTTGCAGCCACTAGGGCTATATATGGACGCATGCGCAGAAAAACCGCACCTCTACACTCCACAGACGGCTCCACTCTAGTCATGGACAAGGAAGGCATTCTCAATTTTTGGCAAGAACACTTCTCTAAATTATTAAATTGTGAATCTCGAGTCGAATTGGAAACAATTGACAATGTTCTTCAAACACTGGTCAGGACAGAGCTCGATGGCCAGCCACTTCTCGAAGGCGTGCGAAAAGCCATCAAACAGATGAAGAACAACAAAGCCTACTCAACCAACTACAACCACTATCTGAGAGCGTTTTATCCGAAGCACAATGTTTTTTTATTATCTGCTCGTCAAGTGCAGGGAAACTCTCGGAAACAATGGTGTGACCTCTATTTTGCTTTGATTGTTCTGACAGAAGCGTTTGATTCAGTGACCAGATAAGCTTTGTGGGGCTGACTTAGCCTCGTATGTCCTCCAAAATGTGTGTTAGTAACTTGACAACTACACGAGAACATGAAAGAGTGGGTCCTGCATGATGCCGATCAATTGGAACCCTTTAGCATCAACACTGGTGTGCCGCTGGGCTGTATAATTGCGCCCACACTCTTCCATATTTCTGGCCGACTTCCTGTCACAAGCGAAAATTGATCTAGCTAAGGGAGTGGATATCATATATCGTACCGATGGTTGAAACTAAGCCGCCCCAGGGCCAAATCGAAAGTCAAAACAGTTCGTCTGTGTTGATAAGTTAACCCAAACCCAATCGGTAGGTTTCTCCTGTTCTTGTATCTATACTTTATCTATTATGCATGTTACACAGTAGCTATCTTAGCATTTTGTATGTCATGATATAAAATGTGTACTTGATACGGTGTTCCTACAAATGTGTCGAAACGTTGCGACTAGTAGAGCTATGCCTATCGGATCGCTGTCACAAATCATACAAGCCGGTGACGTCACAGTCATACAGAGTAAACACTGGCTCTGGCCGGTATTTGTCTTTTCTTGCTCATGAATCCCCGTCTTTCATGCAAACACAAAGGGCCATGTCCCAAAAATACCAATTAATTCATTTCAATGTAAGTTTGGTATCCTTGGCAAGGTTTGAAACACCATCAAATTCCAAGGCTAGCCAACCTGCATGAAATTATATTTATTATAATATTTTGAAATAAGGTTTCAGCAATGAAACGAGCATACACGAGCGGTTCTTCAAAGAGAGTTCTTAAGAAAGAAAAGGAAGAACGGTTGAACGAGGTAATCAGTAAAACACAAAGGCTGGATCAATTGTGGGCGCCAACGACACCCTCTTCTTCATCGGAACCACAGGAATCACCAGTGACCGATGACGAATCGGAGGAACCATCTTCTTCGAACGTGGAGAGGGACACATCGACACAAGCCGATGCAAGTGACAATGAGTCGGCTGACTGCGAGAGGTTTTCCGGTGCGGATGGAGGTGCTCAGGAGCGAATGCTAACTGAGGACTTGGTGAATGGCCGCCGCCTTCCCAGATAACCAGAGATGCGCGAGTTTTGGATTACAATTGGGAGCAGTTATTGGCTGCACAGCTTGGGACCCTTCACACAGTCGGCCCAGAAATAAAGTGACTCCTAGAACCGACATCGCTTCGGGACGCTTTTCACAAGAGTTCATGTCAAGTGTGAAAAATTCAGTCGAAACTGGCTTTGCTACTCACCAACCACGTGAAACGTGTACTGCTTCACGTTCACGTTGATGTCAACGCAAACATAGACCGGTCTCTTTGTCAATGACGGGTTTGTGGATTTGAAACATGGTGACCGCGCCGTTTCTGGTCACGAGGGCAGAAACGACATCGCGAATCAATGATTGTATTTATGACTCTGGGATCAGTGAGAAGACGCCGAGATGTACAACTTGTGGAAGCTTGCGAATCAGAGCGACAGTACTGGCGCGATGTATTGTCCCCTGTTGTGGCTGTGATGACGTTTTGGCAGAGCGCGGATTCCCATTTCGTGGCCACAGTGAAATCATCAGCTACAAACGGGAATTATATAGAATGACATGAAGCACGTGGTCGTAGCAGTATGTCCTACCTTTCTTCGACTATATGGGACGAGTTCATCACACTAATGGGCGAACACGTCCTCAATCACAGTGTGAAAGAACTGAAATCCGCGAAATACTTCTCTGTCACTGTGGATTCTACACCAGTCATATCCCATGTTGACCAGTTGACTTGTGTGCTGAGGTACATACTTTCCAGATGGACAGGTGGAGCGCTTCGTCAGTTTCTCAACATACGTAATCATACGGGGCAGGAGTTGGCAAAGAATATGTTCGATTTTCTTGGAGAGAGAGAGGGATATTGATATTGCAGATTGCAGAGGCCATTGGTATGACAATGACATTGGTATGACAATTGGTATGACAATGCAAGTAACATGAGCGGTAAGTACAACGGGAGGCAACCTAAGATCCGTGACGTCGATCCGCTAACTCTGTTGCTGTTGCTAGCTTATTGCTTTCTGTTCGTACTCGCTGAACCTGGTCGGTCAGTGCGCTGTAGATTGCTGTCAAACGGCAGTAGCGTTCTTTGATTTCTCAGCATCAACACATCGGTGGTCTCTTCTCTAAAGTGAACTAAAATCGCAGGACCTGTTGGTTGTCAAAAGGCTGAGTGACACGAGATGGTCATCATGCTGATGCTGTTTCTGTGTCAGTAAAAGGGTACTCTGCCATTTCTCGATAAGATCATACGAGGAAACCAGTGTGATGGGCGAACTGTGGCACATGATCCTGGAACGAATAAATGCCACCAGCAAAATGCTCCAGAATCCAATGTTGCACATCAACAATACTGTAGCTCTGCTGTCGTCACTACAACACTACATTTCAACACTGCAACCGCAGTTTGACATCTTTGAACGCCGTGTTCAAGAGCTAACTGGCGTTGACAATTTTCAGAGAAAGAGAAGACTAGCAACTCACCACGATGACGGCTTCACAGACGATACTGACTTAAATGCTCGTGACAATTTCAAAGTCGATGTCACCATCGATTGCGATGTCAGGTAGCATCAAAGCATACGGTGAAGTATGTCGACTGTTCGGATTCTTAGCGTGATTGGAGGATATCGATGACAAAGAACTAAGGCGAGCTGCTGAACAGTTGGCAAACACCTACCAGAACAATCTGGAGGACTCACTGGTGGATGAAATCGTGCAGTGTGTAGCTTTGTTGGACACCCCGGTCATGAAATAAGCGTGTGACGCCGACAAGAAAGCCGGTAAGGAACTCAATATATATCGCCTGCTCGTAAGCAGGATTTGGCGCCACATATTTCCGAATGTTGACATAGTACTATGACTCTACCTCTGCGTGATGGCATTGCAGGGGAGAACGCACATTTTCGCAGCTGAAACGGATCAAGTGGCGCTCAAAAATGGGGCAGAAAAGGATGAACTTCCTATCACTGATGTCAACAGAGTGCGATATTCTGAGGAAAGTTGACATTTCCTCAATACTAGATGATTTTTCGCTGAGAAAATCACGAAAGGTGGTACTTTGGATGTCGATTTTGCTGACGAGCTAGGCTTAGGGGAGTATGTATGTGGACCCATGTTTGGTATTTGTGTTCCACTTTACGACGTCATGACTGCATGGCTTTTCTCCAACGTCGGCGTTGGCTTCGTGTTCCGATATTTCCGCTCCGAAATGATACTGACATCAGAGCCTGTGTATAATTTGAACTTGATTGAAAGGTTCCCAACGCGTAGTTTCTTTATGATTCCATATTGGTTTGGTCTCGTCATCACCTCTGATTATCAAGCCAACAAACATATCGTTTGCATTGCTTGTAGCTTCATTGTGCGACACGTAATGATCTTTCCCCTTCTTTGGCTTGTTTCTGCATACACGGACAAAATGTCCAGTTTCCCACATTTGTTACATACTTTCCCACAAGCAGGACAAGCCCGAGACGCATGTACTTTATCGCAACTACCACATTGTTTCGCGGAACTCTTCGGTTTCATCGGATTTTGGGAAGTTTTCTTTTGTTGGTGTCTCCCCCTGGCGTTGCAGTAATTGACATGTGCATCTCTGTCAACTGTTGCTGCTAGCGACTGTATCTGCCGCTCACTCGCCTCCGCGACTTGGCGTATCTCTATTGTCTTGTCGAGTGTTAGGTCATCCTCAAGTAACAGCCATTCCCGCCCTCTCTGACTGGTGATGCCCAAAACAAGGCGATCGTGTATCGTGCTGTCCCTTAGATTGTCAAACTGGCAGGTTTGTGCTTTAATGTTCAAATCTGTTACGAATTGTTCAATCAATTCCCCTTGAAATTGGTTTAGTCTGTGGAAAACGTATCTTTCGTACGTCTCGTTTGTTTTGGGTTGCAGTGTGAATTAAACGTCCCAACCACAACGTCATAGTTCCCTTTCTCCTCTGCGTTTAGTGCGAAAGTGTTAAATTCTTCGATGGCTTGCTTTCTCGCAATGTGCAAAAACAACTCTACTTTCTTGCAGTCATGCACAGTTCAAGTTCTTGCTAAAACTTTCACCAGTTTTTTTGTTTCCTGCGAGGACAAGTTCATCTGGCTGTCGGATAGATTCAAAGATCAAATTTGCAACTTTACAGACCTTTATTGTGTTCATTGTAATGTTACTTGTTGTTCTTGCGACATATCATCGAACGGTGACAATATGTCGTCTCGCAGCTATTTCACGTAGTCCTGACACACCTTCGACGTCGGCCATGACAGCATGCTCGATTCATAGCGAACTCTCAAGTCAACATCGTCCCACTTAGCTGCACTTAGCTGTAGTTCCACTGTTGAGTGTGTGTCGACTCCATAGTTCAGACGCTATGTAATGTTTTATGGCATGATTAATGTTGATGGAACAACAATATATCCAAGTGTATACTGTTTAATATGCGAACATCAGCATACCACGTTTACATATACGTCCGAGAACCAACGGCAACCGTTGCAGGACATCCGTGCCGCAAAGGCATTAACTGTGATATAACTAACCAACACATCCGTGCCGCAAAGGCATTAACTGTGATATAACTAACCAACACATCCGTGCCGCAAAGGCATTAACTGTGATATAACTAACCAACACATCCGTGCCGCAAAGGCATTAACTGTGATATAACTAACCAACACATCCGTGCCGCAAAGGCATTAACTGTGATATAACTAACCAACACATCCGTGCCGCAAAGGCATTAACTGTGATATAACTAACCAACACATCCGTGCCGCAAAGGCATTAACTGTGATATAACTAATAAGCACAGTTACAATCCAAATTATGACCAATGAGCGCGCGCCTTTGATGCGGTTGAAATTGTCCATGATACCGACCTCCGTCATGTAGATATCTCTCTCCGTAAAATGTACTTGCTGAATAAATCAACGACATTTTTTGTCGCGAAATACAATGTTAACAAAAACAAAGATAACAAGTAGTAATTCCAATTGGGCATTTGCACATACATAAGCATAATTTCAATGAAAAACGCAGGTACTTGCTGAATAAATCAACACCCATATCTTGTCGTGACTTGCAGTGTTAGCAAAATCGAAGACAACAAGTAGTAATGCGCACGTGGGTGCAAGGACACGATTGTCGTGTGCTGCCACCACGCGGTTTAGTCCCTCATTAATCACCCAAAAAACTTCCCGACAGTGGCGCCACTCAGCATATCACCACTGCCACAGTCACTGCCACTTCAAACAAAAACGAACTTTATTTTGTTCCTATGCACGCACGCACGCACGCACGCACGCACGCACGCACGCACGCACGCACGATATTTGATTGACACTGAACTAGTCTTCTGCTGCGTTTGTACAGCATAAATTGAATGAAGTTGGAATGAAATTTGATCAAATATTGTATAATTACCAAAAATACGCAACGTGTCAACAATAAACAAAGGCATCAATTGTTTTTTTCTACAATTAACTAACATTAGAAATTCCCCCATTAGCGTGCCGCTTCGTTTCTGCGTCTTTAATAATGTCGTAAATGTTCCATCTGGGATTCGTTCGTTGAATATTGTAAATTCAGCACCTGGCCAACACGGCTTAGAGCAGACCCTGTCTGTGCGTCAGACAGAGCAGTATATCGGCAGTGACTGTTCGGGCACAGTCTACGGATGATGCCCGTCCCGTCACGACGAAGGCCTGGCAGCCGACTAGAGAACTATCTGGAGAGTTAACATGGCCGGGCTGGTTGTCGTGGTCGACGACCTGTGGGGCATGCGTGAGCTGACCTTCCAAGTCTCCCCATATGTTGGAAGATCGGTCGAGTAATATACATGCAGTAGGTGGCGCCACCAAAAATACGTTATTTCATCCTTAAAAGTATCCCGCCACGAGATCCCAAATGGGGGAGATTTGCGGTTTACGTCTGAGAAGGCTAACGGCCACGACACAAGAGCGGAACCGTCGTGTCGAACAGTATGTTATTTTTAGAAATTAACAGATTGCAAGCAAGAAGATCCCTCTAATTCAAGCGAAACAACTGTTTTCAAAGTCTTGTTATGTGGATTTTAAAAATAGTTTATCCTAAATCACTGAATGACGCTTAATTATACACAACAATGCGAAACAGCCCAGTCTCGTGCTGCACCCCTCCATTCAGCACGGAGTTGATGGGGTTCGGCGGCTAAGTTCGCTAGACATTCGGCAGTCGGACGATCGAGTTCCGCTAGCAGCGAGCCTGGGTCGTACGGCTGTTGTTGCGGGGATGTTGCTAGCAGCGAGCCTGGGTCGTACGGCTGTTGTTGCGGGGATGTTGCTAGCAGCGAGCCTGGGTCGTACGGCTGTTGTTGCGGGGATGTTGCTAGTAGCGTACGGCGCACGAGACGATCTTCGCCACCTCCATCGGCGTTTCTTTACTGCTTCCACGACGTCAAATGATGGCGATGACGTTTCTTCGTGGGCAGAACGGCCGGTGATTTCTACGGACATCCAGACGTTGGTTTCGTCCAACGTTCTTTGAGCGATCTCGTCAAAATACCAGCCTTCAAAGCCATGGGTCGTCGTTGACTGGACAACAACCTTATACAGGCGAGTCTTCAAGCTGTGCGGAAGTTCAACGTCTTTCCATTTTCCATTTCCATATACACCATAGCGAAGCGAATCTCTCGACCGCAACACCTGTACGATCTTTCACGTCTGCAGCGCGCGCACCGTCGCCTTGCACCAGTGACCCGAGGTACTCAAATTGAGTATTGTCTGGAGCGACTCGCCTCGAAGGGAAACTGTACCGAGGGTTGCTTGGGCGGCGGTACGTTTAGCATGTTTTACCAGGCGGTCAGACTTGGGCGGCGGTACGTTTAACATGTTTTACCAGGCGGTCAGACTTGGGCGGCGGTACGTTTAACATGTTTTACCAGGCGGTCAGACTTGGGCGGCGGTACGTTTAACATGTTTTACCAGGCGGTCAGACTTGGGCGGCGGTACGTTTAACATGTTTTACCAGGCGGTCAGACTTGGGCGGCGGTACGTTTAGCATGTTTTACCAGGCGGTCAGACTTCGTACCCTTAGCCGACCGAATGAAATCGCTTTTCGTACACCATAGATGTATCTTCGTATTGCTAGGCGGGGAACGTTAGCGGCAGTCTAGGCATTTATAGGTGAATCCCATCGCATCGACTTATTCCATCGTCGTTGCCGATACCTTCAACTTCGGGTGGATGCATTAGTTTCGTTCTATCTGCTCGTATATCCGTGCTCGCAGCCTCTAAAGAATCGCGGGAGAGACTTTCGAGTCGAATATTCGCATCGGCAGTGGTTGCATTAAGCAGGGCCACGTCATACTTGAGAGTCGATATACGACACTCGATGTTCTGGTCGGTGCTTACATCGATTCCTTCACAGTGAACGTCATGGTCGCGGAAAATACAGTTCAGACCAACACAAAACAGTAGCGGAGAGAATATATCTCCCTGAAGGACTCCACGGCGAATCGCAACAACATTCGACTTGTGCATGTAACACCACAATAAAGATATACGTTTATTTGGTATACATTTATTGCGATTATTTACATGCGGTTTGTTTAAATTGTCGTATATTTCCTCCGTTGTAAAGTGTCAAAGCGTCATATTTGCGATACTAATTTATTTTTCATATGTGGTTGAATGTTGGCATTGTCATATCGACTAACTCGAAGAAATTACCAACTTTGCGGCACCCTCTAGTAATGTGCGATTGTCTATAGCTATAATTCCTCAAAGTCATAGAGACGGAACAATTGTGTTTGTTGAACATCGTAAACATATTGTAAGCTGAACTTGATCAGGTTAACATAGCATTGCAGCTACGTGATATATTAAGTTCTTAGAAAATAGTATTGCATTATTACAACTGTGTTAATAAAACTAAATATTATTCTGACGGACCGTTCACATGAGCAATTAATTGTCCGTTTGATTGGGCAACTCAGTGTCACCCGACTAATTGGACGCATAATTTCTTGTTGCTTTCAAGAAAAGATGCCTCCAATTGGTTGGCGACATTGCGTCGCCCGATCAATTGAACAACTAATCGCTCGTGTAAACGGGTGGTTGGACTGCTATTTTATGCTACGTCCGGCAACAAACGTTCCTGTTCGGGTTCCGTAGTGGCGAACACAAACATACAGCGAACAACCAGCCCGATCACCGACACTTGATAGGCGCATGAAACAGAAAGCATTTTCAATTACGAGTAACCAATATGCACTATGTAAATATAAGTTCGGCAGCGCAGCAAAGCAAAAGGGATTAAACAGTTCCTAAGCGATAAACACTTCCAGTTGAAAACAATTGGATTGATATAATAACCAACTGGGAGTTGTGTACATGTACTAATGAAGCCAGAAAGACCCTAATCAAATACTCCACATTTTAGCGTGTGATTCCACTTCACATTTCCGGTGTCGCATTATTGGTCAAACAGTAAAGTTCAAAGCGACTTGTCATATTAATATTAACAAGAAAGCAAAACAGTGATATATAGCACTACTACACAACACAATGGTTGGTTGGGTTGACAGTTGTCCTGCTGTCTGTCACAACACAGTTTGTCAGAGCTTTCGGCTTCGTTGTACATGTGCTCGTACTCACGCGCCCGCACGCTCGTACTCACGCGCCCGCACGCTCGAACGCTCACTTTTCAGTGCGTCGATTATTAAAACAATTCGTTTGTCCGAACTGTTTGCGATGGCGGTTGTGGTGAATGTTGTATGTGAACATCAATTTTAAAATAGTTTAGACTACGAGTGGCAGTCATAGAAATAATTAAAGTTAATTACTGCCATATGTTGCAACACGTTACTTACCCGACGCTTTTGGAATGATGTCGGTAGACACTGAAATAAAAACATATTTCAAAATCCCGCAGGCAGTCATCTGTATTCAATCATCTGACCTGATGTTTTACTTTCGTGCAATGCATCATCTATTATAATATGTTGTCACGTGGTCGCAAGTATAGCGATAGGTGTGCAAGTTAATTGTGTGATCCATTATGAGTGGACTTATTGGTTATTACATTAGACACCTCAAGTGACAGCGTGATTCAGAGAACATAACGGTTTAGCTGTCTGCTTAACTTCCCTAGGAAGATAAAATGTATATTTGATCAGATTTATCGTCAATGAACAATGTATTATTATTATTATTATTATTAGTGTTATTGTTGTTGTTGATGTTGCTGCTGTTGTTGTTGTTGTTGTTGTTGTTGTTGTTGTTGTTGTTGTTGTTGTTGTTGTTGTTCCTATTAGTATCATTATTTTTTTTAAAGCATCACAAGCTAAGAAGTGGTCATCATGAAACATTCGTTAAACGGTTTGTGCGAACTACTTGCGAGCGAGGTCGTGGTGAGTGGTGTCGTGGTGAGCGAGGTCGTGGTGAGTGGTGTCGTGGTGAGCGAGGTCGTGGTGAGTGGTGTCGTGGTGAGCGAGGTCGTGGTGAGTGGTGTCGTGGTGAGCGAGGTCGTGGTGAGTGGTGTCGTAGGTATCATTGAGGTATACCCTGACACATTTAATATAAATTGGCAGTATATGATATAATTGGATAGTTTTATGTCCCTCACTGTTGAACTAAACTGTTTATCCGTCGCGTCCTGGATGTTGGAGGTGGTGGCTGAAAAAAAAACGTTGAAATATGCCACGTACAGTCATTATGATTATAATAATAGGATTTTATTTTCGATTGTTACACAAGAAGTCGTCTACGACCAACCGTTGCTTGCAAGTAAAATGGAGGTGCGCAAGTTAACTGTTTGGTCGATTATTACGTTCATTTATTGGGTCATGATATAATGTGAGTAGAAATTGTAAACACATTAGCTGTAGAGTATCCCAGAGGCAACGGGAGATGGTGACCCAACGGCAGAAACTTGCTGTGGAAGAGGATGTACGTCTGATGGGGAATGTCGTGACCAGTAAATGGAACGTTCATTCGATGCCTTCAACTACGATAATGTCACGTGTGTCTAAACCGGCCTGACTAGAGCAGACTGGTTTGAATAGTTCTTGGTTTACAACATTTGAATATAATTGATCAAAATTATCAACTTACCCGATTTGTCCGCATGAGAGATAGCTGGCTCGTTCACTCATTAAAAACAGAGTGTCAACAAAGAGTGATGACACATAGTGGGGTTCAAAGTAAGAGAGTTCTACATCATAAGCCAAGGTGACCGTGTATTCTGGTATGGTGATTTCCTATGGACATCATTGCTAGTTCGAAGAGTACCACGTAAACTGTTCGAGTGATGGAGATGACTGACCCTCGTGTGATAATAATATCAAAGCAGTGGTCTTAGAAGACGTTAAATATACCACCGAAAATCAACTTCCAATTCCGGACGCCGCTAACAAAACAAATCAGGGCGGCAGTGATTGAGAGCAGGGTCGATGTCACATTTGTCGTTCGCCTACAGAGTCATTGCAACTACAATGCAGAGTTAGCTTTGTATTAACTTAAATCGACTACACTATATTAAACACATCCACACGTACGCCTGCACGTACATAACGCTCACTTCTCTATGACAGCAGCTTGATGAGCACCAACTGGCAGGAATACTTTCCCACACAATCAACCAATATGAGCATCACGCAAACTACAACTGCATAAATATTCATTCGTCGAAACTAATACACGGAATCAAAGCTGAATTTAAACATAGTTGCGGGGGCTACGTATACTGCACACAACAGGGGTATACTGATCTTGTATGGTATGTGTACAAGGTGATGGTTTGTGTTGCAACGTATTCCGAATGTGTTTTATATTGACACCAAACGTGTAACAGTAACGCTCTTCCTTGATGGTCTTCCGTTGGAACCACGTGCACAGAGTCTCGCTGGACAGGCCGCCATCAGTCGGGTCGATGGTGGGGAGTTGACGCGTGCTACACGGATAACAGTCGCCGTACGTGCAGTCTTTCGACGTGACATTGCATGACGTGCTCCTGGGGATTTCTGTGGAATCAGTGTTCTTCAGCATTGGCATATTCGAGAACTCTACTCAGATCATCAATGCGAACTGGCAATATCAGATGAAGTTTCACTTTGGTGTCAGTGGTACTCAATATGTGGGATATAGACTTGGAATTGAAACAATCACTACCTATGTTGCTACCTGTAATGTTACCTATACCACTGTTCCTGTCCGCCATTCGTTTGACTGCCACGCCTATCACACAGGGGGTCAATTCCTTAGGGCTGCTTCGAAGAAGTTCTATGTTCAAAACTGTCGGCTGGTTCCAGACTGTTTTGTAATCAGGAAAGCTTCATTTCTGCTCGTACAGTGCAGTTGGACCGTCGCTGAATACGTTAACATGTCAATATGGGATTGCTCTTCGTCAGATCATGGAGAAGGCGGAAAAAATTAGTGGTGTAGTCCCCACAAGGGACCTAGGGGAAGAAGATAATTGAGATGCAGGTTCATCATCGTGTCACGTAGAAGCCTCGCCTCTCGCTTCTTTCCTCTGATATTACGGCTGTTGTCGTCGAAAATAGAACTGTCTTAAGTTGTGTGCATACCTTGCGCCTCGTGATTAGTAGTGCTTTCTGGCAAACATGGTTGCAGCGCCATCTACCGGTCCCGTCGTTTTCTAGTGCACACGTTTAGCGGAGAAGCCAAGTTTAAGTTGCCTTCAAGATTGGAGGTACTTTCTCAACATTGAACCAACTCTCTCTTTTTGTCTGCTCTTATGTGTAATCTTCTTTGGGCTCTCACTAAAATCAAAGACCCGCTTTGTTTGTTCCAAATCTTTCCGTTTTATCCTTCCTTTTCTTGATATATGTTTCTCTTCAATTGGGATCAGCATCGCGTCTCTGGCGAAAACTTCTTTGCTTTTCAGCAGCGTTGAGTGTTTCGGTAACTTTTGTTACGTCACGTAACCTAGAGCATCGCCAATATGGCTTTGGAAGTACCTACAGACGGAGAAAATATAGGTACTTACGAAACAATTTATAAACCGACCTTTGTGTGCTTACATGGATGAGCAATTTGCACAACACAGGAACTACGCCACCCTCTACACAATATAATATGCGTAAATGCTACGAAGTTAAGTGTGTGTAATGATAGTACCAGTACAATTAAACGCGTAAGCACTCATTAGTGCCGTGTTAACGATAACACGGCAGACGGTAACACATTTATGCGTCTAATTGGTGCTCTAATTTAAAACCAAGGGTGCATTATTGACCAGCACTACACATATGTAATATGTGATAGCTTAATATGCTGTGGTGAAAGTATGGCGATCGACAATAAATAGTCCGATACGTTGTGCTAGTAACAGTACATATATTTTCATCCTGATTATAACAGAAATATTGATCTTCAGCAATCAAAATAACTTACCTGAACGGAGGATGAGCGTTTGCTGTATACATAGAATGCTAGGTTTACCAAGTGTTGTCACCTGCTGTATAATTAGCAACTACTTGTGTCCTACATGAGTGTAAATGCTCGGATATCGTGTTTTCGGGTTATGTATTTTATTTTGTGCAGTCAATGTGTGCTTGTGGACATGTCTGCTGTAGCTATGCTACCTGGGTGTTAATTAATATGCGCTTATATCCCTGGGATACACCTGGGACAAGGCTAATTTTGGTGTGGCGGCTTCTATGAATGTACATCATACAATTCAAGGATGTGCTTCTATTATTACGATAGCACCGGACAGAACGTCAAACAATTCGAAATTCACAAACAAATAATTATTAAATGGATATAACGCCATGTGAACTGCGGGGACAGAAAAATTGCAAATGTGTGCCGCAATTTGAGAAAGACCCACACATACTGCAATACCCTTTATGTTAATGTAAAAATATTGCAAGTATTTGCAATACTTTTGAAATTATCTCAATGTTGTACTGTAAATTTTCCCCAAAAAATATTGCAAATACTTCACAGTATTACAAATTGGGTGTTGTCGTATTGTACTGCAATACGCAGTAGTCGGCGGATTGTCTAAGTCGTGTTTAATACGGCGCTGTCTATAATGACCAGCTATTTCTACAGTGTGTCAAACGGGCGACGTTCTTCGTGTATTTTGACGGTAACCGCAGAGTGTAATAGCAACAACCTCTGTAGTCTTCTTGTATACATAATTTAAGTTTTTGTTTCCACAGCAGCTTCACCCACGGATGGGTGAAGCTGCAGTTATTAATAAAAGAGGGAGAAATGAAGTGGAGTGGGGGGCGGAATCGGAGTCTCAGATTGGAAAGGCATACATCGATGCACGTAGAAAGACCATACCCGAAAGAAAAACAAGTACAGTGATCTCTTATGAACATGACTTCACTTATTTCAAGGAACACGTCTATGGACGGTGGGAAATAAAAAATCATTTGTGAAAATAATAGGGACACCAGGAAGCAGTTGGATACAGAACTCAAGCTGTATAAGAGGAAAGCTGCAGCATACCACAAAAACCTGCGACAATGCGCAGAAAAGGCCAACATGTGAAGTCCATAAACATTTTGCTTTGACTTTGCGAAAAATATATATATATACCATTTACACATCTACCAGTGGGTGACATATTTTTTAAACGGCAGAGGTTATTTCTTGGTCTCGATCAGTTTATCCAGACGAAGGTTCCTCGAAGTGTTAAGCACTTGGATGTTGTCAGCGACGGATGCATTGGACAGAACCGCACCGACATGATGATTCGATTTTTTTTCACACATTCTCACATTTTCACAGTATATATTTTCATTTATTTGTTCTAGCCGTACGATCGCGAGTTTGGAGTGATTGAGCTGTTATCTTAACTATTTAAGAACAATTGGACATATTTCGTTATGTGCTTAAATAAACCGCTATGCATTGCGAACATGAACGCTTTGTCATTTAATATATGCTTTCCAGTGTATAAAGCGTGTCACCCGTAGAAATCATTTTTATCCTCCATCTTTTTTATTTTCTTGGTTGCCATTTCATGAGCTACATATGACTACGCAAGTAATCTGCTGAATTATCCTCCTCAGATTTAGTCATAGACATAGGAAAAATCACTATCAGTTTAATATTAGCTGACAATATTTGATCGAAGTTTCGCGTTCGACAGGCACTCCTCAATTTATTATACAACGTAGCTGCAGTAATCAAGTCATAGTGTGAGCAGTAGACCTTCGGAAATCGGCGTGTTGGCTCATTGTCTAGGCACACTGGCTGTGCTAAGCGAACCGCATCCGTTGTTTCCCCCCCTGCAGACATTGGTTTATCTAGTCTATTCCGGCTTTGCCGTTGAAACCGTTGTTCGTACAGTTATTGTTTCAACATCGTGGCTAGTTCTCACGGGA
The DNA here is from genome assembly GCA_033239005.1 of Lamellibrachia satsuma. Taxonomy (NCBI): domain Eukaryota; kingdom Metazoa; phylum Annelida; class Polychaeta; order Sabellida; family Siboglinidae; genus Lamellibrachia; species Lamellibrachia satsuma. Next base: position 5,665,456 of record BSQZ01000021.1, on the reverse strand, counting down.
TATGTTTGAATGGAAGGCCGACGCAATCATCCGTGGTAGTTTAGTAAGGACACAACAGCAACTGCGTCACCAGCGGAACATAACTGCTCAACGCGTCACGACTTGTTGACAATGTAGTTGACAATGTGATAGACGATACCTTAACAATTGCCGGTACACACTCCCATGGTCACGATGCATAGTGACGCCCTTTACATAATTCGATCGTAGTTGTGCATTCACATCAAACTTGCAGGACAACTGCCATCTTGGACACGTTATCTTTCTGTGCAGCTGCGCCTAGGGTCCAGGAACTGAGATACGTCACATGCATTGGTGTCGCGGGCTAAGGAAGGCGCATGCTGTGTAGCATTAAGTAGGCGACATTGAATGTGTAACTTGCTAAGACAATTTCCTATTGTTAGGGAAACATTATTAACAAAGATTTAAAACAAAATTGTCAAATGTGTGTTAACATTACTAAGTTGAATATGACACGTGTTTTGTTAACCAGATGATAAAGATGTTGTACATATTTCATATTTTATATAAATAATTGTGCTCAGCAGTTATAATACCGTGTTTGGTAGTGGTGTTTTGGTGCGGGAGGGGTATGGGTGTGCCTTCCAAAAAGGAGGGAAATGTGTGCTTCAAAACGATGAAAAAGTGGTCTTGGGACACCCGAATATGTTTTTTGTTATGGAAAGGGGCCTAATAATAAACTGTGTTTTTTTGTACAGCCTATCAAGGGGTGGGACGGAATTAAAGCCACAACCGCATGGCATAAGGCGTAGTAACTCATAGGCCGATTTATTTAAACGAAAACGTGCGTGGTCAGATAAGATAAGATAAGATAAAATAAGATAATATAAAGTTGATAGTATCAAATAATAACAGAAATTCATATACATACAATTAGTCAGCCGATCAAATATTAAGCACGTTTAAGACAATGGAAAAGAAGCAATTTGCTTCTGGTGGAGTCTGATACGACACTTTACTTTGTACCTGACCTGAATCGAGTCTGATACGACCCTTTTTCGTAGCTGTGTTCTGGCATGGGTACCCACAGCTCCATATTTTCAATACCTTCTCGCTTTAATAATACTAATTGTTATTATTATTATTATTATTTTTATTAGTATTAATATTATTATTATTATTATTATGGAAGTAGTGTTTATTTCAAAATATTGTTTATTAAAAATATAAATAAATCATTATAAATATATATATATATATTAAAAATATAAATAAATCATTATATATATATATATATATATATATATATATATATATATATATATATATATATATATATATATATATATATATATTTATATATATATCTATATATATATATGTATATATATATGTATATATATATATATATATATATATATATATATATATATATTCTATATATATATGTATATATATATATATATATATATATATATATATATATATATATACTGCAATACCCTTGAATTTAATGCAAAATATTTCGAGTATTTACAACAAAATTTTAAATACACGTAATGTTATATTGCCAATTTTCATAAAATATTGCAAATACTTCTCATTAGTCAAAATTGTGTGTTGCAATATATATATATATATATGTATATATATATATATATATATATATATATATATATATATATATATATATGTATATATATATATATAAGTATATATATATATATATATATATATATATATATATATATATATATATATATATATATATATATATATATATATATATATATATATATATATATATATATATATATATATATATATATATATATATATATATATACTACCCTTGAATTTAATGCAAAATATTTCGAGTATTTACAACAACAAAATTTTAAATACACGTAATGTTATATTGCCAATTTTCATAAAATATTGCAAATACTTCTCATTAGTCAAAATTGTGTGTTGCAATATTGTGTTGCAATAAGCAACACTCCGAGTAGTGTGCACATCCCTGGTACCAAACTTGATTGGTGAATACAGTCACTAAAAATAAATAACTGAAATCGAGTAATTTGTTAAAGGGAACAAAAACTATGATTACTTGAAATCATATTATTTTACATCTTGCAGTATATTTCCATTTCCACGACACCGAAAAATTCAATTAATTAATAATTCCAAATAATACCCTGTCCTATCGGTCTTCCCAGATTTTGCATATTTTCCCCGTGGTTATCGGCAAGCTTCGATGTGACATCACTGGTGAAATGGAAGCGCAGCAAGACTAGAACTTTCCATTAATTCGCCTATGATTACAGCGTCATTATAACTGTAATGCAGGGTTAGCTTCTTAGGCTACATTATATGAACCACCTTCACATCTACGTCTGCACGTCTTACTTCTCTGTGACAGCAACTTGATGAGCACCAACTTGATGAGCACCAACTTGATGAGCACCAACTTGATGAGCACCAACTTGATGAGCACCAACTTGATGAGCACCAACTTGATGAGCACCAACTTGATGAGCACCAACTTTCAGGAAACATTTTCCATACAATCAACCAATATAAGTATCACGCAAACTACAAATGCATAGATATTCGTTCGTCGAAACCTAATACCGGGAATAAAAACAGAGTTTAAACGTGTGCGTGCGTACGTGCATGCGTGCGTCCGTGCGTGTGCATAGTTGAGGGGCCTACGCATACAGCACACAACAGGGCATACTGGTCTTGTACGGTGTATAAACAAGGTGATGGTGTGTGTTACAACGCATTCCGAAGGTGTTTTTTTATTGATAACACATTTTAACAGCAGTCAAAATGTGGTTCATCGACTTGGAACACGCACAGTCACTACCTATGTTACTACCTATAACAATATGCCTGTACGCTGTTCGTTTGACTGCCACGCGAAAAACATCGGGGGATCCCATACCATGGGCTGCTTCAAAGAAGTTCTAGGTACTAAGTTGGAGCCCGCTGGTTCTCAACTGTTTTGCAAGTAGTTACATTTCATTTCTGCTTGTACTGTGCAGTTGGACCGTCGCTGAACACGTCAACATGTCAATATTGGATTGCTCTTCGTCATATCATCGATGAGAGGTGTCGGGTGTCCCCACACGCGAACATGGCAATGTTGCAAGTTGTCGGATATTGAACAGAATGATGTCGCCTCTACTTGGCCGATGTAGAAGATGCACCAGTGTGTAGGGTAACCTGCTTTTTCGACGCTCCAAAGTGCAAAAATGGATCTCCTTTTCAATTTTGCAGACGTAAGATCTACGTGTATCGTACATTCATGTGATGCCACTTACTGCCGAAGTTGTGTATAGAACAGTGTCTAGTGAGATATATTGAACATGTGTCTCTTCAGCGATTTCACTAAGTTGCTGGCATTAGTGACCAGAAAACAGACTACCCCAGTGACGACGTCTTCTATAAAAAAAACTAATAGCTTTTTGGTGATGACAGTTTTGTGAAGACGAATTCATTGTTCTTGTGCAACTTGCACAAACACGTTTGTTTATCCCGCGACTTTGACGTAACAACCCAATATTGACGAACTTTGACGTAACAGCACACCATTGACGGACTTTGACGTAACAGCACAACATTGACGGACTTTGACGTAACAACACAACATTGATAGACTTTGACGTAACAACACAACATTGACGGACTTTGACGTAACATCACAACATTGACGGACTTTGACGTTGACGTTGACATTGACGGAGACGCAAAAAAGGAAGTAACTGCATGATGCAGGACTGCGACGATTCTGCAAGGACTTGATGATGATCAGTGGAAAGGTTTCGGAACAGGAATAATTTTCAGAAAAAATTTATCTTGAGAAGACCGTATTAATGTGAGTAGATGAACAGGAGGTGGACCTCCAGGCAGTAGTCGATGGAAAAACCAATGAGTATGTGGACATCTTTGTGTACCTTTATAGAGCAGTGTGTGAGGTTGGAGGAAGTAGGAAGGAGGTTCAGAAGGAAGGATGTAGCAAGCAGGAGCGGCAGCGTGGAGGGTGACGGTGGGTATTATGTGGGACATAGTACCAGCGTGTGTATTTGGCTTGGAAACCCTTGCACTGATAGAGAGACCGGAGGAGAAGCTACATGTAACAGGGAACAACTGGGATCGGGGAATGTGAGCAGTGAAACGAGAAGACACCAAATGTTGAGGACAGGTGACGTACAGATAACTAATGGGGAAAGATTGACAAAGAGGGCAAATTTAAGAGGATGGTAGAAGTCCCAACTCTTTCAGTTTTATCCAACAATCCTTCCGTTTATTGAGATATGTTTCGCTTCAATTTGGGTATCAGCATCGTGTCTCTGGTGATAACTTCTTTGCTTTTCAGCAGCGTTGAGTGCCCTGGTAACTATTGATATGTCATATAACCTAGTAACCTAGGACAAACCCATCTTATAATAATTATATTTAGGCCAGCCCATCTCCAATATGGCTTTGAAAGTATATATAGGTTTAGAAAATATAGATACTTACGAAACATATTGTAAACCGACCGTTGTATGCCTACATAATAATAATATAATAATAATATTTAAAATACTTCTAATGCGCTAAAATCCTGGGAAGAGCCAAGTTCGGCAGCGCACCAAAACAAAAGGGGTTAAGCAGTTCATAATCGATAGGCAGTTCCAGTTGTAAACAGTTGGATTAGTACGCTGGGGAGCTATGGAGGATAAGCAAGTTTAAACAGGTGGTGAAAATATGGCGATCGACAACAAATAGTTCGATTCGTTGTGTTAGTAACAATGCAAACACCTTCGTCCTGGTCATCACAGACAATAACTTCGGCAATAACAATAACTTGCGTGAGCGGAAGTTGCGCGTTTCCTGCATATATAGTGTGTTAGGTACGCAAATTTCTATCACCTGCCATATAATTAGCAACTACTTGTGTCCGCAGATTTCCACCAGTTTCATACAGTCGTGTCGGTAACAGGGCGGACATCGGATTGAGGGATATGGGAGTAAATGCTCGAATATTGTGTTTTCGGGGTATAAATTTTGCAGTCAGTATGTTATTATGGACGTATGTCTGCTGTGGCTATTCTTCCTGCGGGTTAATAAATATGACCGCCCTTGGGGCGAAAATTGTACCATTACACCTCAGGGAACACCTGGGACAAGGCTAATTTTTGTGTGTCGGCTTTTACGCATCACGCTTCACGATCAGTTTACATCATACATCATAAATGTACATAATACATAATAAGTGTACATCATACATCATAAGTGTACATCATACATCATAAGTGTACATCATACATCATAAGTGTACATCATACCGTTCAAGGGTGTGTTTTAGTATTACGATAACCGAACAGAACTACAACGAATAAATAATTATTAAATGGATATAACGCCATGTGAACTGCGGGGACAGAAAAATTGCAAATGTGTGCCGCAATTTGAGAAAGACCCACAAATACTGCAATAACATTGATGTTAATGTAAAAATATTGCAAGCATTTGCAATACTTTTAATATGTTCGCAATGTTGTATTGCCAATTTCCAAACAACAATGTTGCAAATACTTCACAGTACTAAAACTGAGTGTTGCTATATTGTACTGCAATACACAATGTTCGTCGTAATGTCTAAATTGTTTTTCATACGGCGCTCTATATAACACTTTGATGGTAACCGCAGAGTGTAATAGCAACAACCTCTATACTATTTTTGTTTACATAATTTTATTTTTGTTTACACAGCATATTTCTTAAACTGTATTTCCGTCGTCAAAACAATTGCAACGGTTCTTGATAGCTTGACATTCCTTTTTTCAAAAGATTACTTTCAAGAATATCACAAAACATCAACGTGTGCAAACTTGTTAGGCAAGAGTAGTTATAGAGTCTCCTTGGGTGTCTCATACAGCACCAACTGTGTGGAGTGCCCTCCATGTTAGTGTTAAGTCAGCAAGAGTAGTTATAGAGTCTCCTTGGGTGTCTCATACAGCACCAACTGGGTGGAGTGCCCTCCATGTTAGCGTTAAGTCAGCAAGAGTAGTTATAGAGTCTCCTTGGGTGTCTCATACAGCACCAACTGCGTGGAGTGCCCTCCATGTTAGCGTTAAGTCAGCTGGAGTAGTTATAGTCTCCTTGGGTGTCTCATGCAGCACCAACTGGGTAGAGTGCCCTCCATGTTAGCGTTAAGTCAGCAGGAGTAGTTATAGAGTTTCCTTGGGTTTCTCATGCAGCACCAACTGGGTGGAGTGCCCTCCATGTTAGCGTTAAGTCAGCAGGAGTAGTTATAGAGTCTCCTTGGGTGTCTCATACAGCACCAACTGGGTGGAGTGCCCTCCATGTTAGCGTTAAGTCAGCTGGAGTAGTTATAGTCTCCTTGGGTGTCTCATACAGCACCAACTGGGTGGCGTGCCCTCCATGTTAGCGTTAAGTAAGCAGGAGTAGTTATAGAGTCTCCTTGGGTGTCTCATACAGCACCAACTGGGTGGAGTGCCCTCCATGTTAGCGCCAAAGTCAGCAGGAGTAGTTATGAAGTCTCCTTGGGTGTCTCATACAGCACCAACTGGGTGGAGTGCCCTGCATGTTAGCGTTAAGTCAGCAGGAGTAGTTATAAAGTCTTCTTGGGTGTCTCATACAGCACCAACTGGGTGGAGTGCCCTCCATGTTAGCGTTAAGTCAGCAGGAGTAGTTATAAAGTCTCCTTGGGTGTCTCATACAGCACCAACTGGGTGGAGAGCCCTCCATGTTAGCGTTAAGTCCGCAGGAGTAGTTATAAAGTCTCCTTGTGTGTCTCATACAGCACCAACTGGGTGGAGTGCCCTCCATGTTAGCGTTAAGTCAGCAGGAGTAGTTATAAAGTCTCCTTGGGTGTCTCATACAGCACCAACTGGGTGGAGTGCCCTCCATGTTAGCGTTAAGTCAGCAGGAGTAGTTATAAAGTCTCCTTGGGTGTCTCATACAGCACCAACTGGGTGGAGTGCCCTCCATGTTAGCGTTAAGTCAGCAAGAGTAGTTATAAAGTCTCCTTGGGTGTCTCATACGGCCCCAACTGGGTGGAGTGCCCTCCATGTTAGCGTTAAGTCAGCAAGAGTAGTTATAGAGTCTCCTTGGGTGTCTCATACAGCACCAACTGGGTGGAGTGCCCTGCATGTTATCGTTAAGTCAGCAGGAGTAGTTATAAAGTCTCCTTGGGTGTCTCATACAGCACCAACTGGGTGGAGTGCCCTCCATGTTAGCGTTAAGTCAGCAGGAGTAGTTATAAAGTCTCCTTGGGTGTCTCATACAGCACCAACTGGGTGGAGTGCCCTCCATGTTAGCGTTAAGTCAGCAGGAGTAGTTATAAAGTCTCCTTGGGTTTCTCATACAGCACCAACTGGGCGGAGTGCCCTCCATGATAGCGTTAAGTCAGCAGGAGTAGTTATAAAGTCTCCTTGGGTGCCTCATACAGCACCAACTGGGTGGAGTGCCCTCCATGTTAGCGTTAAGTCAGCAAGAGTAGTTATAGAGTCTCCTTGGGTGTCTCATACAGCTCCAACTGGGTGGAGTGCCCTCCATGTTAGCGTTAAGTCAGCAGGAGTAGTTATAAAGTCTCCTTGGGTGTCTCATACAGTAGCAACTGGGTGGAGTGCCCTCCATGTTAGCGTTAAGTCAGCAGGAGTAGTTATAGAGTCTTCTTGGGTGTCTCATACAGCACCAACTGGGTGGAGTGCCCTCCATGTTAGCGTTAAGTCAGCATGGAATATCCAGGCGAGAACGTTTTTTGAAGAAAATTACAAATAATTTGTAGAACGGGTTTCATGAAAAAAATTGTCATTATTCATCAAAAGCATTCAATTGTTGTTTAAAAGGAAACACAAGTCCTGGTTTGAGCCTATGTACCTATAACAATTACTATAAAATAACCATTTGCAACTACAACTAATATAACGCCTGGGGTTTATTAAGAAAACCTTGTTGAACACATAGCATGTTATTTTCATGGGCCGCACCATACTGTTAGATAACCTGCGTCACAATTGTCATGGTCATGCAACATTCACTCGCGAAATAAAAATATATTCGCATACGCCTATTCCTATACCTGCCAATAGGATGTGACCAATCTGTTTGCGTCCAAACTCAACTTATTTTCTGATTCGTATGTATGTTTGTATTGTTCATGCATTTCAGCCGTTGAAATCAATGTATAATATTACCTAATCATTAACGTGCCTGGGGCTGACGATTGAAGGATTATCCGTGACGTTCATCACACTGTGTCACGATACCGCACAAACTCCCCACCAGTGGCGCTACTAACCATTCCATCACTGCCACGACTTACATTTCATGTGCAGATTCTGTACATTTGGTACACTCCTAATTGTTGCCAACACATCTTTCAGTTACAGTTGCATACAACTATGGAAAGTGTTTGCATTGAAAATGTGTCTAGAAACACAATAACGTTCGTTTTTTGTTTGAAACGATGTTACGTATTCACTGAAACATGTCGTAAACAACAGTCGAGTTGCCCAGCCAACCGCTTGTTCATATCACTCCGTAATTGTCCATCTTGAATTTATAATCAAGTTGTGGCAGTGGTGATACGCTGGGTGGCGCCACTGCTGGGGAGTATGGATACCGATAAACGTGAGGGGTCAAACCAGTTATCTATGGCTGTTGTGACGAATGTAGTGAAATTAACGCCTATGTCAACGACCTGCTACTACAGTGGGTGGGGTGGAGCGGGGAGGGGGGTCACTCATGACAAATCTGGGGATGAATGTGCCTTCAAAAAAGGCGGGAAAGGTGTGTTTTAGAAATGATGAAAGAGAGGTCTCGAGACCACCGAATAGGTTTTGGTGTAAGAATTAGTTGTGTGTTTACGTGCTGCTTATCAAGGGGCGGATTGCATTTAAAACAAAAACCCTACGGCAAAAGATGTATGAACTGACACGCTGATTTATTCCAACGAAAAGGCGCTTGCTCTTTTGTAGTATTATGGATTAAAAAAAAGTTATTTAAAAAATAAAAAAAATAAACTAATAATTATACGTATTGCAATACCCTTGGAAACAATAAAAAAATATTGCGAGTGTATGCAATACTTTTGAAATATTCGTAATGTTGTATTGCCAATGTCAAAAAAAATGTTTTAAATAATTCGCAGTACTCAAAATTGAGTGTTGCAATAATGTACTGCAATACGCAATAATCCGAGTAGTGTGCACATCCCTGGTATCCCTGGCATCAAACTTGCTGGGTGAATACAGTTGCTAAATATAATCACTGAAATCGGTTAATTTGTTAACTTTATTCAGGCACAACATTAGGCCGGACGTTGCGTAACCATTTTTGACCCCCCACTGTGTGGCGTCTATAGTGAGCTCACATCCTCTATTGTGTTCGTCGGCGGAGTGTATTCATTTTAGCTAGCGGCATAAAATAGATCAACGTCTCGGTAAGCGAACCATTTGTGTAGAACACGCAGAGCTTGATCAGTAGCAAACTGAAATCTGCCGGACCGACACGATGTGTATCCAGACGGTAAGTGTTATGTGTTGCATGAAGTCTGAATAGGTTTAATACTTCTTCGTACAAAGTCTAAGTGGTTAATGCAGCTCTGTGTATAGTGAACAGCTATTTGCATCAAGTAGAATATCTGGTTCGAGAGGAGAATGTGTCCTGACAAACGATGTTATGTGGTGTTCAGTTGCACGGGCGTAAAACGGACATGAAGTGCATTGGTGTTGCTTTTGGTGGCGTTGTAGTAAAATGATAGTCACTCAAAGTCAAACAACCACCCATGCAGCCGGTCAGTCAGATAGTCAAACTCGGAACATGTCTTGTGTTGATTTGGTGGTTCTGCAATTTTGCTTCATTCTTTCTTTATGGTATGGGAATGGTTCGTTGGCACACTGACTGTGAAACTATCAACGGAACGCCTATTGACATTTGAGCTAACAAAAAACTTGCTAAAACGAAAAAAAATCATGGTTATGCACCTAAAATATAATAAAAACTAATCATGTGCAACTGAAATCAGGAATATCACACCAGTGGTTTACTCAGAATGTGTTCTAAAAGTAGGAGATTCCGGTAATTTCCCCACTTGACCGAGGGCTGGCATGTTAATCAGCGCGACTCATAAGCGCATGCGCATATCAATGAAATCAGCGTAACCTAGACTACATGTGACGTAATACAATGGAGGTAGGCATACGCAGAACCAACGCAGACTATCAAACAAACGTGCTATTTTGCCACAAAGAGGATTGTTTTAGTAAATATAGGCAAACATATGTTACATATGCTCAGTTTGGACGCAAATAGCATGGCAATATCCTATTGGCAAGAGAAGGAATATGTATATACAAATATATTTTCATTTTGAGAGCGAATATTACCAGAATATCACACTCGTGACGTAGGGTTATCTGACAGTACGGCGCGGCCCATGACATTAAGATGCTCTGTGTTCAACTATGTTTTCTTAGTAAATTATATTCTTAATTCTAGGTACAAATAGTTAGCCTAAACGGCTAAACGGGCATACAACTATGCAGATAGTAACACACATTGAACATGCTGAACGTCTGCTTCTACTGAGCATTTAATCGAGACATGTGAGGGGTGGACTAAAATGCTAGACGTCTATATCATGTCATTTTTAATTTCGAAATTAGTCAAGGCAGATCAGGTCTGATATGAAATTGATAATGGTCAGACTGTGCGTTTATAGTTGCTTTCAATAAAACTTGCTGCGTTTTTTTAAGTCTTCAAATCACCTTCATGTGTAATTTTGTTATGGAGTCGCAGAAGATTGACGCGTAGCCTTTTCCAAATTAGGTGTTACGAGAAATTTTCTTGGCTATCATTTCAGGAGTTGCATATGTCTACCTAAGTAATCTGCTGAATTATCCCCCTCAGATTTAATTACACGTGTCATTGACGTATGAGCCAGTGCTATCATTTTAATATTAGCCGACAATATTTGTTCGAAGTTTAGCTGACAGGCAGTCTTCAATTCACCGCAAAATGTAGCTGCGGCATTCATGTAATAGTGTGAACAGTAGGCCGTCGGAAATTGGCGTGCAAGATTTTTGCCTAGGAACACTGGCTGTGCTACGCGAACCACGTCCTCCTGCACTGTCTGCCCCCTGCAGACAGTGTTTTTCTAGTCTAATCCGGATTTGCCATTGAAACCGTTACGCAAGATCGCGTGGCTAATTCGCACGGGGAACATTTGTTTGGTGGACTGACGCACTATTCAATTCAATGTTCCGTGGTAGTTTTGATGGAACAAAGATACAAAGGCAACTGCGTCACCACTGGCACGTAACTCAACAACGCGTCACGACCTGTCATGACAGATAGCTGGCAATGACATAAACGCTATCGTGACATCTGCAGGTACGAGCTCTCTTGGCCAAAAGCATAGTGACGTCATCGACGTAATTCGATCGTAGTTGTGCATTCACATGAAACTTGCAGGACAAACGCCATGTTCGACACGTTGCCTTTCCCTGTAGCTGCGCCTAGTGTCTAGGAACTGAGTTGTGCCACAGGGGTTCGTGTCGCAAACTGAAGTTATGCATGCTGTGTAGCATAGTTAGGAGACATTGGACGCTTAATGTGTTAAGTGGTCCAATATTGTTAGGACAAACCTAAAAGTTCAATACAAAAAGCTTATTTTTGCACCACAGATCCCTGATATGGTCTACAGTAACATACTAAAAATCCCTATGAATCCACCTTGAGCTAAACGCAGGATTCAAGATTGCGCCAAAGAGGGCTGCAACTCTCTGATTAACTACATAACTTCTGAACCACTTATGCTACAGGGCAAATTTTGGTGTCTAGGGCAGGGCTTTTCACCATGCTCTATCCAACTAACACCACTAAGACATAAATCGTCATGATAATATGCATGCATTGCATTCTTTCTCCAATCAGGGTTAATTTTTTAAAAAGGCCAATAACATATTTAATTTCAATCGTCGACTACTTACGGTATTGAGTGGCATAATCTGCATTTCAATGTGACATTTTTATATAGAAAACCTGCCTCAACAAGATGATATGCTATCAATACATTCGCACTACTACGTAATAAACACCAGTTGCATAACTTTTTGCCATCGACCCCACCGTGTCTATGCTTTCGCAGAAACATCCTGTGTGTACCTGTTGGAAGGCATTTGTCCACTACAAGACGAACAGAGGGCAGTGCAGTACAGGCCCGTCTTTGTGCATCCACAAGCCTTCCCACAACGGCCTTTACAACCACAAGAACCACGCTGAGGTGCTTGTCTGGGACTCGGGGGGGGGGGGGTGGCTATCGTTTGCGACAGGACCCAGTTGTCCATCTACTGTAAAAGAAAAGGACTTAGGAGTTACAATAAGCGCTGATATGAAAGTTTCAGAGCAGTGTGGTATTGCAGCTTCAAAGGGTAATCAAATTCTTGGATTGATTAGAAGAAACATAACATACAAGGGAAAAAAGTTAATTATACCTCTTTATAAAGCAATATTTAGACCTCATTTAGAATACTGTATACAAGCATGGAGACCATATCGTAAGAAGGATATAGATACGCTTGAACGCATACAAAGGAGAGCAGCTAAAATGATACCAGAACTGAGAGACCTTAGTTATGAAGAACGCCTGAACGAATGTGGTTTAACAACTCTAGAGACAAGGAGGTTAAGAGGAGATCAGATTGAAGTTTTTAAGATATTGAATGGGTATGAAAATATTGATAGAAATATGTTTTTCTCACTCAAGAAGGATAGCAGAACTAGAGGACATGAGGTAAAATTAGTAAAGGATCAATGTAGATTGGACATCAGGAAGCACTCGTTCTCACAGAGGACAATAAATGAATGGAACAAATTGTCTACAGATTGTGTAACTGCTAGCAGCGTGAATATGTTTAAAAACAAGGTAAACACATATCTCAGGAGGGCGGGTTATAAGTAGATGAACACTGTTGGACTCTCGATAAGCCAATGGCTTCCTTGTCCACTTGCCATCTGGGCCTTTGGCTTGGATGGCAAATATTGTTAAATCTTGTTAAATCTCTTGCAATGCCCAGCCCCTGTCAATGGGAGGCCGGGTATTTCCACTCCATTGCTGCACAGTGTGGTAGGTGCAGAAGGAATGTTGTCTGACAGCCGCAGTAGTCAGAGGCAGTGTCCCCTGCATGAATTCCGAAGACAGTTTGTTCTTCCTGACTTAGAACTTATATCTCATAGTCCTCTGGTGCCCTCCGTACAGTGTGATCAAGAACCTTTCTCCAGCTGCGGCGACGTTTTGCTTTTTGTTGTCTCTTTCACGTTATGCAGCGCGGTCTTCTTCCCATTGCCGTAGAGCACTGACACACTGTCACGCCCAAAACAGCACGGTTGAACAGCAGGTATGTCTTAAGAGCTCCGATCTACCCTTGGATGTCAAGAGAGACACAGGAAGCCCATTGTACATACCCCATGTGTGCAACTTTCCTGGTTCATCAGCATTACCAGAATGTCAGTGTCGGTGTTGAAAACAAGCACAAGGTTTGAAACATCCAGGTCTGTTGAGACAATCAGCCTGTCCGCAAACCATTGTTGAGTGATTTAGATGAGGCGTGTCTTGTTGTTTGGGTAACTTGGGTTCCTGCGAAAGTTGTACAGAGGGACTAGTGGTTGCATGCTGGCATCGAACAGTAAGGCATGCTCCCGGGCCCGCACAGTTATGTTGATAACCCGGTCACCCCTTTTCATCTTGATGTCTGTGAATGGCACCCCAAACAGTTTCGCTACCGCAGCTCTTCCAACTTCAAAAGTATTATCAAAATTTATAACCGCAACTGCTCCATTTGAGATGTCGATCAGATTGTTGTGGTCAGATTGGAATGGTCGATGAGTAGCGAAGTAGACAATTCTCCTATCGCCAAGGAAACATTATTAATAGCGACAAAAAATGTGTGCATTGGAAATGCCTTTGGATGGCGGTAATGTGAAACGTTAGTCAAAGTCAAACAACCACCCATGCAGCCAGACAGTCAGGTAGTCAAACTCGGAATATGTCTTGTGTTGATTTGGTGGTGCTGCGATTTTGCTTCATTCTTTCTCTAGAATCGTATGTACGTCGCGTTATCTATTTTGTCACATCGTCTTCTCATCGCCTTCTAAAAAAAAACAGGTTCCAATGGAGGGGAATGTTCCAATAATGTATGTGTGCAGTGCCCATGTGTTTTTCTATATGTCATGAGTACGTAAGTCATTCTTAATATACAAAATAAAAACGTTCTGCTCTGATGGCAATTGTTTTCATAAAAAATCTAATTCAACGCTTTGATACAAACAGTTTCCACTGGTCAGATCGACGAGGCAGCAACGATTGATATCACATGAGTCAAACGTGACAAAACGTGTAAACTATTATCAACCCACATATGTGTATGGGCGTGATATGTATGTCAATTTTGGTTGAATTGTTACATTTTGGCAGCTCGATAAGTTAATTTCTGCTAAGAGTATAATTCTAATTTAGCACGTTGCTTTATTTATATGTTTCGACTTCAGCTCCAAATAATTAATTTTCGCATATATTCTTTAATTTTATACATACAATTGTTTTACTGAACTGTCCTAAGTAATATGAGTTAACACCCAGATTTATGTAGTTACTTACATAGATACATTATATGGACGTACATAGTCAAACGCATATTGGCCGTTTCAATGAACAAATAACACAAACAAGCTTATTTCCATGCACGTGTTCATTTACTGTTAAATAGTATTTCCATGCACGTGCTGATAGCGCAAAACGTCGAGGGGATCCCGATGTCGTTGTTGTCATCGTCGGTGATGTCTCGCGTGAACGCCACTTGTGGATTCACTCGTGGTTATTGACATACTGCCCACGTGATAGTACCATGTCTTACTGTCACAGTGACATGGTATAGGTAAGGTTAGTTGGCATACTGACTGTAAAACTACCAACGGACCGCCTTTTGACATTTGAACCAACAAAAAACTTGCTTAAGAAAGCCTAAACGATACAACCGACAGTAGCAAACATTGAGCGTGCTGAACGTCTGCTTCTTCTGAACATTTAAACGAGACATGTGCGGTATGGGTTAAAACAATAGACGTTTACATGTCATTTTTATTTCGAAATTATCAAAGACAGTGTGGAAGTCGTAATGACCAGTTGAATTCTGATATCAGATTGACCAGGGTCCCAGTGTGCGTTTACAGTTGCTTTAAATAAAAGTTGCTGCATTCTGTCGAAGTCTTCAAATCATATTTATGTGTAATTTTGTTGTGCGGAAAACTGTTGCGTGGCGTGTTCCACAGTAGGTGTTATGAGAGATCAATATGCCTTTACATTAATTGCTTCAGAACAGTTGGACATATTTCGTCCTGTATGTGAATAAACCGCTATAACATACATTATGAACATGAACCATTTGTCAATTAATAAATACTTACCTGTGTATAAAGCGCTGTACTCATTAGAATAAAAACCGTACACGTTTCATAAGCATAAAAACTGTTGTTATCATTTAACATTAGCCGAAAATATTTGCTCGTACCTTCATTTGCGTTGGGCAGACACTCCTTAGTTCAGTGGACAAAGTAGCTGAGGTATTGAGGTGATAGTGTGAGCTGTAATCCTGGATCCTGTTTTATGCACACTAGCTAAGCGAATCATTGTTTCCGCTGTCGGCAGACAGAGGTTTATTCAATCTAGTCCGACTTTGCCGTTGAAGTCATTGTGCATACACTGTTACTGTCTCAAGATAGCGCGGCTAGTTCTCATGGGGAATGATTATATGGGCCGATGCACTAATATCAACTAGATCCAATGTTTTAAACTATTCAATTCAAGAACAACTGCGTCACCAGTGGCACATAACGACTTGTCATGACGGGTAACTGGCAATGTGACAAACGATACCTTGGCAATTACCCGTACACTCTCTCTAGGTCATGAAGTGTAGTGACGACGCCCTCAACATAACTCGATTGTAGTTGCGCATTCACAAGAAACTTGCAGGACAACCGCCATCTTGGATACGTTGCCTTTCTGTCTGTAGCTGCGCCTATAGTATGGAATGAACTTCCCATCATTTTGAAATCAACTGAAACTATAGCTACCTTCCGTAAAAAAACTCAAGACAAATATATTCCAAATTGCATCTCCACCTTAAATCTTTGGTTTGTCCCTTGTTCTGATGAAGAGTTGTGCGCGTCTCTATTCATGATACTGCCTAACCATTCTGTTTTGTTACGCCTCTGAGCTCAGGTTTCTGATGATGTAGGCGCCATAGTAATTATTATTATTATTAGATACGTCTGACGATATCGATCAACTTGTTCAACAAGACGACAACTACTTCTTCGCATTTGGCCAGATATCTTGATCTCTCCATGGCATTGCTGTTTTTATCACATTTATTGTCTTCGCATTATTTGCCTGTGTGTGTCTCTTTCTGTCGCCTAATGCAACTGTCCTTGTCAGCTTGACAGTTGGAATAACTTCTTTCAAAATATTACTTTTAAGAATATCACAAAACGTCAACGTATGCACACTTGTTAGGCAAGGGCATTTATTCCGTCTCCTGCGTCTCTCATTCAGTGACGCTGCAACACTCCAAGCACTGACTCCAAATATTACTTCATTTTCAAGATCTGTGCAACTACGTATTAACTACTCTTATCTAAGTAATGGGCACATGTTCACTGACTACTCGTTCGGCTACAAATTCGGTTATTTAGCGCTGGTAAATTAGTTGTCTTCGCAGGTAAGACACATGCTACAGCGATGGCTTTCTTAGTTGCGCAGCAACCGTGGGGAATGCACTACCTATTTGCGTTATGGCAGCAGGAAATATTCAAGCGAAAACGATTTTTGGAAGAAATGGTCAAACAAATTCTTGAGCGGGTTTCATGACAAAGTTGTCATTATTCATCAAAATCATTCACTGGTTGCTTAAGGAGAAATAAAATTCATGGTTTTGAGCCTCTGTACATGTAGGAGTTACTAAAACATAACCATTTGTAACTGCAAATAAGAATATCACGCCTGTGGTTTACTAGGAAAACCTCGTTGAATACATAACATATTAATGTGATGGGCCGTGCTATACGCTAGGAAACCATACGTCACGAGTGTAATTTTCTAATATTCTAACACAAATCGCTCGCCAAATTAAAATATATTCGTACACACCTATTCCTACAGTAGCCAGTATGATATTGCCATGCCGTTTGCGTCCAAACTCAAACTTATATAACATATGTTAGCCCTTGTTTACTAAACCAAATGCTCTTTTTGACAAAATAGCACGTTTGTTTGATACTTGACGTTGGTTATGTGTATGCCGCCCTCACTTAATACGCCAGGCGTAGTCTATGTTACCCGATTTCCATAGAATTGTGCATCAGCTTATCGGTCGCTCTGGGTAAAATGTTTGCCCTCAGTCAACCGGAGAAATGACCGGAATCTCCCTCTTTTAAAAAAAATTCTGGCATGATATTCTTGATATTAGTTGCACATGGTTAGTTTTGTATTATCTTGTTTTAGATGCATATCCCAATGTGTGTGTATATATCTTTATATATATATATATATATATATATATATATATATATATATATATATATATATATATATATATATATATATATATATATATATATATATATGGAATGAAAAAAATCACAAAACATGAAAAGCAATTATACCATAAATATCATATAATATCATAAACACTTGAAACTCGTATTTAGCTCCCTTTCCATCCAATTTACCAACTCCTAGACCAGACATAGTTTACAAGAGTGAAAAATAATTAACTTAAACCCGGAACATGAATGGATAACATGATGTTTGTTGATGTTTGTTGCCCTGTGCGCTTGTGCGCATGCGTGACCTACTTCGGTTTGTTGCCAAACATAGCATCCCTGAATATTGACTGATGCCAGTCCTGTGTGGCGGTGTGGCGGTGACTGACACGTGAAACTAGTTTTGTCTTCCGAGTTATTAAGTGGTAGCATATTTATTGCCGTTTGCGAAACGCTTCGCCACACAATCGCACACATCATCAAAGCACACCGGTGTCATTGAAGTCGTGAGCTGTAAAGATCCAACACACGCTCCATTGATAGTTTACACCTACTCCCTTGCTGGGAAAGATAATGGAAATGTGGCTCCGATATCAACACATTCTGACGTTTACATTTGATCACTGGCCAGGACGGACATATTAGCTGCCATTTTAAATTACAGTTTTTTAACACGTGATGAGTTACTTTGTGAGTCTGTAAGTGATCGACGTGGGCGCCTTTCAAGCATGCCATGTTCGGTAGCAGTTTCTATAGTGCACACGGAGTGTTACCTATTGCGTGGACTATCTTCTATAGTGCACACGGAGTGTTACCTATTGCGTGGACTCTCTGAGTGTTTATCTATGTTTTTAAGTCATGGCACAAAACTCTAACAGTGTGGCTCAGACAATACAACAAAAGTCGTACGATGCGACAAATGGAATGATAGATTGATGAGCGGACAGATGGTGTAACGGATATATAAATGAATAAGCGAATTAATGAATGGATGAATGAATGAATATGAAACAAAACTGAACGAACGAACAATTCAGTTGGTTGTGATGAACCAAAGCGTAACCAATCTTATTTCCAACATCAATACACGGTCACTATTGGCACTCAGCAAGTAAATCTGAGCACGTTCCCTCACAGTTGGCACTCTATGGTTGAAATGCTTCCTGCCTACCAGACATGCCGACAGGTAGACATGTAGGCCGGAACGTCCTGCCTATCAGACATGCCGATAGGTAGACATGTAGGCCGGAACGTCCTGCCTATCAGACATGCCGACAGGTAGACATGTAGGCCGGAACGTCCTGCCTATCAGACGTGCCGACAGGTAGACATGTAGACCGGAACGTCCTGCCTATCAGACATGCCGACAGGTAGACATGTAGGCCGGAACGTGCTGCCTATCAGACATGCCGACAGGTAGACATGTAGGCCGGAACGTCCTGCCTATCAGACATGCCGGCAGGTAGACATGTAGGCCGGAACGTGCTGCCTATCAGACATGCCGACAGGTAGACATGTAGGCCGGAACGTCCTGCCTATCAGACATGCCGACAGGTAGACATGTAGGCCGGAACGTCCTGCCTATCAGACATGCCGACAGGTAGACATGTAGGTCGGAACGTCCTGCCTATCAGACATGCCGACAGGGAGACATGTAGGCCGGAACGTCCTGCCTATCAGACATGCCGACAGGTAGACATGTAGGCCGGAACGCTTGTGGGTCTGAACGCAGTCATTCACGCCAATGTTGTTTTTATAAATCTACAAGTTTAGAGTAGGATTATATTTTCGCATTATCGTCGTGTTGAATCGTACTTAACTCGCGATACATATTTGGACATTTGCCCATGCTTGCCCACGTAGCCGCATTGACTGACCTGTCAGGCTTTTCTCTTTAATGCTGATGTTGGCATTTATACATGCAACAGTTATTTCCACCTGAACTCTTATTGCCCTTGAATAATCGCTTTTTTATATCGAATCTATGCAGTTCGTAGTCAATATTGTCAACACTAGGAAACATCTTTAATTTGGTCTGCTCTTAATCTCAGACATTTTTCTTATAAGAAGTATCATACAATCTGATGACCAAACAACTGGTTCAATGTAGTAAACCTGGGGGTATATTGCAGACGTCATCCCAGAGCCATATATTTTACAATTGTGTATATTGTGAATTATTTCTAAATAGTGTGTCTTTCTACTGATTATTATATCATGAAACATCTTGCTGTGGACAATCATAAATATCCACATGTAATTTTCTCACTGATCACTGTAAAAAACATTAAACGGGCCTATATATGTGCTTTTAATACACAACATGTGCGTGCGTGCGTGCGAGCGTATGTGTGTGTGCGTGCATGCATGTATATATTATGGACTTTTTGTCTTAAATAAACATTTATTGTACATTATAGAACAATTTTAAGCCTGTTTTAAAATGGCGCTCGCCACCAGGTAGCATCTGCATCATATTATTACCTAATCATTAACGTGCTGACGTGACCGGCGTTGACGATTTAACTAATGTCCGTGACGTTCATCACACTGTGACGTATAATTATGTGCGAACCGCTGAGTCACAATACCGCTCAAACTTCCCACAAGTGGCGCTAATATCCATTTCACCACTGCAACTACTTACATTGTTAGCGCAGATTCTGTACATTTGGTATACTCCTATTTGCTGTCAACACATCTATCAATTTCAGTTGTACACAATTGTGGAAAATTTTTGCATTGAAAATATGTCTAGAAACACAATAACGTTCGTTTTTGTTTGAAACTATGTTACGTAGTTATTGTAACAAGTAAACAATAATCACGTTGCCCAACCAACCGTTTGTTCATAACACTCCGTATCTGTCCATCTTGAATTTATAATCAAGTTGTGGCAGTGGTAATATACCGGGTGGCGCCACTGTTGGTGAGTATCGATAAAAATAAACTATTCATTATACGTACTGCAATACCCTTGGAATTAATCCAAAATTATTGCGAGTATTTCCTATACTTTTGAAATATTCGCAATGTTGTATTGCCAATGTCCAAACAATGTTTTAAATAATTCACAGTAGTCACGATTGCGTGTTGCAATACTGTACTGCAATAAGCAATACTCCGAGTAGTGTAGGCATCCCTGGTATCAAACTTGCTGGGTGAATACAGTTACTAAATACAATCACTGAAATCGGTTAATTTGTTAACTTTATTCAGGCACAACATTAGGCATTACTTTACAGCCGGACGTTGCGTAACCGTGGTTTGACACCCTACTGTGTAGCGTCTATAATGAGCTCACATCCTCTATTGTGTTCGTCGGCGGAGTGTGTTCATTTTAGCTAGCGGAATAAAATAGATCAACGTCTCGATAAGCGAACCATTTGTACAAAACACGCAGATCTTGATCAGTAGCAAACAGAAAACTGCCGGCCCGACACGATGTGTATCCAGACGGTGAGTGTTATGTGTTGCATTAATTCTAAATAGGTTTAATACATTGTCGTACAAAGTCTAAGTCGTTAATGCAGCGCTGTATATAGTGAACAACTATTTGCACCAGGTACAATATCTGGTTCGATAGGAGAATGTGTCCTGAGAAACGATGTTATGTAGTGTTCAGTTGCACGCGCATAACACCGACATGAACTGCATTAGTAATGCCTTTGGATGACGGTGTACTGAAACAATAGTCAGTCAAAGTCAAACAACCACCCATGCAGCCTGTCAGTCAGGTAGTCAAACTCGGAACATGTCTTGTGTTGATTTGGTGGTGCTGCAATTGTACTTCATTCTTTCTTGATGGTAGTATGTAGGTCGCATTATTATGGTATGGGAATGGTTCGTTCGCATACTGACTATAAAACTATCAAAGGAACGCCTGCTGACATTTGAACCAGCAAACCACTTGTTAAAACGAAACAAAAGTCATTCCTATGCACTTAAGAAGATAATAAAAACTAATCATGTGCAACTGAAATCAGGAATATCACACCAGTGGTTTACTCAGAATGTGTTCTAAAAGTGGGAGATTACGGTACTTTCTCGACTTGACCGAGGGCTGACATGTTAATCAGCGCGACTCATAAGCGCATGCACATATCAATGAAATCGGCGTAACCTAGACTACAAGTGACCTAATGCAGTGGAGGTAGGCATACGCAGAACCAACGACCAACGCAGACGTGTTATTTTGCCAGAAAGAGGACTATTTTAGTAACCATAGACCAACATGTGTTACATATGTTGAATTTGGATGCAAAAAAGAATGGCAATATCCTATTGGCAAGTGTAGGAATAGGTGTGTGCAAATATATCTTCACTGGGCGAGCGAATATTGCCAGAATATCACACTCGTGACGTTTGGTTATCTAACAGCATACACATGAAACTGAACTATTTGTCAGTTAGTAAATGCTTTCCAGTGTATAAAGCGCTGTATCTAGTCGAAGTATTTTTTTGGTATCCTCCCTCTTCTTTAATTTTTTGGTTATCATTTCAGGAGTTATATAATGTCGACCTTAGTAATCTGCTGAATTATCCTCCTCAGATTTAGTTACACGTGTCATAGATATTGGAACCAGTGCTATCATTTTAATATTAGCCGGCAATATTTGTTCGAAGTTTAGCGGACAGGCACTCCTCAATCCACTGCAAAATGTAGCTGCGGTATTCAAGTCATAGTGTGAGCGGCAGGCCGTCGGAAATCAGCGTGCGGAATTGTTGCCTAGGCGCACTGGCTGTGCTAAGCGAACGGCATCCGTTGTTTCTGCCCCCTGCACAGTGTTTTTCCAGTCTCTAGATCGCGTGGCTATTTCGCACGGGAAATATTTGTATGTTGTATGGAGGACTGACGCACTAATATCAGCGAGATCCAATGTTTTCAACTATTCTATTCAATTGTCCGTGATAGTTATGATGGCAACAAAGACACAAAAGCAACTGCGTCACCAGTGGCACGTAACTCCACAACACGTCACGACCTGTCATTACAGGTAGCTGGCAATGGGATGGACACTACCTTGACAACTGCGGGTACGAACTCTCTTGGCGACGAAGCATAGTGGCGTCATCGACGTAATTCGATCATAGTTGTGCATTCACATGAAACTTGCAGGACAACCGCCATCTTCGACACGTTGCCTTTCCGCATTGAGCTAAACGCAGAAATCAAGATGGCGTCCAAGATGGCGGCAATTCATTGATTATCTACATAACTTCTGAACCACTTTTGCTAGAGGATAAATGTTGGTGCATAGGGCAGGCTTTTCCACCATGTTCTATCCAACTACTAACACCACTAAGACATAAATGGTCAAGATAATATGCACGTATTGCATTCTTACTCCAATCAGAGTAAATGTAAAGAAAAGGCGAATAACATATTAAATTTCAATCGTCGTACTACTTAAGGTAATGAGTGGCATAAAATGCAATTCAATGTGACGTTTTGATATAGAAAACCTGCCTCAACAAGATGATATGCTATCAATACATTCACACTACTGCGTAATAAACACCAGTTGCATAAAACTTTGCCATCGAACCCGCCGTGTCTAGGCATCCTTTGTGTATCTGTTGGAAGACAATTGTCCACTACAAGATGAACAGGGGGCAGTGCAGTACAGCCCCGTCTGTGTGCATCCACAAGCCTTCCCACAAAGGCCTTTACAACCACAAGAACCATGCAGAGGTGCTTGTCTAGGACTCGGGGGCGGGGGTGGTTATCGCTTGCTACAGGACCCAGTTGTCCATCTCTTGCAACCAGCCCCTGTCAATGGGAGGCCGGGTATTTCCACTCCATAGCTGCACAGTGTGGTAGGTGCAGAAGGAATGCTGCCGGACAGCAGCAGTAGTCAGAGGCAGTGTCCCTAGAATGAAAGACAGTTTATTCTTCCTGACGGCACGTAGAGCTTATATCTCATAGTCCTCTGGTGCCCTCCGTAAAGCGTGATCAAGAACCTTTCTCCAGCTGCCGCGACGTTTTACTTTTTGTTGTCTCTTTCACGTTATGCAGCGCGGTCTTCTTCCCATTGCCGTAGAGCACTGACACACTGTCACGCCCAAAACAGCACGGTTGAACAGCAGGTATGTCTTAAGAGCTCCGATCTACCCTTGGATGTCAAGAGAGACACAGGAAGCCCATTGTACACACCCCATGTGTGCCACTTTCCTGGTTCATTAGCATTACCAGAATGTCAGTGTCGGTGTTGAAAACAAGCACAAGGTTTGAAACATCCAGGTCTGTTGAGACAATCAGCCTCTCCGCAAACCATTGTTGAGTGATTTAGATGAGGCGTGTCTTGTTGTTTGGGTAACTTGGGTTCCTGCGAAAGTTGTACAGAGGGACTAGTGGTTGCATGCTTTTTACTTTTTGTTGTCTCTTTCACCTTATGTAGCGCGGTCTTCTTCTCCTTGTCACGCCGCCTGAAACAGCACGGGTGAACAACAGATCTGTCATAAGAGTTCCGTTCTTACCTGGATGTCGAGACAGTTGTCACAGAAAGCCAGAATACCACCTTGGTGACGTAGGGTTATTCCTAGTAAACCACTAGCGTTATATTCTCAATTATGATAGTTCTTATAGACGCATAGCCCGAAAACCATGTTGTTTCCCTTTAAGGAAGCCTACATGACTAAACGGGCATACAACTAGGCAGATAGTGGCAAACCTTGAACGTGCTGAACGCCAGCTTCTTCTGAGCATTTAAACAAGACAAGGGGTTGGTTAAACTGGTAGACGTCTATACCATGTCATTCGTTTTTCATTTCGAAATTAATAAAGAATGTGTGGCAGCGTCCATCCTATGTAATGACCAGTTGAGTTGTGTTATGAGATTGATTACGGTTAGGAGTGTGCGTTTATAGTTGCTATCAATAAAACTTGCTGCGTTCTTTGTGAAATGTTGTTGCTATGGGGTCCCGGAAGAATGACGCGTTGCCTATTCCACATTAGGTGTTATGATAGATCAATATGCTGTTACCTCAGCTGCTTCAGAACAATTGGACATATTTCGTTTTGTGTTTTAATAAATCGCTATACATTATGAATATGACTATTTGTCAATTAATATATTTGTGCAGTGTATAAAGCGCTGTCCCCCGTAGAACTATTTTTTATCCTCCATCTTCTTTATTTTATTGGTTACCATTTCATGAGCTACATATATTTGCTCGAAGTTTCCCGTTCGACAGGCACTCCTCAGTTTATTGGACAACGTAGCTGTAGTATTCAGGTCACAGTGTGAGCAGTAGGCCGTCGGAAGTCGGCGTGTTGGCCCATTGTCTAGGCACACTGGTTGTGCTAAACGAACCGCATCCGTTGTTTCCGCCCCTGCAGACAGTGATTTATCTAGTCTATTCGGGCTTTGCCGTTGAAAAAGTTTTTCATACAGTCATTGTCTCAAGATCGCGTGGCTAGTTCACACGGGGGATGCTTGTATTGAAGGCCGACGCACTAATATCAGCGAGATCCAATGTTTTCAACTATTCAATTCAATTATCCGTGGTAGTTTAGTAAGGATACAAAAGCAACTGCGTCATCAGTGGCACGTAACTGCTCAATGCGTCACGACTTGTAATGACTGGTAGTTGACAATGTGACAGACGATACCTTAACAATTGCCGGTACACACTCTCTTTGCCACGAAGCATAGTGACACCCTCGACATAATTCGATCGTAGTTGTGCATTCACATGAAACTTGCAGGACAACCGCCATCTTGGACACGTTGCCTTTCTGTGTAGCTGCGCCTATGGTCCAGTAACTGAGTTACGCCTCAGGGGTTGGCGTCGCAGACTGAGGAGGGCGTTATGCATGCTGTGTAGCATAGGTAGGCGACATTGAACGCGTAGTTTACTAAAATAATTCTCCTATCGTTAAGGAAACATTATTAACCACGATTTAAAGCAAAATTGTCAAATGTTTGATAAAATTGCTTTGTTGAATATAACACGTGTTTTGTTAACCAGATTAACGAAAATGTTGGAAATATTTCATGTTGTATATAAATAATTACACTCAGTAGTTATAATACCGTGTTTGTTTGTGGTTAATAATATTGCCCTAGGGTTCTGGTGACGAAGTTGATATTTGGTGAATGCAGTGGTGCATAAAATGGCTGATAAACTGTTGGTGACTAAAAGTCGGTATGTGTATGGTGGATTTAAAACGACTTCCGGCTGTGGTGCCGAATGTAGTGCGCCCCACCGCTGTGTCAATGACCTGAATATGTTTAATACATTGTTGTACAAAGTCTAATTCATGTTAAATATAGTGCTGTAAATAGTGATCGTTTTTTTTTTGCAGCGAGGTTTATCAGTAGTACTTGGTACACAACTGAACACTGTTTACGAGCACACATGGTTACAACGTTGAGTGTATTAATTGTTCTGAGCGCAGCCTCGAACAAAGTCTATAATTAGTTCGGAATACCGACATTTTTTAATTATATAAAACTGGTATATCACTGGTGTGGTATGTGTATTGTCTGTTTGATCGGAGGGAACTGGTCCTTCAATTAGCGATAGGTAAGGTACTATGTTTGAGAGGAAAATGTCTACTAAGTAATACTATTATGTCATGTCCAGGTCACGTACATGGCAACGACCACTGTCGTAACAAAGGTGGCAGACAACGAGTGGCGTTGTATCATCGTAGGTGCATCATGTTACCCAATATATGCAAATTTAACCAAATAAATCAGACCTCAGTTTACTACTTTAATTACAATCTTGTAAACCTGAATCCCATAGGGAATTAATCTCCGTAATATCAGCATAACTACCAAGATGACATTCCTTAAACTACTTGTATATTCTATCTTCCTTTGTGGAAGAAATATATGGACGCTGACAACTAAATCAAAGTACGAACGGGATTCGCCAAAAAACATGTTGAGGGAAAACGAAAAAGAGGAAGAACACGACAATGAAATATGGACAAAATGAACACACACTGCAAGCCTACGAGCATTCTGCTCTGACATAGGATGAACACAAGCAATCGGCAATCTATGTACAGCACATCGAAACTGTGATATGAAGGGTTTCCAGTGGTGAAATCGACAATCCAGCAACGACAAGTATCAAATGAGTGAAACATGACACCGAAACCACGTGCACATCTTCCTTATTTAACTTCCTCTTTGTGTTGTCACGTGTGGTCGTCTGTTTTATTACCACAAACATCAGTCTAGTTTTCACTACAGACCAGATCTTAATACCGCTGTCCTCCATGACAATCAATGTACATTATGGACGTTCTTAGTTAAGGGATACCATTGGCCTATATGCGAATGCCCCTGTTAATTTTATGCGCATTTTCTTTTACACATGTTGCCAATGTTGGCATTTGCTCAATCAACAGGTACTTCTGCAGTTATTCTCCAGGAATAATAACTGATGTCCGATCTACACTGTCGTGTGCTACTGCTATTTCTTACCGTCTAGACTTCCGGCTACTTGGACTTGGTGCAGCGACTTGAATTTGGTGTAGATCATTTACAGAAAAACGCGGTATATCAAATAGAATAAGTATTACTATTGAATATATATTATACACAAACGTATTGTAGACATATATTAGGAAACAGGTTTTGTTAATTATTAGTCAGAGGGAGTATTTTAGAGTAAGTTAGTTTCGGATTCTGTCAGGGAATTCAGCGAGCGATAATAGGGTTGTTTACTATTCGAAAATTGAGATAGCATAGTGAATAGTTTACATTGGCTAGATAAAGTGATCTATTTACTTAAATTACATACATAAGGTAATATCTGACATAGTGGTAGTAAACGTTTTCGGTAAAAAGGAATTAACAGCAGGATTTTAGCGTAAATTAGTACACACTGAATTCGTTGTTTTGTTACAGTGTTCTCCGTATTCGCTAGGTGGCTTTTTTTCTCATGCGAGGTTAATAGAAGACACAGTTAGCAAGTATATTAGACTAAAGTGTTCTTTTGATCAAAAAAACAGCCTTATTCAAGGCTAACGTTGCAAACTAATTAAAACTAAATTGTATGATGGCGCCTTGCAAACGGCAGTTAAAGGCCACAAGGCACTTAATTTGTGGCAGTTGTAGTAACTGGGTGGACTTCGTCAAGTCTGGGTGCGAGAAGTCCTGGGCTGAGGTCCAGGCAGATAGTTTTAGTTTTGAGTGTAGGGGATGTACGAAGATGAAGGAACTAGAGGTGGAGTTGGAAGAGCTGAGGCTGCTCGTTATGGCAATAGTGGGAAGGGAACAGGGGGGTTGTGCCAGTAGTTCCGGTGGGGGAACAGTAGATGATAAAGTGGGAAAAGACACAAGAGATGCTAGGGAGAGCTCACCGCAGCCTGGGAGGAAGCTGAGAGGAGGGAAGGTGACAGGTCGTAGGGAGACAGGACGTAAGGAGACGGGAAGGAAAGGAACGGGAGGGAAGACAACCGGAGCGAAGGAGAGGGGAGTAGGGGAGACAGGAGGGAAGGAGAAGGGAGTGGGGGAGACAGGAGGGAAGGAGAAGGGAGTGGGGGAGATGGGAGGGAAAACAACCGGAGTGAAGGAGAGGGAAGTGGGAGAGACAAGAGCAAAGGAGTGGGAAGTGGGGGAGACAGGAGCGAAGGAGACAGGAGGGAAGGGGTCAGGACAGAATGGGATGGAGGGGATCGAACGGAAGAGTTATTCTGCAGCACTGATAGAGGGGGTGAGGAAGAGAGCGACGGTGTTTGTGGGGGATTCGATAGTTAGGAAGACCGACAGAGTCTTAAACAAGGGAGATGATGTGGTGGTCTGCTTGCCTGGAGCCAAAATAAAGGCGATAACTGAGAGGGTAAAAAACATCGTAGGCTCGGGTAAGGGTGGATCTGTTTTAGTACACGTAGGGACAAATAACGTAGAGAGGGAGGGTACAACTGCCATAGTTAGGAAATATAGGCAGTTGGTCAGAACACTAAAACAGACGCGGGTTGAGCAGGTAATACTGTCAGGGATTTTACCTGTAATGGACAGGAGCGGTCACAAATATCGAAATTGTCGGGGGATGGCAATTAACATGTTAGTCCAGAAGTTATGTAGGGAAGAGGAAGGTGGATTTATGGGGAAGTTTTGTTGGGAGGGCTGATATGTACATGAAGGATGGGCTTCATTTAAGTGGAAAGGGGGCGGCAGTATTCGCGGACAAACTTTCAGCAGCAGTAGATAGTGACTTGGGTACAATGACAAATATTTTTGGAAGTAAACATTCTTTAAACTAGAAGTGCAGGGGGGTTACCTAGAGGTGTCTCAAGCAGAACAAGAGGCCACTAGTACAGATAAACCAATATCAAATCATCCGAAAAACATCTCTGAAAAAGGTTATAGATGCGTATGTTTAAATGCAAGGAGCATAGTAAATAAGAAAAACGAATTAAACATTATGGTAGACGATATTGACCCTCACATAATTGGTATAACTGAATCATGGGCCAACATAGATATAACAGATGCTGAATTAGGACTGACAGGATATGTAATGTTTAGGAAAGATCGAATAGGAAGAAGGGGCGGGGGAGTTATTTTATATGTTAAAGAATCTATTCAGGCTTATGAAATAAAACTAGAAAGGGAAGCAGATTGCGATGAAGCTGTTTGGTGCAAAATTGTTTCAGGTAATTCAAAATTAACTATTGGATTAGTTTACCGAAGTCCAAACATAAACGAAGAGGACAACACAACAATAAAAAACGCTATAAAGGAAGTTAGTAAAGGAGAATGTATCATAATGGGAGATTTTAACCATGGACACATACAATGGAATTCTCTAGAGAGCACAGGGATTGAGGACCAACAATTTCTATTTTTAATCCAGGATAGCTTTCTTACTCAGCACGTACTAGAACCAACCAGGGGAGAAAATGTATTAGATATAGTTTTGTCATCACAAAAAGAATTAGTGGACAATGTAAAAATATTTGAACCATTGGGTAATAGTGACCATAATCAAATACATTTTGACATCAATGTAAAATCAGAAAGTAAAAATAAGAAAACGTACAAGAGAAACTTCCACAAAGGTAACTACAAAGATATGAGAAAATACTTAGCAAAGCTAGATTGGAATAACATGCTGATGAATAAGACCGCAATTGAATGTTGGAATATTCTAAAATATGAAATTGAGAGTATCATCGATAAATTTGTTCCCTTCCAAAAACAAGGAAAACGGTGTAGAAAGAAACACTTGTCAAAAGAGGCTATTAGAAAAATAATGCTAAAACAAACTATGTGGAGGGTTTATAGGCGTACCAGAAAGGACGAAGACTATGCAAAATACAAAGAGGCACTTAATGCAGCTACAACTGAAATCAGACAATCTAAAAGAAGCTGTGAGCAAAAACTAGCATGTAACATAAAAAATGACAGCAAGAGTTTTTATGCATATGTCAGGAGTAAACAAAACGTACAAGACAAGGTTGGACCTCTAGAAGACAGTGCTGGAAATATAATATCACAGGGGTTTTTAATGGCGGAAGACCTAAATGGTTACTTCAGTTCAGTGTTTACCAAAGAAGATATTAGTTCATTACCAGTTGCTGATGCTAAATTTCAGGGGGCTAAATCTGACTATTTAGGTCCGTTAGTTGTAACTCCAGAATTGGTAGCTAAGAAAATAAAGGCAATGAAAGATAACAAATCACCGGGAGTGGATGGGATTCCTCCAAAATTACTAATGGAAACAGTAGAACAAATCAGTATACCACTTGCAAGAGTATTCAACTTGTCATTAAAAGAGGGAGTTGTTCCGTTTGAATGGAAAGAAGCAAACATCATACCATTATTTAAAAAGGGTTCGAGAAATAAGTCAGAGAATTACAGACCAGTGAGTTTAACGTCAGTGATTTGTAAATTATTAGAAAGATTAATTAAAGACCATATGGTGGAATTCCTCGTTAAGCATAAATTATTAAATTCATCTCAACATGGATTCCTTAAAGCGAGGTCATGCTTAACAAATATGTTATGTTTTTTGGAAGAAATCACTAAGTGGATAGACGTGGGATCGCCAGTAGATATTATCTACTTAGATTTTCAGAAAGCTTTTGACAAAGTGCCACATCAAAGATTACTACTTAAATTAAAAGCCCATGGTATCGGGGACAGCATAACTGACTGGATAGAACAATGGCTGACTGACAGAAGACAACGAGTTGTAGTAGATGGAGAAGTTTCAAATTGGAAATCGGTTTTGAGTGGGGTACCTCAAGGATCAGTATTAGGACCTATATTATTCTTAATTTATATCAATGACTTGGACGACAGTATAACAAGTAACGTACTGAAATTTGCGGATGACACAAAACTGTTTAGAAAGGTTAATACTGATGGTGATAAACAACATTTACAAATCGATCTAGACAGATTAGTGAAATGGTCTGATAAATGGCAGATGTTGTCCAATTTTGGGAAATGTAAATGCCTACATACAGGACATAGGAACTTGAATGTAAACTATAAAATGGGAGATACTGTTCTGGGTACTACTGTAAAAGAAAAGGACTTAGGAGTTACAATAAGCGCTGATATGAAAGTTTCAGAGCAGTGTGGTATTGCAGCTTCAAAGGGTAATCAAATTCTTGGATTGATTAGAAGAAACATAACATACAAGGAAAAAAAGTTAATTATACCTCTTTATAAAGCAATAGTTAGACCTCATTTAGAATACTGTATACAAGCATGGAGACCATATCGTAAGAAAGATATAGATACGCTTGAACGCATACAAAGGAGAGCAACTAAAATGATTCCAGAACTGAGAGACCTTAGTTATGAAGAACGCCTGAAAGAATGTGGTTTAACAACTCTAGAGACAAGGAGGTTAAGAGGAGATCAGATTGAAGTTTTTAAGATATTGAATGGGTATGAAAATATTGATAGAAATATGTTTTTCTCACTCAAGAAGGATAGCAGAACTAGAGGACATGAGGTAAAATTAGTAAAGGATCAATGTAGATTGGACATCAGGAAGCACTCGTTCTCACAGAGGACAATAAATGAATGGAACAAATTGTCTACAGATTGTGTAACTGCTAGCAGCGTGAATATGTTTAAAAACAAAGTTGACACATATCTCAGGAGGGCGGGTTATAAGTAGATGAACATTGTTGGACTCTCGATAATGGAATGTGTCCAGAGTAACGATGCTATGTGGTGTTTAGTTGCACGGGCGTAACACCGACATGAACTGCATTGGTAATACCTTCGGATGGCGGTGTAGTGAAACGATAGTCAGTCAAAGTCAAACAACCATCCTTCATTCTTTCTTTATGATAGTATGTACGTCGCATTATCTATTGTGTCACATCGTGTTAACATCTCTCGAAAAAAACAAGATTCGAACAGAGGGAAACGTTCCAATAATATATATGTGCAGCGCCCATGTGTTTTCCTATATGCAATGAGTACTTAAGTACTAATGTACAAAATACCGACATACTGGAGCTTAAGTTTACCACATCCTATATACTGCTTAACCTAAAATACTGATGGAATTATTTATCGTAATGCCAACATGAGTAGTAAGGTGAAATTCCATTAACTTTTTGTTCATTCCATCTTCTTTTTGGAAGAAAAGGACGTCGGAAATCTAAGTCACAGACATTTACTAAACAATAAAGTTCGTTACACGGCATCACCAAGTAAACAACTGTACAATTCGACGAGACCAACATTGACATCCCTAGTCAGTTTAAATATTGAAATAAAACAAATAGAATTTAAATTGAAAAGGCCGAAGTTTTAGCTACCGAGAGGCAAAACAGGTACGAACCGACGATGTTCACCCTTTCTGAAAAGTCCAACATATCAAGATAACATTTTCCTAGTTCTCCTCCAACGGCGTGACTATACACGTCAAGTCCAATTTAATAGTCGCCACCGCCCGCCGTTAATTCTTCCTCCACGGTTTTTCATACCCCGAGTTTACACAATTTAGACGCTACCATTGGTGGCGCTGTAATCTGCATAGATAATTTAAGAACCCCTACTGGGTCTTGATCACTTAACCCACCACCACCTCAGTTGCTGGACACGACGTCGTCAGCAAGTGTCGTGTCGTGTCCCCGCACGTGACAATCATCATTACTCACTCTGTGAAACACTAACAGTTCTTGTTGGTTTAAAGCAGGGTGGTTCCCGTCTCACAAACCTGGTTTCGTTAATCTCAGGGTATTAATAAAACTAAAAATACAGTTAAAGTACATTCCAAGCGATCTATGCTACTAAATATAACATATAAATGACGTTATACTTTACCATGCGTCCAAATTCAGCCTATGTAACATATTTTGGCCTTTGTTTACCATTTCTCTTTTTGCTAAACAAAATAACACGTTTGTTAGAGACTTACGATGGTTATGTGTATGCCGACCTCAATTAATACATACATACATACATACATATATACATACATACATACATACATACATACATACATACATACATACATACATACATACATACACACACACACACATATATACACACACACACACACACACACACACAAACACACACAAACACACACACACACACACACACACACATACATACACACACACACACACACACACACACACACACACACACACACACACACACACACACACACACATATTCACACATAAACATGTCAAAGTATATCATATACATAGATATATTATATACGTATATACTACTTATCTATGTTCATACATTCATCATTCATACACGCACAAACGCACGCCCGCATGCACGCCCGCACGCACACACGCACGTACGCTCACACACGCACGCACGTACACGCGCTACTGCGCATGCGTCACCTACTTCGGTTTGTCGCCAAACATTGCAACCCCGAATACTGACTGATACTAGTGCTGTGTGGCGGTGTGACGGTGATATGTGAAACTGGCTTTGTTGTCTGAGCTACTTAATGGTCGCATATTTACTGTCGTTGTCGAAACACTTCGCCGTATGATTTTGTGGACAGTCGTGGCGTCGCGCTGGTGGCGAACACAATCGTCAAATCATTAAATCATCAAAGCTGACCGGTGTCATTCAAGTCGGGAGCTGTCAAGATCCAAGACACGCTCCAGCGATACTTTAATCACCCACTCCCTCGCCGGGCTTGGCAATGGAGATGTGCCGCAGATATCAACGCACTGAGACGTTTATATTTGATCATTGGCCAGGACGGACATATTAGTTACCATATTAAATGACAGGTGTGTTTCAACACGTGATGAGTGACTTGCTGTGTATGTAAGTGATCGACTTGGGTGCGCTCAAACATGCCATGTTCGATAAACAGAGCTGTTTCTCCTGAAAAACATATGTCACCTATATCAGTTCGAATATGCTCATGATCATATCGAGATAAAAGCATACCTCAAAATGCATAATAAACTGCAACAGTTATATAATTTTGTTTTAAGCGGTCGTTTAATAAAAAAATCTATGTAACATTTTGTTCGCGCTTAGCATCTCTGTTCTTCATATTGAACGGTTTGCGCGTAATTTTTCATTTGACTTCCGGCTACTTGGACTTGGTGCAGCGACTTGAATTTGGTGTAGATCATTTACAGAAATACGTGGAATATCAAATAGAATAAGTATTACTATTGCATATATATTATACACAAACGTATTGTAGACATATATTAGGAAACAGGTTTTGTTAATTATTAGTCAGAGGGAGTATTTTAGAATAAGTTAGTTTCGGATTCTGTCAGGGAATTCAGCGAGCGATTATAGGGTTGTTTACTATTCGAAAATGGAGATAGCATAGTGAATAGTTTACATTGGCTAATATATATATATATATAAGATAAAGTGATCTATTTACTTAAATTACATACATAAGGTAATATCTGACATAGTGGTAGTAAACGTTTTCGGTAAAAAGGAATTAACAGCAGGATTTTAGCGTAAATTAGTACACACTGACTTCGTTGTTTCGTTACACAGTGTTCTCCGTATTCGCTAGGTGGCAGGTTTTTTCTTCTCAAGCGAGGTTAATAGAAGACACAGTTAGCAAGTATATTAGACTAAAGTGTTCTTTTGATCACAAAAACAGCCTTATTCAAGGCTAACGTTGCAAACTAAATAAAACTAAATTGTATGATGGCGCCGTGCAAACGGCAGTTAAAGGCCACAAGGCACTTAATTTGTGGCAGTTGCAGTAACTGGGTGGACTTCGTCAAGTCTGGGTGCGAGAAGTCCTGGGCTGAGGTCCAGGCAGATAGTTTTAGTTTTGAGTGTAGGGGATGTACGAAGATGAAGGAACTAGAGGTGGAGTTGGAAGAGCTGAGGCTGCTCGTTGTGGCAATGGTGGGAAGGGAACAGGGGGGTTGTGCCAGTAGATCCGGTGGGGGAACAGTAGACGATAAAGTGGGGAAAGACACAAGAGATGCTAGGGAGAGCTCATCGCAGCCTGGGAGGAAGCTGAGAGGAGGGAAGGTGACAGGTCGTAGGGAGACAGGACGTAAGGAGACGGGAAGGAAAGGAACGGGAGGGAAGACAACCGGAGCGAAGGAGAGAGGAGTAGGGGAGACAGGAGGGAAGGAGAAGGGAGTGGGGGAGACAGGAGGGAAGGAGAAGGGAGTGGGGGAGACGGGAGGGAAAACAACCGGAGTGAAGGAGAGGGAAGTGGGAGAGACAAGAGCAAAGGAGTGGGAAGTGGGGGAGAAAGGAGCGAAGGAGACAGGAGGGAAGGGGTCAGGACAGAATGTGATGGAGGGGATCGAACGGAAGAGTTATTCTGCAGCAGTGATAGAGGGAGTGAGGAAGAGAGCGAGGGTGTTTGTGGGGGATTCGATAGTTAGGAAGACCGACAGAGTCTTAAACAAGGGAGATGATGTGGTGGTCTGCTTGCCTGGAGCCAAAATAGAGGCGATAACTGAGAGGGTAAAAAACATCGTAGGCTCGGGTAAGGGTGGATCTGTTTTAGTACACGTAGAGACAAATAACGTAGAGAGGGAGGGTACAACTGCCATAGTTAGGAAATATAGGCAGTTGGTCAGAACACTAAAACAGACGCGGGTTGAGCAGGTAATACTGTCAGGGATTTTACCTGTAATGGGCAGGAGGGGTCACAAATATCGAAATTGTCGGGGGATGGCAATTAATATGTTAGTCCAGACGTTATGTAGGGAAGAGGAAGGTGGATTTATGGGGAAGTTTTGTTGGGAGGGCTGATATGTACATGAAGGATGGGCTTCATTTAAGTGGAAAGGAGCGGCAGTATTCAAGGACAAACTTTCAGCAGCAGTAGATAGTGACTTGGGTACAATGACAAATATTTTTGGAAGTAAACATTCTTTAAACTAGAAGTGCAGGGGTTTACCTAGAGGTGTCTCAAGCAGAACAAGAGGCCACTAGCACAGATAAACCAATATCAAATCATCCGAAAAACATATCTGAAAAAGTTATAGATGCGTATGTTTAAATGCAAGGAGCATAGTAAATAAGAAAAACGAATTAAACATTATGGTAGAAGATATTGACCCTCACATAATTGGTATAACTGAATCATGGGCCAACATAGATATAACAGATGCTGAATTAGGACTGACAGGATATGTAATGTTTAGGAAAGATCGAATAGGAAGAAGGGGCGGGGAGGTATTTTATATGTTAAAGAATCTATTCAGGCTTATGAAATAAAACTAGAAAGGGAAGCAGATTGCGATGAAGCTGTTTGGTGCAAAATTGTTTCAGGAAATTCAAAATTAACTATTGGATTAGTTTACCGAAGTCCAAACATAAACGAAGAGGACAACCCAAAAATAAAAACGCTATAAAGGAAGTTAGTAAAGGGGAATGTTTCATAATGGGAGATTTTAACCATGGACACATACAATGGAATTCTCTAGAGAGCACAGGGATTGAGGACCAACAATTTCTATTTTTAATCCAGGATAGCTTTCTTACTCAGCACGTACTAGAACCAACCAGGGAGAAAATGTATTAGATATAGTTTTGTCATCACAAAAAGAATTAGTGGACAATGTAAAAATATTTGAACCATTGGGTAATAGTGACCATAATCAAATACATTTTGACATCAATGTAAAATCAGAAAGTAAAAATAAGAAAACGTACAAGAGAAACTTCCACAAAGGTAACTACAAAGATATGAGAAAATACTTAGCAAAGCTAGATTGGAATACCATGCTGATGAATAAGACCGCAATTGAATGTTGGAATATTCTAAAATATGAAATTGAGAGTATCATCGATAAATTTGTTCCCTTCCAAAAACAAGGAAAACGGTGTAGAAAGAAACACTTGTCAAAAGAGGCTATTAGAAAAATAATGCTAAAACAAACTATGTGGAGGGTTTATAGGCGTACCAGAAAGGACGAAGACTATGCAAAATACAAAGAGGCACTTAATGCAGCTACAACTGAAATCAGACAATCTAAAAGAAGCTATGAGCAAAAACTAGCATGTAACATAAAAAATGACAGCAAGAGTTTTTATGCATATGTCAGAGTAAACAAAACGTACAAGACAAGGTTGGAACTCTAGAAGACAGTGCTGGAAATATAATATCACAGGGTTTTTAATGACGGAAGACCTAAATGGTTACTTCAGTTCAGTGTTTACCAAAGAAGATATTAGTTCATTACCAGTTGCTGATGCTAAATTTCAGGGGGCTAAATCTGGCAATTTAGGTCCGTTAGTTGTAATTCCAGAATTGGTAGCTAAGAAAATAAAGGCAATGAAGGATAACAAATCACCGGGAGTGGATGGGATTCCTCCAAAATTACTAATGGAAACAGTAGAACAAATCAGTATACCACTTGCAAGAGTATTCAACTTGTCATTAAAAGAGGGAGTTGTTCCGTTTGAATGGAAAGAAGCAAACATCATACCATTATTTAAAAAGGGTTCGAGAAATAAGTCAGAGAATTACAGACCAGTGAGTTTAACGTCAGTGATTTGTAAATTATTAGAAAGGTTAATTAAAGACCATATGGTGGAATTCCTCGTTAAGCATAAATTATTAAATTCATCTCAACATGGATTCCTTAAAGCGAGGTCATGCTTAACAAATATGTTATGTTTTTGGAAGAAATCACTAAGTGGATAGACGTGGGTTCGCCAGTAGATATTATCTACTTAGATTTTCAGAAAGCTTTTGACAAAGTGCCACATCAAAGATTACTATTTAAATTAAAAGCATGGTATCGGGGATAGCATAACTGACTGGATATAACAATGGCTGACTGACAGAAGACAACGAGTTGTAGTAGATGGAGAAGTTTCAAATTGGAAATCGGTTTTGAGTGGGGTACCTCAAGGATCAGTATTAGGACCTATATTATTCTTAATTTATATCAATGACTTGGACGACAGTATAACAAGTAACGTACTGAAATTTGCGGATGACACAAAACTGTTTAGAAAGGTTAATACTGATGGTGATAAACAACATTTACAAAACGATCTAGACAGATTAGTGAAATGGTCTGAGAAATGGCAGATGTTGTTCAATTTTGGGAAATGTAAATGCGTACATACAGGACATAGGAACTTGAATGTAAACTATAAAATGGGAGATACTGTTCTGGGTACTACTGTAAAAGAAAAGGACTTAGGAGTTACAATAAGCGCTGATATGAAAGTTTCAGAGCAGTGTGGTATTGCAGCTTCAAAGGGTAATCAAATTCTTGGATTGATTAGAAGAAACATAACATACAAGGGAAAAAAGTTAATTATACCTCTTTATAAAGCAATAGTTAGACCTCATTTAGAATACTGTATACAATCATGGAGACCATATCGTAAGAAGGATATAGATACGCTTGAATGCATACAAAGGAGAGCAACTAAAATGATTCCAGAACTGAGAGACCTTAGTTATGAAGAACGCTTGAAAGAATGTGGTTTAACAACTCTAGAGACAAGGAGGTTAAGAGGAGATCAGATTGAAGTTTTTAAGATATTGAATGGGTATGAAAATATTGATAGAAATATGTTTTTCTCACTCAAGAAGGATAGCAGAACTAGAGGACATGAGGTAAAATTAGTAAAGGATCAATGTAGATTGGACATCAGGAAGCACTCGTTCTCACAGAGGACAATAAATGAATGGAACAAATTGTCTACATATTGTGTAACAGCTAGCAGCGTGAATATGTTTAAAAACAAGGTTGACACATATCTCAGGAGGGCGGGCTATAAGTAGATGAACATTGTTGGACTCTCGATAAGCCAATGGCTTCCTTGTCCACTTGCCATCTGGGCCTTTGGCTTGGATGGCAAATCTTGTTAAATCTAGTTGTTTTATTTTATAATATGTTTTTGCCCTGAGATGTTATGTACAAGTTGTCGGCGTAGATAAAGTGTCAAGGTGGATAGGTTGGTCATTTATGTATAATGATAATTATGTTGAATAATATTGGCGCCAATACACTTCCCTGGGGTAATCCGTTTCTTTGTCTACGCCATCGACTCTTTTTACCATCCAGTGCCAAGACAAATCGCCTTTTTTCGAGCATATTGCGTACTAGGTAAGTGAGATGGAGGTCACCGGTCATCTCTAGCATTTTGGCGAGGAGGTGTTAGATCGATGAAAACAGCTCCGGTAATTAGTCATTTATTTCAAATTAATCTTCGATATTTTCTGTCAAGTTGAGAAGCTAGTCCATGCAAGATTTCCAGGACGGAACCCGGCCTGTTCTGAGATAATGTTTCCGTCAACGTGTTGGGCGAACCGGTTCAAGATCAGTAGCTCGAACAGCTTGTAGGTGTGGCACAGCAGGCTGATGGGTCTGAAGCTCTTTGACTCAGATGGGTCTTTCCCTTGTCTCAGGGGTGCCACTACCTTTGTATGCCATCCAGGCCTGTTGCTTTGTCATTTTCAGTGCGTTGGTACCGGCTTCGACTTCTGCTGCATTGAACATGTTAGTAAACCCCGCGTCACTGGGGCATCTTAGCAGCAGTTGATGAACAACGTGGTCTGCTGTAGTGTTGTAGTGTTATTTAGGCTTTCATGGATCGTTGCAGAGTATTCGTATCATTATTACAGACTTATTGCTACTTTGTAATATGTATGACGATTCAATCAGTCTCTGCCATGATTTACAGCGTTCCTCTAAGATGGTGCTCATCAGCTCCTCTCCTGTCTCAATGGTATCTTCGGCTTAGGGATCTGATTCCTATTTATGTATGTATTAAGTTTACGTTTCAGCCGACGCGGGTGTCAAGCCGTGGCCAGAGAACTACTCGCATACATTGTACGAGGCTGCACTCAGATCTACTCTTAAACTTTCAGTGTCAGTATATATATATATATATATATATATATATATATATATATATATATATATATATATATATATATATATATATATATATATATATATATATATATATATATATATATATATATATATATATATATATATATATATATATATATATATATATATACAAACCTACTAACATTGCTCGATTATAATGTACCCTGTACTACCCACAAGGTTTCATCGTGCTGTGAAAAGAACTATCCACAAACGTACACTGCATAACCAAAACTACTCACCGTCTGGGTACACATCGTGTCGACTCAGCAAATGTCAGTTTGTTGCCGTTCATACTCTGTTTGTGGTTGGTGTATCGAGCCATTGCTAATGTTTGTGCAACTTGTTAAACATACAGCGTCGTTGAAAGCAATATATAATATTACCTAATCATTAACGTGCTGACGTGACTGGGGATACGATTGAAGGAAAGTCCGTGACGTTCAATCACACTGTGATGTAGAATTATATGCGAACTGCTGAGTCACGATGCCGCTCAAACTCCCCGCCAGTGGCGCTACTAACCATTTCACCACTGCCTCAACTTACATTTCATGTGCAGATTCTGTACATTTAAATTTGGTACACTCCTAAGTGTTGTCAAGAAAGCCCTCACTTTCATTTGTATACAATTGTGGACAGTGTTTGCATTGAAAATATGTCTAGAAACACAATAACGTTCGTTTTTGTTTGAAACTATGCTACATATTCACTGAAACAAGTCGTAAACAACAATCGCGTTGCCCAACCAACCGCTTGTTCATATCACTCCGTAACTGTCCATCTAGAATTTATAATCAAGTTGTGGCAGTTTCGCGCTGGGTGGCGCCACTGTTGGGGAGTGTGGACACCGCTGCACGTAATGGGTCAGATCACTGTTACTTCCAACTGTTGTTCCGAATATTGTGAAGCAACACGTGTCAACATTACCGCTTTCGGCGGGAAATCCCGCTTTTCACGTTGATCTCGCTTTCCCGTTTTTTTTTACTGAAATGTCCCGCTTTTTTGGCACTTTTCCCCAACTTTTTTACCCCAAAATTAAATATATTTCTTGCATTTTGGCATTGGGCTCGGCGTGAAAAACGATGTTAAACGACACACAGAGTGCGACTGCCATAGAACGAAGGCTTCTGCTGTATGGGTGGTTGTATCGCTCGGTGTGTCGCCGCCGGCACCGAGGTTTAACAAGATTTAACAAGATTGCCCTCTCCAACAACAAGTTCCAGATGGCAAGTGGACAAGGAAGCCATTGGCTTATCGAGAGTCCAACAATTTTCTCATCTATGTGTAGCCCGCCCTTATAAGATATCTGTCAATTCTATTTTTAAACATATTCACACTACTAGCATTAACACAATCATTTGGCAGTTTGTTCCATTCATTTATCACCCTCTGTGAGAAAGAGTACTTTCTCATGTCCAACCTACACTGTTCCTTAACTAATGCTGCTTTGTGACCTCTGGTTCTACTGCCTTCTTTAAGTTTGAAGAACATATTCCTATCAACATCCTCATAACCGTTCACTATTTTAAACACTTCTATTTGGTCTCCTCTTAGTCTCCTGGTCTCTAGTGTTGTCAAACCACACTGTAATAAGCGACTTTCATAACTAAGGTCTCTTAATTCTGGAATCATTTTAGTTGCTCTTCGTTGTATTCTTTCTAACTTGTCTATGTCTTTTTTTACGATATGGCATCCATGCTTGAATACAATATTCAAAATGTGGTCTAACTATTGCTTTGTACAGGGGTACAATTAGATGTTTCTCCTTATATGTGTTAGTTCTCCTAATTAGCCCTAGAATTTGATTTCCTTTCGAAGCAGCAATCCCACATTGCTCTGAAAATTTCATGTCAGCACTAAATTTTACTCCTAAATCCTTTTCTTGTGTGGTTCTACCTAGTACAGCATCCCCCATTTTATATTCCTCGTCCATATTTCCAGGTTGACAGGGCAACGGCAGCAGAAAATATGTTTGCCAATTTTATTGCCAAGAGCAACTTCCCGTTGACGACAACGGATGATTTTAGCAAGACGGTTCGGACAATGTTTCTCGATTCTGACATTGCCAAAAAAGTTCTTGGGCGGGGAGAACCACGACCACCCAGATCATCAAGGGAGCGCTTGCTCCAGACTTTAATCGAGTACGTTTCTTATTATTATTTAAAAAATGTCTGCCACATATAACTACTATCAAGCACACTCTTCAAAGTGAATGACAATGTTTAATCGTTATCAACCCTGAAAGGCCCAAACACCTTCCTGAATAGTTAGTGTAGCCTACAATCGCCAGATGCCAGCACTAAGCAGCCTATGTGTAATTTTAGACTTGAAGTATGATTATGTAAGTAATGTAATGTTATGTTCAGTGATGTCTAGTCAACAAGGACCTCTATATATTGTGACATATATGTCACGTGGGGCCATAAGGGATTAAGGAGTCAGAGTCAACATTTTCTAGCTGTAATGTTCACTTACTTCTCCTCTTATGCTCTGTTTGGTGTATATAAGGTCACTGAATTGTTATTTATATGCAATATACTGTTTTTACAATTATTCATGATGAAAACATATGAAATTATGTTTTAATGGTGGTAAAAATTAAGAGTAAACCAACTGTATTTTGTAAAAAAAAAAAAAAATTATGATTTTGGTTGACTATCCCATTAAATATTGGTTTAAATGAATTGTTGCGTTCTTTTTTGTGTATGAGTGTTGCTATTACAACAATTTCCTTGTAAATCATTTGATGTGGTCATTTGGATGACATGTGCTTGCGCGCGCATATGTCGTGAGCTGTACTCAAAATTGACTTTTGCAATATTGTACTGCAATAAGCAATACACCGAGTAGTGTGCACATACCGGTATATAAATGCAGGCTGAATACAGTTACTAAATAGAATCACTGAAATCGGTTAATTTGTTAATTTTATTCAGGCACTACATTGGGCTTTACTCTACAGCCGGACGTAGCGTAACCGTGGTCTGACCCCCTATCTTGTAGCATCTATAATGAGCTGCCAACCTCCATTGTGTTCGTCGGCGGAATGTATTAATTGTAGATAGCGGCATATAATAGAGCAACGTCTCGATAAACGAACCAGTTGTGTAAAACACACAGGACTTGACCAGTAGCAAACTGAAATTTGTCGGAACGACACCATGTGTATCAACACGGCGAGTATTTGTTGGTACTGCGTTGTATAAAGTCTGAATAGGTTTAGCACATTGTTGTACACAGTCTAGATCGTTAATACAGCGCTGTATACAGTGAACAGCTATTTGCATCAGGTAGAATATCTGGTTCGAGAGGAGAATGTGTCCCGAGTAACGATGCTATGTTGTCTTTAGTTGCACGTGCCTTCGGGTGGCGGTGTAGTGAAACGACAGTCAGTCAAAGTCAAACAACCATCCTTCATTCTTTCTTTATGATAGTATGTACGTCGCATTGTCTATTGTGTCACATCGCGTTAACATCTCTCGAAAAATCGAGAGAAAAAACAGAATCGAACAGAGGGAAACGTTCCAATAATATATATGTGC
The DNA here is from genome assembly GCA_033239005.1 of Lamellibrachia satsuma. Classification (NCBI taxonomy): domain Eukaryota; kingdom Metazoa; phylum Annelida; class Polychaeta; order Sabellida; family Siboglinidae; genus Lamellibrachia; species Lamellibrachia satsuma. The sequence continues at coordinate 5,622,022 of BSQZ01000021.1, read as the reverse complement.
AGCGACCATGTGTTTTCCTATATGCAATGAGTACCTAAGCTATTACTAATGTACAAAATACCAACATACTGGAGCTTAAGTTTACCACATCCTATATACTGCTTAACTTAAACTACTGATGGAATTAGTTATCGTAATGCCAATATGAGTAGTCAGGTGAAATTCCATTAACTTTCCTTCTTCTTTTGGGAAGAAAAAGACGTCGGAAAACTAAGTCACAGTACTGAAGGGATTCGACAAGAAAACCTTTCAGCTCTGGTAACAATGGTTTTCAGAAAAAAAAACTAAATCAACAGTTTGATATAAACCGTTTCCACTGGTAAGATAGACGAGGCATCAAAGACTGAGATAAAAAAAGTGTCAAACGTGACAAAGATACCACTTTATTAAACAATATTATCAACGCACATAATATGTGTACGGGTATGATATTTATTTCTATTCTGCTGTTCCATTTTGTTAGCTCGATAAGTTTATAGCTGCTGCGAGTATCATACTAATTTAGCATGTTGTTTTATTTATATGTTTCGGCTTGAATCTTGCAATCTCCAAATGATTTATTTTCTTGCATGTATTTTAATATCATGCATACCATTTGACTGAACTGTCCTAAGTAATATGCGGTAACCCCAAGATTTACATCGCTACCTACACAGCTACATTACATAGACTAGCAAAAACGCCTGTCCCCAGGACGGGATAACTTGTACTACGTACTCTCAAACGGTTTATGTACCGTAAGTATTCGCTGCGCGCGCGCGTGCGTTTTTTCTGCTATTGTTGGAAGTTAACGTTTTACGTAATAAACCGCCATCTTTCGCCTCGCGCGCGCGTGGTTTCTTCGATTGTTGGAAGTTAACGTTTTACGTAGCGAACATTTGTTGATTTACCATAAAAACCACTAAGAACCCTTGATGTACGGGGTATTTAAAAAAAATAAAGGCGTTCATTCGTGGGGTCGTAGACTAATCCTTGAAAGTTTGGCGCCCGAGGTGCACGCCGTCTAGGAGGAAAACGTGAACAAATATACAAGCATATGCTAGCCCGATTATGGTTAGATTGCATAGATTTGCATAGTCTCACGCATTTTGCGTGATACTCCATTTCACGCTGTCACGCAGATATGTGTAAATCTCACGCATTTTGAACAGTTCAATAAATACATAATACAAACAAGCTTATTTCCATGCACGTGTTGATTTAATATTAAATATTATGTCCATGCACATGCTGGCAGCGCAGGGCGTCCAGTGGATTCCTAGTTCACTGTTATCATCGTTAGTGATGTTGCGCGTGAACGCCACTTGTGGATTCACTCATGGCTACTGACATACTGCCCATGTGACAGCCCCGTGTCTCACTGTCAGAGTGGTCATGGTATGGCAATGGTTCGTTGGCATACTCACTGCAAAACTAGCAATGGACCATCTCTTGGCATTTGAACTGGCAAAACAAATGCTTAAAACTAAATAAAAGTATTGGCTATGCACCTAAAATAGATAATAAAAACTAACCATGTGCAACTAAAATCAGGAGTATCACGCCAGGGCTGGCATATTAACCAGCGCGACCCATATGCGCATACGCAGATCAATGATAACTTGGTAACCTAGACAACAAGTGACATATTAACAGGGAGGCAGGCATACCCAGATCCAACGCAAAGTCTCAAACAAACGTGTCATTTGGCCAGGAAGAGTACTAATTTAGCAAACAAAGGCCAAATATGTTACATATGTTGAGTATGGACGCAAGTAGCATGGCCATATCCTATTGGCAAAAGTAGGAATAGATGTATGCAAATATATTTTCATTTGGCGAGCGAATTTGCTAGACTTTGACACTCGTGTCGTAGGATTATCTAACAGCATGGCGCAGCCCATAACCTTAAAATGATGTCTATTCAACAAGGTTTTCTTACTAAACCACTGACGTGATATTCTTAATCATAGTTACAAATGGTTATGTTTTGTAAAGGTGCATAGGCCCAAAACCATAACTTTTGTTTCCCTTTACTATTAGCTGACAATATCTGGTCGAAGTTTCGCGTTGGACAGGCACTCTTCAATTGACTGCACAGTGTAACTGTGGTATTCAGGCCATAATGTTAGAAGTAGGCCGTTAATAATTTTGTCGAATGCTTCTGGTGACGAAGCTGATATTTGGTGAAAGCAGTGGTGTATAAAATCGGTACGCGATAGAAGTTACGTCAAATTGGAAGCCTACCGCCTGCATCGGCAAGGGTAGCATGTAAGAATTTGTGCTAATGGCTGGTAAACTGTTGGCGACTAAAAGTCGGTATGTGTATCGCGGGCCTAACACAACTTCCGGCAGTTGAGCCGAATGTAGTGCGACCCGCCGCTTTGACAACGACCACCTCCTTTTACTTCGACCTGAGCGCGGCAGTTTCTGCTAATGTGGTAAGACAACAGTTGAATGTCATGTTGATGGCCATGTTAATGTGCTGTGTGATTGTGAAAAAAATAAATCATCAAATATTTTAAACACCACGACACCCACTGACACTACGGTACCAAAGGGCTGAAAGACCATTGTCAAAACATATATTTGTAATACTTTAATTGTTTCACAAACACGATTACCAAACTAGCCGTTTTAACAAAACATATTATTACATCTACCGGTGTTTAAGAAATGTCACGACCAAAATTTATGCGCATCTTCAAATCAGCTGCATAAAGTAAAATCACACTGTCAAAAACAAATACTTGAAATACACAGTAGTTATTTTTAATACTGTTTTATAACTAGTATATATATGCCTTGTAATAATAATAACAATAATAATAATAAGTGGTATTATGGATGTATTGTTTATTTCTCGACACATCATAATTATGGATTCAGGCGAACAAAATGACGTTTTAATAATAATACTACACTTGAAATCCATGTGAGTATTTGCATAGGTTGAAATACTTGTTATGGTGCATTTTCACAAAATATTGTAAATAATTCGCTAAATTGAGTATTGCTCTCTGAAATACCTAGTAAATTCTTTCAAGATAATTAAGACACTGGTTCGGCATGTTATTCGGTCTCCTTGTGTCTCTCAGCTTTCTAACTCCATGCACTTCAGTTTTCTCAGTTGATAATTAAGACGCATCAGTTGCGCACTGTGTGGAATACACTCCCGATTAGCGTTAGATCAGTAGGAAATATTCAGGCGAAAACTGTTTATTTTGGGAAGAAATGGTCAAATAAATTCTAGATCTGGTTTTATGACAAAGTTGGCATTATTCATCAAAATCATTCACTGGTTGTTTAAAAGGAAACACAAATCATGGTTTTGAGCCTATGTTCATACAAGGGTTTCTAACACATGAACACTTGCAACTACAATTAAGAATATCCCGACCGTGGTTTACAAGGAAAACCCTGTTAAAAACACACAACATACTAATGTCATTGGCCGCGCCATACTGTTAGATAACTCTGCCCCACGAGGGTCACAATCTACCCAAATTCTTTCGCCAAACGGAAATATATTCGTATACACCTATTCCTTTGCTTGCCAGTAATATGACCGTGCGTCCAAACTCAACCTATGTGACATATTTTGGTCTTTGTTTACTATGTCAGTTCTCAAATATATAATGTATATATATATATGTATATATATATATGTATATATATATATATATATATATATATATATATATATATATATATATATATATATATATATATATATATATATATATATATATATATATATATATATATATGTATATATATATGTATATATATATATATATATATATATATATATATATATATACATATATATATAGGACACGTCAGATGCTAAGATCAGTATATATATATATATATATATATATATATATATATATATATATATATATATATATATATATATACTGATCTTAGCATCTGACGTGTCCGCTATATATATATATATATATATAATGGTCAGCGGACACGTCAGATGCTAAGGTCAGTATATATATATATATATATATATATATATATATATATATATATATATATATATATATATATATATATATATATATATATATATATATATATATACTGATCTTAGCATCTGACGTGTCCGCTGACCATTATCCGCTGACGACACCATTTCCGTAAGACAAGATTAGCTGAACCTAAACAGTATAAAACGCCTTTTATATTTTATATTTATTGTAAAAACTATCTTTTAATATATCTTTTCCCGTAAATACCGATACAAAATTATGAATGTTATTATATAATGTTTTATTTGTTCCACCGATGCAACATTCGTAATCTTGAGCTGTTGTGTGTTGTTTTCGTTCCTCAATGTTCTGATTGCGTCATGGAAGTATCATGTAACTGTAATTTATATTCATTGCAGAGCGCACGTTTATTCCTGCTGTTGGTGGCGGCGATCGTGATATGCAGATACGGTAAGTTAGTACTGTGAGATGGAGGTACGTATTTACTGCAGAACTGCAGAAGCTGTAAGTTGTAGTCGACTCTCTGGAACCGAGTGCGTTGGAGCTGTTATCGGTGTAGTGATATGGAGTTACGTAAATGTAAGCTTGCTGAAATTATGATATTACTTAAGTAGTCTCATTTAAGAAACATAATAGAACTAGAGGATACGAAGTAACGTTAGTGAAGGCTCAGTGTAGATTGGAGTAGTACTCATTCTCACAGAGGACAATGAACAAATGGAATATATTATCTACAGCGTGAGCAAATGCTAGCAAAGTGAACATGTTTGGAAACTAAACTAACAACTATCTCAGAAGGGCGGGTTACGCATAAAAGAACTATTGTTGGACTCTCGATAAATCAATGATTCCTTGTCCACTTGCCATCTGAGCCTTTGCCTTGGACGGCGATCTTGCTAAAACCTGTTCAATCTTCTCTATGGCGACACATAATGTTATGTTGACTCCACTTTTTGAATCGGGTGTTTGTTGTCATTTGTGTATGCTCGTGCATCTATGCGTGCGTGCGAACGCGATAATTTGTATTACAAATGTATATACCAAAGTAAAAATATATTGTTGATCAAACTTTTGGATTTAAACTTTCAATCGCGCTTACATGTTTCATTTTGATGGCGTATTGAGCAACATTATAAGTGCAAAATAACCATTCCTCTCGATAAGCCAACGGCTTCCTTGTTGACTTGCCATCTTGCTAATTTTTTTTACAGGAAATGCAACAGAAGCTCCCATCTGTACAAGGAATTCAGACTGCGATTTCGATCAAGGCGTCTGTGAGAAAGGAGAGTGCAGCTGCAACGACGGCTATGATCTTGATTATGACGATAGTTACGCATTTTGTCGGAAAGGTGAGTTGTTGCTCTATATTTACTCTGAGTGAGATCGTAGTGAAAGCTGTACCCTGAAACTGAAACTCAAAATAAGAAATTGAATTATTCAACAAAAATATTTACTTTCGCAGTGACGTCTATGGAAAATATGTAATAGTGAATTAAATAATGATGTTTTACGTTGATGGTTGCCTGAATGTGCTTAATCACAGTGACTTGTTTAATTAAAAATGTACGTTTAGTCCAAACCTTTTAGGCAATACACACGGTGGGATTGATGTAAAATGTTATGCTATGGTGTTGATACCGCAGTAGTGTGAATGTACTGATAATATAGCATCTTGTTATTCGCATTTCTTTTTAAGTTTGGCCTGATTTTAGTTAAAAATGAAATAAACGCATGTTCTGATTCTACAGACTAGTAGTGTTAGTTGGATAGAGCATGGTAGAAAATCCTACCCTAGACACGACAATTTTCCCGAACAAACATATGTGGTTCAGAAGTTATATACTTAATCAAGGGGTCATCGGAATCGTGGACGCCATCGCGGATTCTGCGTTTATTTCAAGGCGGATTCATGGGGCTTTTTACCATGTTAGTCTAGACCTGTAAGGGTTATCTGGTGCATAAATTGTTTTACCTCAAACTTCTGTTCTTGCATAGCGCTGTATCCAGTCCATGGGACTGCTCAAAGCGCTTTACCCTTCACCCTGTGGCAAACCTGTTCATACAAACGACACCTCGACTTCTCGGGAAGCACTCCTTTATAAAACTGAGTGAACTGTGGCAAACTGACAGAAATTGCCAACATTTTCGAAACGGCAGCAAGAGGATTCGAAGCCGGGTTCTCTCGATTGAAAATCCGGCGTTCTAACCGCTGCGCCACGGCGCCCCACCAACTGGATAATATTTGGGAGTAAATCAAATACATCGCCATACATACGTTCATTGTTTGAGGTCGGAATAAATCCGTATCCCATATATTCCATCGAATACTGGCGGTATTTCGTCATCGATGACATTATGAGCTGAATAATAGCAGGATTTTATAATAATTGTTCATTAAGTAAAAACGAGTCGACGTCATGATTGAGTAAACAACTGCCGTAGTAGTATGTGTATGTAAATCCATATTATATATGCTTGCAGCTCAGCTGTAATAAACCACGTTTGAGCAACTTGTTTGTTCAAATCAAGTCATTTTAATACGCATGATCAACAATAATCCAACACAGCTCCGGCGCCTCCTAAAAACCATGTAACGCCCATGTAAAACAACAAACAAGATCCCCCCTAGCCACAACAATCGTCCCACTTTAGGAACCACTGCTCTAAATAGGAAAACAACATCTGCCTGCTGCAACTATCTCCACCACTATTCTTATATTCATAATATGTGGGTACGATACGATATGTGGGTATTTTATACACTCATTGTACATAACCCAATCCATGTGTAAGTTGATTATATTATGCAGTGAAGAAGATCGGTGAATGGTGCTTCCTTATGATGGACAAATGTGAACCAGGCAGTAAGTGCAGTGAGCATCACATGGTGTGTGTGCGTGAGAATACAACGTCCACCGCTCGTGAGTATACAAAATGACATTCGTAAAATCACTGTATCGTTGTATGATATATATATATATATATATATATATATATATATATATATATATCATATATATATATATATATATATATATATATATATATATATACATATATATATACATATCGTATATATATATATATATATATATATATATATATATATATATATATTATATACTCATATAATATATATATATATATATATATATATATATATATATATATATATATATATATATATATATATATTATATACTCATATTATTTTGTATTGATTTTTATTAAGTGGAATTTGAGGCACCTTTAAACATTCCTATAAAATTATCCGCACAAAAAAAAAAAGGGACATTCATGTTTAGTTTACCTTTGTTCAAAAGGAACACAAATCAACTGTACAAGAGGGACATTCAGAAACGTAAATGGAAAGTCATGCACTGGTGGCCATGTTACTGTGACAAAATCTGACTGATAACACAGCTAATAAAGCCCCATGCATTCAAGCAATACAATACACGCCATAAACCTCCTTCATTTTGCCAGTATGATTTCTGTTTTAGGCATCCCCACCATAGATCCTTCTGCAGGTAAGCTGCTACCTTGATTTTGCATACCTTTATAAATCGGCAATGCGAACAACACCCGGGAACGCAACATATAGCAACAGTAAATTACCAGTGACGAAAGCAAAGACAATCAACATCAGTTGTAGTATTTATTATGTTAACATTCTAACATTCTATTTTTATCGTACTTTCGCAAAACACTGCATATCGACTCCCATCACATAATGGTAAACAATAGGTCATGTTCTTCTGTCGGCAGTGTTCTATTGGCAGTTTATTGTGGCCACAATGTTCGCACATTTCGATTTGTTGCTCTGGTCCCATCACAGGTCAGCTTCTTGTGTCATGTAATACAGTGGATGTGGTACAGCTCTGATTAAGCGTCGTCTTTGCTCCCCATAATCGTCTTAATGCTAGTTTTAGGTTTAAGAATATTCCACAGGCCTAGCTCAAACGGGTTTTCACATCAACAATAATTATATCCACCATATCTTCGAACTCTGTACATGTTCAAGTGAAGGTTTTCCAGTTCTGAATGATCCCTAAATACTCCACACAGTGGCAGAATGTATGGGGAAGAAGGACCAAATCGAATTAGAAGTCGTTGTGGAAACAACCGTCCTTTACATTATGTTGCTCCTTCATAAGCCATTGTATGACACTTTGACATGTTGATAAGTTTGTAGAAAGTCAACCAATCTGTGTTCCATGTTGTAGTTGTTTGTATCATCTGCGTCACGTTGTGGACATACGACGTGGAACAGGAAACAATAGCCACTTGCAACAATGTCTTTCATTCAAGGATATCGTATTTTTAGTCAAAAATATGGGTCTTCTGAAGATCTACATTGATCGTTACTTTATTGGGCACGTGATCTTTCTAATTATTTTCGTATTGGATGAGATGCTTTCGCTGTATATTCTTTTGAACATATTTACATTTAAAGGTTAAGTATAATGTGTTTCATCGGTTTAGTTATTGGTCTGTCACATTCTCGTTTTATACAATTCCTGAATGTTGACATATAAAAAGAGAATTGACTTAATGTAATTATATGAAACCCCCAACTAACTTCGTATCTGGTAACTAAAATGAAAAACATACCATATGAAGCATATCATATGATAACAGTAACCTATATGAGTGACACTTGCATCGAGATCCACACGAAATGCACCTAAACAATGAATCTAACAACCTTTTCTCAAAAGTGATCTTACTTCAAATTCACGCAAATGCTTCGAGCACAAGCTAGGGAGGATTACTGTGAACATTGTGTTAGGGTAAGTCTAAGAACTGTTCGATGGTTCACAGTTCAATCGTAACGGCTTAGTGTGGAGTGACGTTTTAGTAAACCCTCATTGTAGGCGTTAATGTAGGACAACGTTTGGCGTTATTATGTGAAAGCTACGACCTTTAGTATGATTTATCTACATATCATCACACATGCTATCAGCTATGAACGCCGTGTTATGTTGTAGCGGCCCCAGGTGAACCCTGCGCAAGCAACTCTGACTGTGACTACGACGGTGGCGTATGCTTGAAGTCCGACTCGTGTCAACTGGGGCTCTGCCACTGCTACGTCGGCTTAGAAGTGTCATACAGGAGGAGGGCGTGTACGAAACGTAAGTGTCATAACACATTACAACAGCCGTAATTAGACACTTAGAATGTGTTCCCTTGTGGAAGGCTTGTAACCTATATGTTTGTGTTTAAGTTATGCTGATTAACTGAGTTTTTCTGAGAGATTGGGTACGCATGAAATGTATTGTAACATTCCGTCTGGGCATATTGTTAAACTTTAGCACATTAAGCATTTAATTGTTCATTTGCTAACCGCAGGAAATATCTGAGGTCCCGTTAGCACTCGCAGTTTGGATAGAAAAAACATCCATGCCGTTTTTGTACAACGAGCCCAAGTCGCACATATTAAACACAACATGGACTCATTACGTTTGTATACTGTTGTGTTACACCTTGTCCCAATGATAAAACATATGGAATTTACCCGACTGGCAGTTACAACTTGCCACGTATCTGGGTAAATTGCAACACTAGGAGAGCTCATAAAACTTTTCAGTGCACACATGTGTAATGTAGTAGGAATTTTAAATGATGCGTGTGCTAACTCGGGGAAATATTTGCGATCATATTGGCATTTACAATATTGATCAGATTACAATCAGTACCGTAATCTGGAAATATGTTATTTTACAACTAGCCCCAGTCTCCTCAAACTTCGTTAACATTATTATATCTTGTAAATATGACTTTCATTTGAAAAGCAGTTTCATTTGGACATGCAGCAAACCAACTTACAAACTTGCGTTGCAAGATGTTTATGCCCTGCAGCGATAAAGATCGGTGAGCCGTGCGTACCCCATGACGAGTGCATTGTATATAGTGCAAACTGTAAGAACAATGTATGTTCTTGTATGGGTCAACACCATGGGTCAACACCATCTGACGACAAGACTCAGTGCTATCGTGAGTACTAAACTATATACTATTGACCCTTCCCATTATACCACAACGCTACCTGGTATATTATAATGAACCGTAAAGATTCGAGTACAGGCCTGTACTTGTTGTCGGATTTACCTGAATCTTTAAATTCTATTATCATTCACCATGCTTTGATTGGAAGGGTCCATTGTACCATGATCATTCCATTATCTTATCATATAAAACAGATAGAAAAGACATGTAATGAAAACCTAAGTAAATTATCCAGCTGTTTCTAAGCCTCAAATCTTACAATTCTGTTTTATCTTTCCGGTAATATATCCATATCCTGTTAATGCGATAAGATAAGAGCAGCTTTAAATTAAACGCCAAGGTCACAACTTAATTGTTTAGAATTATCTGTGATATGTGTTTGTCTTCAATGCTGAAGAGATTGTGGCGGTTAAGTTTATAATTGACCTGATATGAATATCGGAGTAAAGAACACTATCATTATTTTATTATTTGATATGATATATATATATATATATATATATATATATATATATATATATATATGTTCTATATAGTGAGTTATGATAACATTGTGCACTTCAATATAATATTTTCTTTGTAAGGCTATGATATTTAAATTATCATTGTCATTTAACATGGACACCAATTTGTTACATACAAAAGTGCACTTCTGTTGAATCAATATAATCCATTGGGAGGCAGATCAAACAAGCAAAGTTTTATTGGAACTATATTATAAGAGTGTAGCCAACAACTATGAAAAAATATATGGGTATGTAGCAAAGGACTGGCACGAGACAAGACTAGTAAAACAAAGGTAACGGTCGTTGCAGCTGGTGTCCTTGAGAATAACGACCTTTGTCGGGTCCGGCTAGAAGTGAATTCACCACTGTTCCTGTTTATTTTTCTTTTGTGTGTTGTCATCCTTTCGATAAAATTTATTCAAATGAATCTGATTGGATATTATTTAATATAATTTCATTTCTATTTTTTACGGTGTCCTGAACTTCATTAGTTTAACATTTTCATTGCAAATCTTCATGTAAATTAACGAGGACTTGATTTTAAGAAGTTCTTTGTGATAAATAAACTAACAACACAAATTATTCCGTGAATGTCAGTGCTTACACTTATCGAGTGCAGTGAAATTTGGTGTAACGAACGTTACACTTCGTGCTTAAATCATCGAAAATCGAACACATTTTCAGGAGTGCTGCACAGTACCGAAAAAATATTCTGATATTTGTAAATATTCTCAATATGTATTTTTTTCGTGAAAATAAAATTATGTTAAATGCTGACAATGGGCGAGCATCGGTGAAGTTTTCGATCCACGGTGCGCGTTCGCTCATGAATATCCGAATTATATCAGTTATATGGGGATTACCAATACAATGTCGACATCGCAAATTTTAATATTTATAATACGTATTGGAAACTTACTGATTAATAGTTTATATGTTGCAACGGAGACATTTGCATCATGGTTTGAGATGGCGTTCAGGCGTTGTGTGGTCGAAGTGACATTTTATGTCAACTGCCTTGACCTGACCTCTGTCAATATTTGGCAGACTTCGTTCACTGACACACACACACACACACACACACACACACACACACACACACACACACACACACACACACACACACACACACACACACACACACACACACACACACACACACACACACACACACACACACACACACACACACACACACACACACACACACACACACACACACATATATATATATATACATGCGCTATTATATATATATATATATATATATATATATATATATATATATATATATATATATATATATATATATATATATATATATATATATATATATATATATATATATATATATATTTATATAAAATAGCGGATGCATCGATTTCACAAAGCGTATATAAATATAATCACGAAGTGGCCTGCGATTGGTTTATATTAATAGATTTGGCCTGGCGACAAGGCGCAGTTTAAGAAATGTCGCTGACGGTGGAGCGACACTAGCAGCGGGGTTTCGCAAAAACATTAACGAAAATATATCGCGAAGTAAACAGAAGTAACAAAGTACAAAGTCGCGTTACGTTAGATAACACTACTTCGTTACAAGTAAAAGTATTTAATCAAAATTATACTTCGTTACATGCAAATTACTTGAAATAACTACTCAAATATTTTAACGAAGTACTCTTACTTCGTTACATGTCAACCCTGCCGTGGCGGTTAGCCATCATTAACGACTGCCGGAAACAATTGAATTCAAAGCAGCTGGAGTGCTGTATCTTAGTATGCTATTTGGAACAATGGTTTCTATATTTTGAAGGGAGTGGACCCCAATTAAATTAAGATTTTCAATATTTCCACTGATTCATTCTCGATAAATAAACGTGTGTTTTATTGGTTGTCGTGTCATTCTACCCGATGTGGCTGTATCGCGATATGTAACGTATCGTGTATTTTCCGGATTTTCCTTCACCTAGATCACTGTCCCGAGACGTAAGAACTTGATCTGGCCTTGGTTTGAAATTGAGTGTTCCTTCTCCTACACCAACCGCCTGCCAAGGCTGATGAGTTTGATCTACCCAGTTTCGAAATCGGCGTTGTCCTTCTCCTAGATGCCTCGCCTGTTAGCCTGGAGCCGTAGGGTGCATCATTACCGGGGTACCACGAGGAGGTTATATTGAGAGAGCTTGCAGCAGCAGCTGAAAGCGAGAACGTGAAGCGTTTGAACTACAAATTACTCACCACATTGCAGCACCAGAAGCACCACACATAACTGTATTTCCACCCACCACACATAACTGTATTTCCACCCACCACACATAACTGTATTTCCACCCACCACACATAACTGTATTTCCACTCACCACACACATAAAGAAGGCCACATGTAAAAAAAGTAATTATGCATTTCGTGTTTTTCAGGCAAACACGGCGAAACATGCAACAGTCAGAGCGACTGTCATATGAAATGTCTGAACGGTACATGCGGCTGTGGTGACGACAAGGTTTACATCACAACGACTTTGTTTGGTGAATCATACGGAAGATGCTAGCCCAAAAACCGTTAGTTGACTTCCACTAATAAAGACTGATGAATGATGGTGTGCCGTAGACCAATGCAGAAATATAGATATAATAGTTTTAAACGGTTAATATATTCGGATTAGTACGTGCGTGCGTGCCGCGTGCCTGTGAATAGCGCCAGAAACCTCCTCTCCAGGCCATGTGTGTATGTTAGTGTTAAGTCTGTAGGAAATATATCAACATTTCGTCGTAAAGTAAAATTCCACCTGTTTAAACTTGCTTATCCTCCATAGTTCCCCATCGTACCAATCCAACTGTTTACAACTGGAACTCCTTAACCCCTTTTGTTTTGGTGCTCTGCCGAGCTTGAGTTTCCCGAGGATTTTAGCACAAAAGAGGCATTTTATATTATTATTATTATTATTATTATATGTAAAGCCTTGCCCTCTGGAGTCTTAATACAACGGCATTTGAAATGGTATCGGGGAAACCGGGGCTAGTTATAACACAGGGTATGTTGTAACTGACGTATGACAGACAACACTACTAACGCAAATTATTTCTCAATGCCAATCGTGTCAAGTGTTCAGTGTTCAGTTCAACGAAAACCGTACTGTATTTTGTTTCTCTATGAAACAAACAATATGGCTGATAACAGATAACATGATAAAGTGATATTGGCCTGTAGTTCGTAAATTGTGTATTGTCAATATTCTTAAATATTGGGATGATGTTGTCAATGCGAGATGTCATTTCAATTTTTATTTGTTTAAGCATTTGTCATATCTTCATTGCAGTAACACCGAAAAATGCGAACGAGATGTGTGACTATTTCAGCAGTTATGATCCCTGCCGTTTCAACAACTTGACTTGCTTCTTTTGTCCGGAATCAGCAGGCATCTTCAAATGTCTCTCAAGTAAGCATTAAATAAGTTGATTTTCGAGCTACCTGTTTTGTCTCTATGGACGATTGTCGTGATTTCAATAAGCTCTGAAAGTCATCTGTCTTCATCAAAGGAACGGTTTGCATGTTATACTATTACTACGGCCCGCAGGATGTCATCATGTGAACATACACAGTCAAAACCACCGTGGAATGATGTAAGCCCTTCGTTTTGCCACGTGACGTGTAACTCGATCTCCCACCACGTGCCACCACTATTCACTCTAACTGGATCAAAGTCCTATTAGAACACACAACACGTGCGTGTCTTTGCTCGGATACCTATTGCTACCGTGTGAACGTCTGTTCGCATACGTAATACTGCAATACGCAATACTCCGAGTATTGCCAGTATATTTGTGGACACCAGACATACATTATTTAGAATGCAATAATTAATTGAATATCAAATAAGGTGGTGGAATACGTCTCTGGTTTGGTATTGTATATTTGACATATTGTTAAGCAGGATCCTTTGGAGTATACATTCTACGTAATACGTTTTCCACAAAGAGAACTTTCAAAATGGATGACACCACGATGTTGTATCAATACAATGACGACACCACGCTGTTGTATCAATACAATGACGACACCACGCTGTTGTATCAACACAATGACGACCCCACGCTGTTGTATCAATACAATGACGACACCACGCTGTTGTATCAATAAAATGACACACCTGTTGCAACTAACGATTCACATTCAATTAACTGGGTTTTCATCTAGTACCGACAGACCAACCGAAGACTGGTTATAGCCAATACTCTGCCGTAGCGAGCTCACGAAAACTAAGGATTCCGACGGAATCACACAATCATATAAATCTGACGGTTCAACGCTACCGAAACTAAACCTGGGATTGGAATCCCACTAAATTCGCATCAAGGAAACCATAAAATAAGATAATATTAATTATATTGACTTCAACTTTGGTTTCAGTCATGAATTGGTTCAGCAGATAGGTGTGGTGAATACAGACGGTGCCATTAGATAAGTAGGATGAAAGTGAGGCAGAAAAGTGAAAAGTGAAACTCCAATCATATAAGCGGACTATTATTTTTTGCATTGATCATAACTGTTCATAACACATTGTAGTAATTCTTGTTTCAGACAACTACACCAACGCCACTACTACGGACCACTCGGGTAAGTTGTTTATTTGTCTACAAATCATAACAAATCTGACCATTGCCATCTGACCACATTACAGCCTCGTCCTCGTTGGACAATTAAAAAACAACGTTAAATAATGTTGCTACCCAGACCACCACCGCCACTATCAACGCCCAGACCACCACCGCCACTATCAACGCCACTACTCCGAACCGCTCGGGTAAGTTGCTTATCTGTCTACAAATCATAACAAGTCTGACCAATGCCATATGACCATATTACAGCCTCGTCCTCTTGGGACAATTGAAATGCAACGTTAACTAATTTTGCTAATTACCCGTAATTACATTAATGCTATATCGTATCTAGTTCCCGAACACTAAGGATTCCAACGGAATCACACAATCATATAAATCTGACGGTTTATCGATTCCGAACCAAAATCTGGCATTGGAATCCTACTAAATTCGCAGCATGGAAAACGATTTCCAACTTGTAGAACGATATAACATGAAACTGAAAATCCAAACGTATAAGTTGTCACTTATTGTTCGTATTGATCATAACCGTTCATAACACATTCTTGTTTCAGCTAACTTCACTCGTGGGACAATTAAAATGCAAAGTTAAATAATGTTGATAATTACCCGTAATTACACTCAAACTATTCAAAAACATTAGTAAACATCTACTTTAGGAGGTAAACATCGCCAATCACAACAGTGGCTTACAAAAGATGATTAATTATTCGAACACTGCGAGTGTTCAACAACTGTCACTGACGTAAGCCCATCTCATTTGATAAAATGTTGTAGAAAATTCCCTTCACGCTTACGTTTACAAAAATCGGGCCATTGTTTGGTGACATATTTTATTGACGTGTACGAAAAAAAAAATGTCTGGTAGTGACATAGTGGACATTGCATTACCCGTAATTGAATATGCGTTCTGTTTCAGGCGCCAATCAAGTGTCGATGATCGCGTTGGCTGTTGGCCGTCTGTTTGTGTTCGCAACTCTTGTTGTTACGTTGTACTGAGCAGACGCAGTGGTACGACGAAAGCCGATGACAGCTGATAATAGTCGGGGAGACACAAACGAAGACAAAGATGGACAAAGACGAAGAGAGAAGAACGCAAAGAAGACGGACTCAAGTTGCCGAGTCTCTATCACTGTGTTATGCTTGGCTTTTACTAACAAAGTAGGTTAATATCTGAATAATTTATATAATAACATTGCACTAAATAGTTGCATGGCAATTGTGTGTAAGGGTGGCGGTGCCACGTTAACTATTCAACGTTCTTTCGCACTTATTGCGCACTAATATTTACCGTTTAAATGTTGACCGATGTCTCTACAACGGCATTTAGTAGGACATGAAGGGCTATTATCTAGAGCTTACATACTGGCGATAAGCCTTGCAGCTAATATTGCTTTGAAACGAAATGTATCATCAATGTGGCCTCAAACAGTGGGCATTTGTGTTGCACAACACATTGCATGGTGGACATGTCGCACTACTATCCTTCATAATATTATACATTATTTTATCTGCTGGTCACAAATTCACTACTTAGCTGCAGTTTTCATGTGCTTCGATTACAGTACAGCTTTATTTCGCATTACTTAAAATATAATTACATTTGAAGCCATATACGTTTGTACTAGTATGTACTAATTCTAATAGTTTGATTACCCATGTTGTTACGTCATTTCCAAGTAATATCCATAGCAACCAAATATACACGTCTTGGTAGACCAGTATACATGGTCGATACACTATGCTAACATATTAATCTGAATTATCTACCATTATCTGAATTAGAGGTTGCGCCGATTGTTGCGATTATCTCTGCGTATACTATAGCACATGATGCAATCAGTTTAATTTCACTTGATGTATTTGCAAATATGTGCTTATTAAACTAATTTTGCCTTTATAAATGTGTTAATTTACTGGTTTTCTCAAAGCACACAACGCGCGTATATGTAAGGATGAAAATCAAGTAGTAATGTGCTCGTGAGTGCAAGGATCGGAGTGTCGTGTGCTGCCACCACGCGGTTAAGTTTACATAGTCCCTCATTAATCATCCCAAAACTCCCCGACAGTGGCGCCACTCGGCATATCGCCACTGCCACTGTCACGCCCACCCCACCCCACCCCTACCCAGCCCGTAGTTGCAGGTCGATGATATAGCGGTGGGCTACACAACATTCGGCACAACAGCAGAAATCAACCGTGGCCTGATCCCTCATGTGTAGCGTATCGACACCCCCCAACAGTGGCGCCACCCAGCATATCAGTACTGCCAAAACTTCATTATCAATTGAAACGTGAGGCCGACATATTCGACGATGGCTTTCATACATAGACAATCGTGCGAGGGGGTCAAGACCGAGCTGGATCTCTTTACCGTACCCCCGACTCAGAACAGCGTCGTCGACAGCCATATAGGGGAACATTAGCACATGGCCTCTCTCGACTCGGGTGGACCGATAGAATTCTTGATACCCGGATCGGGAGACGACCTGGATCTCGCCAACACGATGCTACACGTACAGGCGAAGGTGACCCGAGCCAATGGCGACGATCTCGACTTGGCCGATCCCGTGGGTCCGGTGAATAACTGGCGGCATTCGCTGTTCAGTCAAGTCGACGTCAACCTGAACGGTACGCTCGTGACCCCTTCGACCAACACGCATGCATATCGTGCCTACATAGAGTCGCTGCTGAGTTACGGCACCGTTGCCCAGGTCACACAACTGACGAGTCAGCTGTGGCACAAGGACAAGGCCACTCGCATGAATGCCGTCGAGATCGATGACGGGGCCGCGGCTAATGCAGGGTTCGTGGCTTGACGAGCGAACGTCGTACCGAGTCGGGTCGTCGACATGATGGGCCGTCTCCACGTGGACTTGTTTCTGCAGGATAAATTCTTGATCAACGGCGTCGATGTTAAGATACGACTGGTGCGCAGTAAGTCCGCGTTTGCACTTATGGCTGGCGGGGCCAATCCCGATTACAGGATCAACATCATCAATGCCACCTTGTTTGCAAAGAAGACCAAACTGAATCCGACCGTACAGACGGCGCACATCAAGGCTCTCGAGAAGATCACCGTCAAGTATCCGATGCGCTCCGTCGACTGCAAGGTGTACGCCATTCCCGCGGGCGCCCGATCGCACACGCACGAGAACCTGTTCCTCGGCACTCAGCCGAAACGTCTAGTGCTGTGCTGCATCGAAAACGACGCCTACAACGGTTCGTACGACAAGAATCCGTTTCACGCCAAGAACAACGCCATCAACGTCCTCACAGTGTACGTGGATGGGCGACAGATATCCTCCAAACCTTTCCCACCGAATGTCGTCGACACCCTCTTCATCAGGAGCTACAAGAACCTGTTCACCTCGACCGGTAAGGTGTGGCAGGACGAGGGGAACGGACTGTGTCGCAGCGACTTCCGACACGGCTACACCTTCTTCGGTTTTGAACTGTCCCCCGACGAGTGCGATGGCGCCTGCTTCCATCTGGTACAACAGGACAAACTGTGCATCGAGATGCATTTCCGTGACGCGCTGCCGACCACTGTGAACGTCATCGCCTACGCCGAGTTCGAGTCCGTGTTGGAAATAGACAAGAGCCGCAACATCATCTACGACTACTGAGATGGACACTCTGCAGATCGCTAGACTACTGGCGATGCACCCGCGCATCAAGTCGATCGTTCGCAGCGTCGTACTCAAAGACGGACTGCCTACGACGATAGACGCTTTATCGGTCGCCTTAGTGTGAAACACCGACGACGGCGACAAAACGGGTGAACATTGGATAGCGTTGTATCTGGATGCCGATGGACGCGGCGATTACTTCTGCTCGTACGGCCTGCAGCCACGACACACAGCGTTCCACACCTTCATGAACGAATATTGTTCCGAGTGGACTCATAATAGCAAGATATTTCCCTATACTCTCACACTGGACATCATCCGGGTTTTCCCCAAAATTTATTTTTAGTAGCCATCGAAACATGGTCCCCATCCTTGCCCAGTCTCCTGAACCCTGTCTACTATTAACCTCTTGCTTTGTCCCATTGGAAAGATAAACAAATGACATATTCTGTCCAGTTTATTTTGCCTTAATCCAATGATTGTTGCATTTAATCACACAGCAGTAGTCATTCCCTCCCACATTTGAAAGTATTGCTTTGATAAGAATGCAACGGACTATTGTAAGCGAGCGGAATATCCCTAATTCCGCTGAAAATTGTAAACATCTCCACTGAACATGTCCGGGCTGGAATGTGCAACTCGTCTATTGAGCCTCGTCACCAGTGACCTGTTTAACCTATATACGTTTGATGACAATCTGGACAGGTTACCCAATATATCATCCCGAGGTTCGCTCATTGAATGTTGCAAATTCGGCACCTGGCCAACTCGGCTTTGAACAGACCCTGTCTGTGGGTCAGACAGAAGTGCATCGACGGTGACTGCTAGGCTCGGGCCCTCTCTACGGATGACACCCGACCCATCACGACGCAGGCTTGGCAGCCTACTAGAGAACTATCTGGAGAGTTGACTAGGAAGGCTGTCGTGGTCGACGATCGTTGGAGCCTGCGTGTGCTGACCTTCCAAATATCCCCATATGTTAGAAGATCGATCGGATGTAAAAACAGTAATTCGGGTAATAGACATGTAGTAGGTGGCGCCACCAGTTGAAAAAAATCGTTACTTCATCATTGAAATTATCCTGCCACGAGATCCCAAATGGGGGAGATTTGTTGGATCCAACTTAGAAAGCTGACGGCCACGACACAAGAGCGTAACCGTCGTGTCGAACAGTATACTTAGAGATTAACAGGTTGCAAGAAGATCCCTCTAATGCAAACGAAACAACTAGTTATAATGCGGATTTTTAAAGATTTGTCTAAATCACTGAATGACGATTAACTATACATAATAATGCTTTGCTCCCAGAGGGAACAGCCCAGTCTCGCGTTGCATTCATCCATTCAGCACGGAATTGATGGGGTGCGGCGGCAAAGTTCGTTACACATTCGGCAATCGGACGTTCGAGTTCCGCTAGCTGTGGGCCGGGGTCGTACGGCGGGTGTTGCGGGGATGTTGCTAGTAGCGAGCCGGGGTCGTACGGCGGGTGTTGCGGGGATGTTGCTAGTAGCGAGCGGGGGTCGTACGGCGGGCGTTGCGGGGATGTTGCTAGTAGCGAGCCGTGGTCGTACGGCTGTAGTTGCGGGGATGTTGCTAGTAGCGAGCCGTGGTCGTACGGCGGGCGTTGCGGGGTTGTTGCTAGTAGCGAGCCGTGGTCGTACGGCTGTAGTTGCGGGGATGTTTCTAGTAGCGAGCCGTGGTCGTACGGCGGGTGTTGCGGGGATGTTGCTAGTAGCGAGCCGGGGTCGTACGGCGGGTGTTGCATGGATGTTGCTAGTAGCGAGCCGGGGTCGTACGGCTGTAGTTGCGGGGATGTTGCTAGTAGCGAGCCGTGGTCGTACGGCGGGTGTTGCGGGGATGTTGCTAGTAGCGAGCCGGGGTCGTACGGCTGTTGTTGCAGGGATGTTGCTAGTAGCGAGCCGGGGTCGTACGGCGGGCGTTGCGGGGATGTTGCTAGTAGCGAGCCGGGGTCGTACGGCGGGTGTTGCGGGGATGTTGCTAGTAGCGAGCCGGGGTCGTACGGCGGGCGTTGCGGGGATGTTGCTAGTAGCGAGCCGGGGTCGTACGGCGGGTGTTGCGGGGATGTTGCTAGTAGCGAGCCGGGGTCGTACGGCGGGTGTTGCGGGGATGTTGCTAGTAGCGAGCCGGGGTCGTACGGCGGGCGTTGCGGGGATGTTGCTAGTAGCGAGCCGGGGTCGTACGGCGGGTGTTGCGGGGATGTTGCTAGTAGCGAGCCGGGGTCGTACGGCGGGTGTTGCGGGAATGCTGCTAGCAGCGCTCGGCGCACGATACTATCTTCACCACCTCCATCTGCGTTTCTTTACGGCTTCCACGACGTCGAGGGATGGGTATGAAGCTTCTTCGTGGGCAGAACGGCCGGTGATGAATGCGGACATCCAGGCGTTGGTTCCGTGCAACGTTTTTTGAGCGATCTCGTCAAAATACCAGCCTTCAAAGCCATGGGTCATCGTTGACTGGACCGCAACCTTATACAGGCGTGCCTCCGTGCTGCGCGGAAGTCCAACGTCTGTCCATATACACCACAGCGAGGTGAATCTCCCGACCGCACCAACTGTACGGTGTTTCACGTCTGCAGCGCAGTCACCGTCGCCTTGCACCCGTGACCCGAGGTACTCGAAATTGATCCATGAAGGAAATCGCAAGGACATTCGAATTGCGCTGATAACTCAACACTAAAGAAGTAAATTTATTTGGTATACATTTATTTCGATTGTTTCCATGCGGTTTGTTTAAATGGGGGATATGGGTCAATCGTATAGTTCCGCCATTGCAAAGTGTCATTGCGTCATGCTTGTGATATTAATTTAATTATCATATCTGGTTGAATGTTGGCACTGTCAAATCGATTAACTCGAAGAAATGAGCAACTTTGATACATGCCCTAGTAATGTCCGATTGTCTGTAGTTAAAATTGCTCAAAGTCATTGAGACGGAGGCATTGCGTTTTTTGAACATCGTTAACATATTGTAAGCTGAACTTGATCAGTTTAACATAACTTATAACTTATAATTAACTTTATAAGTACAATTGCTGCATAACGTTGGCGACTTATGTCGGTCTTGTCCAGGACCGTTCACACGAGCGATTAGTTGTCCACATAGTGTCGCCCAACCAATCGGACGCATCGTTTCTTGTTGCTCGCAAGAAACGATGCGTCCAATTGGATGAGCGACACTGTGTTGACCGGTGAATTGGACAACTAATCGCTCGTGTGAACGGGCCGTTAGACTTCTATCTTCGACTATGTCCGATAACAAGCGTTCCTCTTCGGCTTTCGTCGTACCGTTGCGTCTATTCAGTACAACGTAACAACGAGAGTTGCGAACACAAACAGAGAGCCCACAGCCAACGAGACCACCGACACTTGATCGGCGCCTGAAACAGAAAGCATTGATTGTATTAAACGTTATCAAGTTGCATATGCACAACTAGGAGAATGGAGACATATTGTTGAGGACGATACAGTCGTACTATTAGTAGAGGTGCCGTAGTGTTTATGAGACATAAAGTGTTCATAATCGGTAATCGAAATCGATTGTTTAAATGTGTTCAAGTATTCGTAATCGAAATTAATTACTGTGGTAATGTAATCGTAACCGTTGATTATTTTGATGATTGTGTTAACAATTACAAAGTGCGGTGTTTTCATGGTTCTAGCACTCTAGGTTTAACAAGACGCACTTGTAACACGTGTGATTGTATTACAATACAATACAATACAACACACTTCTTTTGCGCAAAAATCCTCGGGAGACCTAAGCTCGGCAGCGCACAAAAACAAAAGCAGTTCCTAATCGGTAAGCAGTTCCAGTTGTTGTGACAATGTGTATATTATACATTTATTTTATGACAGTTGTTGTGACAATGTGTATATTATACATTTATTTTATGACAGTTGTTGTGACAATGTGTATATTATACATTTATTTTATGGTTATGCTACAGTCGTGGTAACGTACACTATCTTACGTAACAAGGGTTATATAGTTATTGTCGAGCCAGGCTAGGCAGTAGTCCTAGCGAGGAGGCGGCTGCAATAGTTAAGAGACGGCCTGTGATAAGTTGCGAGAAGGCAGTTATACTACAATAGTTAAGAGACGGCCTGTGATAAGTTGCGAGAAGGCAGTTATACTACAATAGTTAATAGACGGCCGGTGATAAGCTGTGATAAGGCAACTATACTGCAGTACTGAAATTGTTGTCAGTAGAAAGCTGCGCAACACAATTTGAACAATGCCAGAAGCGACTGGCGTAAGTATTATCTATTACGTTGTTAGCTGATAATATGTGTGCATGTATTTAGATATATTCATATGTCCTATGTGTTAATACATGTTATGAACGTGAAGAGTCATCTACTGTAAATATGGTTTTTAGAATTGACCTAGAATTAAGCCATTATTTGCCTAAAGCGTGTCGGCCATTGTTGGCAAAGAGCTTGTCTGATGATACGCCCTGTAATCTTATTTTGTAAAATTCAAATGGTAAACTAATATGATTATCATTGCGTTATTATTCATGTGTATGTGGTATTTATTTACTGTCAGCGTGGTGATTTGGTTAAATTGTATCATACAGAACCAGCTTGGGATATAACGACTGGCAACCGGCTTGTGATATAACGACTGGCAACCAGCTTGGGGTATAACGACCGGCAACCAGCTTGGGATATAACGACTGGCAACCAGCGTGGGCTGTATAGCCGAGAGACTTACACGCAGCAGAGGGCGAGCTGGAGTGTCGTGTGAGGGTGTGGTCGGTTGAGCAACAGGAAAAGATGGACAGTCTGGGAACCAGTGACACAAGTAGTGTGTGGACGATATTCAAGTGATAGGTGAATCGTTATCGAGCAATATGTGAACTGCGTTCGAGCGATAATGTGAATCATTTTCATTGTTACTTCATTTTACTTTGAGTTATACTCGCAGTGTAGCGAGGCGTTGGTTATTATTGATTTTCCTAGTTTTGGTGATTATGAAATTCTATATGTATGTATTGTATATGATATACATTCAGTAAATTAAACACGTTAACTGGCTATTATAGTCCAATGGTATTAATTATTACACGACCATTGCGCGACAGTGTCACAAATGGCGTGCGCGCCAGGATAACGTGTAATATAATTCTGATTATGACGTACATGGTTCTGTTGATGTTGAAAAACAGTAGTAGATTACACTGTTGGTTGTTAGTGTATATAAATTATTGCACTTGCGTGATTTGTTCATCAGGGGAAATATCGATTATGCAGATGAAAGAATGACAACTTTCGCAAGATACTTGGTGGCGAAATTAGTAACTGACGACTAACAAGGAGCTGTTCGTCAGTCAGAATCGGTAAGCGGAGCATTTGCAAGTTATGACCACTACTAGACAACACAGTTTGTCAACGCTATTTTATCTGGGTCGTTATTGTGTGCTCCACTTGGGCAACTGTAGAGTACCTATAATGAAGACACGCGAACACACGCACACACGCACGCACATTTATCAGTGCGTCGATTATTAAAACAGGTGGTTTGTCTGTTTGCGATGACGGTCGTGGTGAATGTTGTATGTGCACATGTATTTTAGAATATTTTAGACTACGAGTGGCCGCCATAGACATAATTAAAGTTAGCTACTACCAAATGTTGCAACAAGTTATTTATCCGACACTTTTGGAATGGTGTCGGTAGACACTAAATTAAAAACATATTTTAAAATCCCTCAGGCAGTCACTTGTATTCAGTTATCTGACCTGATTTTTTACTTTCGTACAATACACCATCTATGTATTGTCACACGGTTGCAGGTACACCGAATTAAGTGTGCAAGTAAATTGTTTGATCTTTTGTAAGTGGACTTAGGAGTTATTACATTGGACACCTCAAGCGGCAGCGTGATTCAGAGAAAATAAAGGTTTAGCTGTCTGCTTAACTTCCCTAGGAAGATAAAATGTATATTTGATCAAATTTATCGTGAATAAACAATGTACTATTTTTTTAATATTAATGTTGTTATTGTTGTTGTTATTACTATTATTATTATTATAAAAGCACCACAAGCCAAGAAGTGGCATACATCAAACGTGCATTCGTCAAACGGTTTGTGCGAACTACTTGCGAGCGAGGTCATGGTGAGTGGTGTCGTAGATATCATTGAGGTATACCCTGACACATTTAATATAAATTGGCAGTATATGATATATTCAGCTAGGTTTATGTTCCTCAATGTTGAATCAAACTGCTTATTTGTTTCGTCCTTGATGCTGGGGGTTGTGGCAAAAACATGTAAATATGTCACACGCGGTCACTAGTATTATAATAATGGGATTTGAGTTTAGACTTTGACACAAGAAGTCTTCTATGATCAACCATTGCAACATGCTTGCAGGTAAAATGGTGGTGCGCAAGTTAACTCTTTGATCCTTTATTACCAATCTATTGGTAACAAATCAGTTTAGGATGTAGACAAAGTGGTTGTGCCGCATCTTAGAGGCAACTGTAGATGGCGACCCGACGGCAGAAACTTGTTTTAGGATTCTTCTTCTTCTTTCTGTGAAGGACTGGGCTCCTTAGAAGCGTCGTAAGTCCTGCGGCGTCTGAGTACGTTGGCAGTTCCGGTCAGGGCCAATTAAAAGAGACATTGCACCGCTATTGGGGCAACAATGGTTAGGTTAAAACTATATTAAAATCTATATACACGATCTGAAGTTATCTATGGAGTGATGATGACTGGTTGCAGTTTGTGGAGACTGCGGCCTAGTCGATTCTGGAAGGACTCCAGTGAAGGGGCTGAGGAGATAGAGGTTGGGAGGTGGTTCCACTCAGACACTGTGCGGGGGAAGAAATAGTGAAAGAGGACAGGGTGTTGGATTTGTTCCTGATGCAGGGTTGTGCTCCTCTAGTCCTTCGGTCAGCGTGGTGGAAGACATTTGCTGGTTTGATGTCTACGAGGCCTTTGTTGATTTTGTAGAGCATCACCAGGCGGATCTGTCGTCTTCAAAATGCCACATCAAAGATTATTACTTAAATTAAAAGCCCATGGTATCGGGGATAGCATAACTGACTGGATAGAACAATGGCTGACTGACAGAAGACAACGAGTTGTAGTAGATGGAGAAGTTTCAAATTGGAAATCGATTTTGAGTATCAGTATTATAACCTATATTATTCTTAATTTATATCAATGACTTGGACGACAGTGTAACAAGTAACATACTGAAATTTGCGGATGACACAAAACTGTTTAGAAAGGTTAATACTGATGGTGATAAACAACATTTACAAAACGATCTAGACAGATTAGTGAAATGGTCTGAGAAATGGCAGATGCTGTTCAATTTTGGGAAATGTAAATGCCTACATACAGGACATGGGAACTTGAATGTAAACTATAAAATGGGAGATACTGCTCTGGGTACTACTGTAAAAGAAAAGGACTTAGGAGTTACAATAAGCGCTGATATGAAAGTTTCAGAGCAGTGTGGTATTGCATCTTCAAAGGGTAATCAAATTCTTGGATTGATTAGAAGAAACATAACATACAAGGGAAAAAAGTTAATTATACCTCTTTATAAAGCAATAGTTATACCTCATTTAGAATACTGTATACAAGCATGGAGAACATATCGTAAGAAGGATATAGATACGCTTGAACGCATACAAAGGAGAGCAACTAAAATGATTCCAGAACTTAGAGACCTTAGTTATGAAGAACGCCTGAAAGAATGTGGTTTAACAACTCTAGAGACAAGGAGGTTAAGAGGAGATCAGATTGAAGTTTTTAAGATATTGAATGGGTATGAAAATATTGATAGAAATATGTTTTTCTCACTCAAGAAGGATAGCAGAACTAGAGGACATGAGGTAAAATTAGTAAAGGATCAATGTAGATTGGACATCAGGAAGCACTCGTTTTCACAGAGGACAATAAATGAATGGAACAAATTGTCTACAGATTGTGTAACTGCTAGCAGCGTGAATATGTTTAAAAACAAGGTTGACACATATCTCAGGAGGCGGGTTATAAGTAGATGAACATTGTTGGACTCTCGATAAGCCAATGGCTTCCTTGTCCACTTGCCATCTGGGCCTTTGGCTTGGATGGCAAATCTTGTATCTTGTATCTTGTATCTTCGATGTTCCAGACTTGTCCATTTTAGATTTTCGAGCATAGTTGTTACACTGCCTGGTGATATGTCCGTGTAGTTGTTGTTCACATATCTGGCTGCTCGGCGTTGGACGTTTTCAAGGAGTTGGACGTCCTTTTGCTTGTAGGAATCCCAGACAGCTGAGGCGTATTCCAAAGTGGGGCGTACCAATGTGGTGTAGGTTGCCGTCTTGACTTTAGGGGTACACTCTCTGAAGTTCCTTCGCAGAAACCGCATTGTCCGGTTTCCTCTTGCCGCTACATCCTCAACATGGTTGGACCAGGAGAGATCACTGCGGATGTTGATACCCAAGTATTTGTTGGTACTTTCCATTGTTTGACCATGGAGAGAATAGCTGGATGTTAAGGTTTCCCGTCGCTTGTTGGGCATGATCCGGATGACGTTGCATTTGCTCGTGTTGAAGTTCATTTGCCAGATGTGTTCCCACTCTTCCACGGAGTCAAGGTCTTGTTGAAGTAGGGCCTGTTCTTGGTGGTCCTTAATTCTTCTGTAGAGGAGGTGTCATCTGCGAAGAGTCTGGCACTGGAATGATGGACTGCATCAGGTAAGTCGTTGATATAAGTCAGAAAGAGGAGGGGGCCTAGGACAGTGCCTTGTTGTACTCCAGATAGGACGGGTGCAGAGGACGAAAGGGTGCCTTCTAAGGCAACTTGCTGCGTTCTGTAGGTCAGGAAGGATTGTGTGTATGTAAGATGGGGAATGTTATGGCTTGTAAATGGGACGTTCATTCGATGCCCTCAACTACGCTAATGTCAAGCATCTAAACCTGCTTGACTAAGGCAGACGGGTATGAATAGTTTTTGTTTTACAACATTTGTAAATCATTGATCCAATGATCAACTTACTCAAATTGTCCGCAAGAGAGATACCGATACCAATAAGCATTCGTGCAGCCACGAGTGTATTATGTATATGCTAACAGTTATGTTAGTCATCTCTCTATTGGAAAAGACAGTGATGACACATCGTGGGACTTCAAAGGAAGATAGTTCCACACCATATGCCAAGGCGAAGGGCTTACTTCTTTAGTGTATGCCGGTGAATTCTGGTATGGTGATTTCCTATGGACCTCATTACTAATTCGAAGAGTACCACGTAAACCGTTCGAGTGATAAAGATGGCTAACCCTCGTGGGAAAATAATATAAAGGCAATGGTCTAAACAGACGCTAAATGTACCCCGAAAATCAATTTCCATACCATTACTCGAGAGACACTTGGCGGTGCCGTTTATGCCCGAGTCCGGACACCGCCAAGTCAAATCAGGACCGCAGTGATTGAGAGCAAGGTCGAGGTCACATTTGTGGTTCGCCTTCAGCGTCATTGTAATTGTAATGCAGGTTTAGCTTTGTATTGGCTACTTAGGCTACATTATATGAAACGCCTTCAAATGTACGACTGCACGTACGTATCGATTACTTCTCTATGACAGCAACTTGATGAGCACCAACTTGCAGGAATCATTTTCCATACAATCAACCAATATAAATGCATAGATATTCATTCGTCAAAACTAATACCGGGAATAAAAGCTGATTTTAAACGTGTGTGCGTGCGTACGTGCGTGCGTGCGTCCGTGCGTGTGCATGGTTGAGGGGTCTACGCATACGGCACACAACAGGGCGTACTGGTCTCGTAGGGTGTGTAAACACGGTGATGGTATGTGTTACAACGCATTCCGAAGGTGTTTTTAATTTAATTGAACACACCTTTAACAGCAGTAAAAATGTGGTACATCGACTTGGAATAGGCACAATCACTACCTATGTTACCACCTATACCACTATGCTTGTCCGCCGTTCGTTTGACTGCCACGTCTACCACACCAGGGGATCCCTTCCCATGGGCTGCTTCAAAGCAGTTCTAGGTACTAAGCTAAGCAGGTACATTTCATTTCACCTTGTACAGTGCAGTTGGACCGTCGCTGAACACGTCAACATGTCAATATGGGATTGCTCTTCGTCAGATCATCGATGAGAGGTGTCAGGTGTCCCCACACGAGAACAGGACAATGTTGCCAGCTGTCGGATATTGAACAGAACGATGTCGCCTCTACTTCGCCGATGTAGAAGATGCACCAGTGTTTATGATAACCTGCTTTTTCAACGCTCCAAAGTGCAAAAATGGATCTCCTTTTCAATTTTGCGGACGTAAGATCAACGTGTAGCATACGTGTTGCCATTTACTGCCGCAGTCGTGTATAGAACAGCGCCTGGTGGGAGATATTGAACGTGTGTCTCTTCGGTGATTTCACAAGGTTGTTGGCATTAGTGACCTGAAAACTGACTACCCCAGTGACGACGTATTTTACACACAAAAAACTAATTGCGTTCGTTCTCCCTCCAATGGCACGCTTTTCTTTGATGTTCTTTCATTTAGACCACGTGCACAGTGTTTCGCTGGATATGCCGCCATCAGTCGTATAGATGGAGGGTAGTAGGGGCGTGCTGCATGTAGAACAGTCGTAGCCATGCTCTTGAGGAATGATGCAGTATCAGCGCTCTCCAGCATGTTCAGTGACGCGACGATACTGCAAGGACTTGATGATGATTCGTTATGTATTTTAATTTGTGCAGTCAATATGTCCTTATGGACATGTCTGCTGTAGCTATGCTGCCTGGGTGTTAATAGATATGAATGCGCTTAGGGCAAAAAATATAATATTACATTGATGACAATAATGCAAAAATCAAACAACTGATAGACAACACACGCGCTGCCCTAGATTGGCAAAACCACATAAACTGCCACACTCCCAAAGCAAAATAAAACGTGTACGCGTCTAAGTACAAAGGAAAAATCGCGACATCAACAACCATTGGTGAATAATAGAAGCAGCTGAACTACAGGAATTCGCAGACAACACCACGTGTTTGTTATTGCCACACGAGGGCCGATTGCTATAATTCGTGATACCGACCTCAATCCTGCATGATTTATCTGAAGGGTATTGCTGAATAAATCAGCATCCACATTTTGTCGTGACACAGAGTGTTAGCAAAAACAAAGGTAATAAGTAGTAATGCGCTCGAGAGTGCAAGGACCGGAGTGTTATGTGCTGCCACCACGCGGTTAAGTTTACAAAGTCCCTCATTAATCATCCCAAAACTCCTCGACAGTGGCGCCACTCAGCATATCACCTCTGACACTGTGACCTCCCAACCCACCCCCACCCACCACGTAATAGCAGGTCGTTGAAATAGCGGTGGGCTACACAACATTCGGCACATCAGCAGGAATTAACTATGGCCTGATTCCTCGTGTGTAGCGGTATCTATACCCCCCAACAGTTCGGAGTGGCATGTTGGCTGGGCAACACGATTGTCGTTTACGACTTGTTACGTCATTCCATCAAGACGTACGTTAGTTCAGGAGTAGTGATAATTGTGTTGACACTCACTGAAACTCAATAACACAAACCCTCTCGGCACCTTCTTCAGCGTCAAACTGAACCGTCTACCTGTGTCACCTGACCATGCTGGTGGTTGTCACATAACAGCAGTTCAATGTAGATCACGGGCATGCTATATCCTTTCTCTTCCCCCACCATCTCTCTCTCTCTCTCTCTCTCTCTCTCTCTCTATCTGTCTCTCATTCTATCTCTTCGTCAATTTTTTGGCGACAGAAAGTGTTCTCTCTGGCCAACACTGTCGCATCTCTGGCTCTAATATTACATATCATATCACCGTGGAGTTGGTGTTCTCCTACTGGCGTGGGCCCTCGTGTTGGCATGTTAATAGACCAGTTGCACATCCAGAGTTCGCGCCACGAAGCAGCTAATCAGGACCAAGTATATCGTTCTATAATTATCCTCACCGAATATAGGGATGATAAGTTGTTCACTTCGAGCGTCTATTGGTAACGAGTGCGGTTGAATTCAGTACTTCACTGTGTTAACGTTAAGTAATCAACGAAATAGACAGTAATGGCAATGGCTTCAGCACTATAACTAACCAAAGCGTGGTTCGACAGTAAAGTTGACGAAATCGGTAGGAGAAGTGCCAACATTCATTTTCTTGTAAATCGAAGCTGTCATGTCCAGCGCAGTTCAAATGACGCTAAGAGCTCGAAGGCCTTCATAGCCAACAAGTTTTTTTAAAGATGGACATGTTCAGAAGATGCAAGTGTGTAGGTCGCTTACCAGAGAGCATGTGTCAATAGTAAGGGCACACGTTATTGCACCCTATACTACAAAGTATACGTGGGACTAGAAGACTGCGGCAAGATATATGCGCATATCATGTCTTTGCACATGACAAGCCAAATTCCCTTTTCTCAGGCAATAAAGTATTCTGAATACTGAAAAGAAAGCTTGCATTACGCAGAACTGTCTACGAAATTTTTTCAAATGGTGTTTTATTGTATATATGTATATGTTGTGTGAAATGTGAATAACATGATGTAATGTATACATGTTATAAACACATTGTGACATATTTACATTTCAAAAATGTAGCCATGAAATGTATACGTCATGGCTTACTCATTAAATGAACACATCACCGGCCTTACTGTCACATGTAGATTTTACTAGAAATTATGTATCAGAGTGACATATGATATACCTACCAACTAGTCCCGCTGTCTAGTAAAAATCAGCGTGTTGCGTGGCGCCACCAACCATGCAATTGATAAACTAATTATTCACCTAATGTGGGTCGACAGTGCAACGGCGTTTTTGATTGGTTGTTGTGTCACATAGAATTATGAAACGACAGTTTTTTTGGTTTAGCGTATCTGGTAGAGGGGTACGGCTAATGACTGCAATTGGCGGCCATTTTCAAATGCACGGTTTTCGAATACGGTTTACATCTACATTACTCACTAAGTCTACGTTTACGCACGATGCATCATTACTTAACTGGGATTGCGACACCAGCAGTAAAGCGCAAGTGGAAAAGCTGTATGTTTTGATAACAGGACTAGTAAACCTTTTGGCGGACTAGTAAATGTTTCTCTTTACTAATCCTGCTGTCTAGGAAACTAAATGTTCAAGTTCTACTCCTGCAATAGTTATTTCAACACCGATTTCTGGAATGACAATGTGACTGGCTTGACGCTTGCTTTCAACATCAAGAACGTTAGCAAGGTCACCGCTCGTCCAGTACTGGGCTTTCGTGCTTGTCCTAGTTGTCCTCGAGCTTGTCGTTGTTTATACCACATATTAATTGAGGGTACATAGTCTATGGGACTGGAATCGTTGACTGCAGGTCTTGACAGAAAGTGACGACTGCAAATTTTTCTATTCCGCGTCGGCACAAACCCTAGCCGACGAATCGCTTCACTCCACTGCGATCGGCGATGCTTCGATATCTTGCTTTGTCTCATTGGAAAGTTAGACAAATGACATATTCTGTCCATTTTCTTTAGCCTTCATCCCATGACTGTTACAGTTAATCACACAGCAGCAATCATTCTCTCCCATCTTTGAAAGTATCGCTTTGATAAGAATGCAACGGACTGTTATAAGCGAGTGGAATCTCTTTAATTCCGGTGAAAATTGTAAACATATCCACTGCACATGTCCGGGCTGGAATGTGCAACTCCTCGACTATTGAACCTCGTCCTTGGAAATCCGACCATTAACAACACTGATTACTCCAACTGGATATGATCAAATCCTTATTAGAATACAACAAGTGTGCGATAGCGAGTTCCCGAAAACAAAGGATTCCAACGGAATCACATAATCCTAGAAATGTTACGGTTTAACGATTCCGAACCAAAATCTGGCATTAGAATCCCACTAAATTCGCAGCCTGGAAAACGATTTCCAACTTGTAGAACGATATAACATGAAACTGAAAATCCAAACATGTAAGATGTCACTTATTGTTCGTATTGATCATAACAATTCATTACACATTGTAGTAATTCTTGTTTCAGCCAACTTCACAATTACCACTACTCCGGACCGCTCGGGTAATTTGTTTATTTGTCTACAAATTGTAACAAATCTGACTATTGCCATCTTACCATATTACAGCCTCCTCTTCGTGGGACAATAAAAATACAATGTTAAATAATATAGTTATAATTAACACTCAATCTATTCAATAACAGTTAAACGTCTCAATTAAATTGACCTAATCATAGTTTAGTAAACATATACTTCCAGAGATCAACATCGCCCGTCACAATAGCCGGTTATAAAAGGTGATCAATTATTCAAACACTGCATGTCTTCAACAACCGTGACTTCCCCACTTGATTCATTAGAAAGCTGTAGAAAATTGCACATCACGCGTGGTTTTAAAAACATCAGGATATTGTGTTGTGACATATTGTATTTACGTGTACGAAAATAGTTTCCTGATAGTGACATAGTGCGTCTTGCCTACCCGTAATTGAATATGCTTTCTGTTTTAGGCGCCGATCAAGTGTCGATGATCGCGCCGGCTGTTGTCTCCCTGTTCGTGTTCGCAACTCTCGTTGTTCAGTTGTACTGAGTAGACGGGCAGATGTGGATCGCGCTGATTATCTACTGCTTTAAAAATCGTACTGCGATACGGATATTGTGTCTAATGCATCGTATCGTGGCACGTGTATTACGATTTTCCGGAATGCACAGTGAGCAAGATAAATGACAGACTTTTGGCAAGTCCCAAATTGGCAAGGCAAGTCAATTCAAAAGTCGTTGAACTGCATGTCAAGTCAGTCAAGTCTCAAGTCAATGACCGCCACGTCCTAGTCAAGTCGAGTCATCTCTCTGAATTCCAATTCAAATCTTAAGTTCATCATGGTTCATCAATCGCCATGATTTCTGTGGTTTGTCTGCGGTAATTTTGAGGGGGAAATACAGGCTCTAGCTGGCCCGCTACGGCCTGTCACATCAACGTGGTCTCGTTTGGAGTAGGCTACGTTGCGAGTCAATAGATTTATTGGCAAATTACAAACTGCCAAGTCAATTCAAGTCAAGTCTTAATTTAATGACCTCTAAGTCCAAATCAAGTATCGGGTCATATATCTGAATTCTAAGTCAAGTCGCAAGTTATGAAAATGTGCGAGTCTGACTCGAGTCAACATGTCTGATACATTATGAACATTGCTTCACACTAAATTGTAAAGATAGATAGAAGGAACTTCTCCCAGCTGCCATCGAAGTGCAGTCTGGGATATGTTCTTATTCCTCCAATGAATGATGTGCAGCAGCAGCGTCGCTCTCTTAATCAAGCAATTAATTTTATTCCGTACCGATGAAAATGCCCCTCCTCTCGTGTCATTGATTGCTTTCTTTTCTCTTGGAATTGTCCCTCACTCAACGATAAAAACAAGTTATATCGTTGTGTGTTTGTCCTGTCGTGGGATGGCCGAACTGTGGCACATGATCCTGGAGCGAATGAATGTCACCAACAAAATATTCCAGAATCCAATGTTGGACATCAACAATGCTGTAGCTCTTCTGTCGTCACTACAACACTTCATTTCAACACTGCAACAGCAGTTTGACATCTTTGAACGCCGTGGTCAAGACCTAACTGGCGTTGATGATTTCCAGAGAAAGAAAAGATCAACAACTCACCATGATGACGGCTACACAGACGGCACTGACTTAAATGATCGTTACATTTTCAAAGTCGATAGCTTCCTTGTCATCATCGACAAACTGACAATTGCGATGTCAGGTCGCATCAAAGCATATGGTGAAGTGTGTCGACTGTTCGGTTTCTTCGCGAGATTTGAAGATATCGATGACAAAGAACTAAAGCGAGCTGTTGAACAGTTGGCAAACACCTTCCAGAACAATCTGGAGGATTCACTGGTGGATGAAATCGTGCAGTGTGTAGCTTTGTTGGACACCCCGGTCATGAAATAAGCGTGTGACGCCGCCAAGAAAGTCGGTAAGGAACTCAATATATATCACCTGCTTGTAAAGCAGGATTTTGCGCCCACATTTCTGAATATTGACATCGCACTACGACTCTACCTCCACCTGATGGTGTTTAATTGCAGCTGAAACGGATCAAGTTGCGCTTAACAATGGGGCAGAAAAGCATGAACTTCCGAGATGATGCTGACATCACAGCTTGTGTCTTTTTTGAACTTGATCGAAAAGTTCCAAACGCGTAGTTTCTTTATGATTCCATATTAATTTGGTCTCTTCATCACCACTGACTATCAAGCCTACAAACATCTCATTTGCATTGCTTGTAGCTTCATTGTGCGACACGTAATGATCTTTCCCCTTCTTTGGCTTGTTTCTGCATACACGGACAAAATGTCCCATTTTCCCACATTTGTTACATGCTTTCCCATTAGCTGGACAAGCCTGAGACGAATGTACTGTGTCGCAACTGCCACATTTGTTCGCGGAATTCTTCGGTTTCATCGGATTTTGGGAAGTATTCTTTTGTTGGTGTCTCCCCCTGGCGCAGCATAATTGACATTTGCATCTCTGTTAACTGTTGGTGCTAGCGACTGTATCTCCGCGGCTTGGCGTATCTGTATTGCCTTATCGACTGTTAGGTCATCCACAAATAACAGCCGTTCCCGCACTCTCTGACTGGTGATGCCCAAAACAAGGCGGTCGTGTATCGTGCTGTCCTTTAAATTTTCAAACTGGCAGATTTGTGCTTTAATTTTTGGGTTGCATTGTGATTTAAACGTCCCAACCACAACGTCATAGTTCGCTTTCTCCTCAGAATTTAGTGCGAAAGTGTTAAATTCTTCGATGGCTTGCTTTCTCGCAACGTGTAAGAACAACGCTACTTTCTGCTTATCGGGTTTAGCATCAAACCCAGATGTAGTCATGTACAGTTCACATTCTTGCTTAAACTGTTGCCAATTTTCTGCGATGTTTCCTGTGAGGATAAGTTCATCTGGCTGTCGGATATATTCAGCCATCTTGGTGACACTGCCGCACACGCACGCCTGTCACTCGCTAGCTGTCACTGACAAAGTTAATAGAATTTGCAACTTTACAGACCTTTATTTCACGTCGCTTCGCCGGACCAATGTTACTTGTTGTTCTTGCGACATATCATCGAACGGTGACAATATGTCGTCTCGCAGCTATTTCACGTAGTCCTGATACACCTTCGACGTCGGCCATGACAGCATGCTCGATTCATAGCGAACTCTCAAGTCAACATCGTCCCAATTAGCTGCACTTAGCTGGAGTTCCACTGTTGAGTGTGTGTCGACTCCATAATGCTGACACCATGTAATGCTTTATGGCATAATTAATGCTTATGGAACAACAATATATCCAAGTGTATAATGTTTAATATGCGAACATCAGCATACCACGTTTACATATACGTCCGAGAACCAACAGCAACCGTTGCGGGACATCCGTGTCGCAAGGGCATTAACTATGATATAACTAATTAACACAGTCACAGTCCTAATTATGACCAGTGAGCGTACTCCTTTGTCTCGGTTGCAATTGTCCATGATACGGACCTCCGTCATGCATGATATATATCTCCGTAAAATTTACTTTCATACTTGCTGAATAAATCAACGTCATGTTTTGTCGCGAAATACAGTGTCAACAAAAACAAAAATAACGAGTAGTAATGTGCTCGTGAGTACAAGGACCGGGTTGTCGCTGCCACCACGAGGTTTAGTTTGCAAAATCCCTCATTAATCACCTCAAACTCCCCGACAGTGTCGCCACTCAGCATATCACCACTGCCACAACTTGATCATACATTCAAAATGGACAGTGCGGAGTGACATGTTGGCAACGCGATGGTTGTTTACGACTTGTTACGTCGTTCCAACTGTATGTAGCATAGTTTCAATCAAAAACGAATGTTGTTTTGTTCCTATACAAAATGTCAGAGCAAACATTGTCCAGAATTGTATGCAATTGAAATTGGGAGATTTATTGAGAAAAATTAAATGGCGATTTGCAGAATCTGTACATCAAATGTAAGTTGTGGAAGTGGTGAACTTACATTACATTCACTATGTGGCGCCACTGGTGGGGAGTTTGTAATCATCCATGAATTAAACTGATGTAATCGCAATGCTTTTCAGTATCAGTATTATAAATATTCGTAAGTTGAATTTGTTGTAAGCAATCAGTCGTTTTCTCCAAATAGTCTTAAATTGCGATAAATGTAATCACAACTGTTGAAGGTAAATTATCAATGCGGCCTACCTTCTGTGTCAACTGTAGGGCATAGGTTATATAAGTTTGTTAAAGATTACAAATCCACTATTAATATATGAACTTTCTACTTGTCTAGCTATTTCTTAGTAGTATGGAGTTGTCAAAGCAAATTGGTTTCTATCACAGATAGGAGATCGTGTGAGGTTGTGCAAAATATGCTTGTTTACTTTAGTCACCTAGCGATTGAAATGTTGGTGAGTACGAGTCGTGCTAGTGGCGCCGAATAGCGACCGATGGCTAATTTAGAGATCGGAAATTTATTTGTTTCCAACTAATTATCAGATCAACGAAATGTTATCATGTTTGGTATCGTTGGAAAACTAGTTGTCTTCTGATATTGTTTATCCTTGTTTTAGAACCTAATAATGGTGAAGAACGAATAATTTTAGATAGAGTCGAGTTTGTTGTTTGTGGTTGGTAACAGCATAAGGCCAGGTAAACATAGTGCCAGGTAATCATAGTGCTAGGTAAACATAGGGCCATGTAAACATAGGGCCAGGTAAACATAGGGCCAGGGAAATCCTTCGAATAATAGAGGGAACTAAAGGAATGTTCAAAGTGTTTTTTTTTATAAATCTGGTAGCAGATGTATTTTTTATATATACCATCATAATGTGTGTATAGATTCCTATGATATAAATTTTGTATAGGATATCATGTGATTTGAATGATTGATACTGGGTAGCTATTCACAAGTTAACTTGAAATTTGTATAGGCAACCAAGCCTTTCTGTGGTCTACGGGCTCTTGTATGCACCAAGATGATTGGTTAATCCCTTGTGCGACGACGGCTGCGATTGGTGATAGTGGAGGTATAAAATAGTTACGGGCGTTGAAACAGGAACACCAGCCATGTGACAGTCAGGTTGTAAGTAACATCTAAGAACGTACATGGTTCCTCTCAGAATAACCCTACTCGCCCAACGGTTCGCGGAAGTGGAAGGACGCGACGCACCGGCGGCAAAGAGTCGCTGAGTCATAGACGTCATAACTTCCTCCGCCGTCCACCCTCGATAGCTGTCAACTTGCCGTTAACAGCATTACTGCCAGCTGCCACGCAAGGCAGCCCTCACCAAGCACGCCGTACGCACGACAGCACTCGACGAGTACGTCGTACGCATGACAACACTTGCCGAGTACGCCGTACGCATGACAACACTCGCCGAGTACGCCGTACGCATGACAACACTCGCCGAGTACGCCGTACGCATGACAACACTTGCCGAGTACGCCGTACGCATGACAACACTCGCCGAGTACGCCGTACGCATGACAACACTTGCCGAGTACGCCGTACGCATGACAACACTTGCCGACTACGCCGTACGCATGACAACACTTGCCGAGTACGCCGTACGCATGACAACACTCGCCGAGTACCGAGTACGCCGTACGCATGACAACACTTGCCGACTACGCCGTACGCATGACAACACTCGCCGAGTACGCCGTACGCATGACAACACTCGCCGAGTACGCCGTACGCATGACAACACTTGCCGAGTACGCCGTACGCATGACAACACTCGCCGAGTACGCCGTACGCATGACAACACTTGCCGAGTACGCCGTACGCATGACAACACTTGCCGAGTACGCCGTACGCATGACAACACTTGCCGAGTACGCCGTACGCATGACAACACTCGCCGAGTACGCCGTACGCATGACAACACTCGCCGAGTACGCCGTACGCATGACAACACTTGCCGAGTACGCCGTACGCATGACAACACTCGCCGAGTACGCCGTACGCATGACAACACTTGCCGACTACGCCGTACGCATGACAACACTTGCCGAGTACGCCGTACGCATGACAACACTTGCCGAGTACGCCGTATGCATGACAACACTTGCCGACTACGCCGTACGCATGACAACACTTGCCGAGTACGCCGTACGCATGACAACACTTGCCGAGTACGCCGTACGCATGACAACACTCGCCGAGTACGCCGTACGCATGACAACACTTGCCGAGTACGCCGTACGCATGACAACACTAGCCGAGTACGCCGTACGCATGACAACACTAGCCGAGTACGCCGTAGGCATGACAACACTAGCCGAGTACGCCGTATGCATGACAACACTCGCCGAGTACGCCGTATGCATGACAACACTCGCCGAGTACGCCGTACGCATGACAACACTCGCCGAGTACGCCGTATGCATGACAACACTCGCCGAGTACGCCGTATGCATGACAACACTCGCCGAACACGTACATCTCTCCCGATATATAACTGTGACTCTTTCTTGATATATGAGTGTAAATTATTCTTGACGTGGGGTTGTAATATTACTAGTTTTTCTATTGTTTGTTATTAAACGGAAATTCCTTTACCCTTTACCATTGTTGTTGAAATATCGTAGTTGCACAAATACCCGCACTGAACCTAATGAATTCATGTCCATTGGCTCGCCGCATATTATCCAGACAAACTTAAATCTGTGACAGTTTCGGTGGTGATAGGCGCGCAATACTGTTGTGGCGTCATTGCCTATTTTTAGTAGTATTACGGCAGTGGCCCTGGCCAAGTTCAAGATGCCCGTTCGTTCAGGCGCAGTGACAATTGTGTCCGTTGTATCGACACTCGCTGCAACTGAACAACGCAAAACCTCTCGGAAACTTGGTGGGGAACGTACGCGGGCAGACAGGGCATTTATAGGTGAATCCCACCGCGGCGACGTCTCCCAACTTCGGCTGAATGTGCATTAGTCTCGTTTTGTCTACTCGTATCTCCATGCTCGCAGCCTCTAAGAAGCCGCGGGAGAGACTTTCGAGTCGAATATTCGCATCGGCAGTGGTTGCATTAAGCAGGGCCACGTCATACTTGAGAGTCGATATACGACACTCGATGTTCTGGTCGGTATTTACATCAATTACTTTCGATATACGACACTCGATGTTAGGGTCGGTATTTACATCAATTACTTTCGATATACGACACTCGATGTTCTGGTCGGTATTTACATCAATTACTTTCGATATACGACACTCGATGTTAGGGTCGGTATTTACGTCAATTACTTCACAGTGAAGGTCATGGTCGCGGAAAATACAGTCCAGACCAACGCAAAACAGTAGCGGTGTGAACATATCTCTGTGAAGGACTCCACGGCGAATCGCAAGGATATTCGACCTGCGCTTGTAACAAAACAATAAAGGTATAAATTCAATTGGTATACATTTATTGCGATTGCCTACATGCGGTTTGTTTAAATGGGGAATACGCGTGTGTCGTGTATTTCCTGCATTGCAAAGTATCAAAGCGTCGTGTTTGCGATTTTAAACATAATATTGTAAGCTGAATTTGATCAGTGTAACATAGCGTTGCTTCGCAAATACAACTGCCAACGTGCTATATTAAGTTCTTTGAAAATGATATCGCATTCTTACAAATTAGCTAATAAAACAAAATATGATGGTGAAGAACAGGAGAACTAAATAGCAAAGCTTCGGCGACTTATGTCCGTCTTCTTTAGGACCGTTCTGATCACACAGCGATTAGTTGTCCGTTTTATCGGGCGACACAGCATCGCCCAACCAATTGGACGCATCGTTTCTTGTTGCCTTCAAGTAACGATGCGTCTAATTGGTTGGGCGGCACTGTGTCGCCTGGTGAATCGGACAACTAATCGCTCGTGTGAACGTGCCGTTGGAATGCTATCTTCGACTATGTCCGGTAACAAGCGTTCCTCTTCGGCTTTCGTCGTACTGTTGCGTCTATTCAGTACAAAGTAACAACGAGAGTTGCGAACACAAACAGAGAGCCCACAGCCAACGCGATCACCGACACTTGACCGGCGCCTGAAACATAAAGCATTACAAGTGTAATTATACTGAATGTTATAAAGTTGCATCAGCACAACTAGAATGGGGACAGATTGTCGAGGACGATACAGTCGTACCATTAGTAGAGGTGCCGTAGGCATCAGACATAAAGTATTCGTAATCGGTAATCGAAATCGATTTTTGTGTGTGAAGTATTCGTAATCGAAATTAATGACTCTGGTAATATAATAGTAACCGTTGATTATTTTTATGATTATGTTGAAAATTACAAAGTTCGTTGTTTTCATGATTCTAACACTCTCGGTTTAAAAAGACGCACTTATGTCACGTGTGATTATGGGTGATACAATACAATATAAAACATTTCTATTGTGGTAAAATCCTCGGGAGACCTAAACTCGGCAGCGCACAAAAACAAAAAGGGTTAAACAATTCCTAATCGGTAAGCAGTTCCAGTTGTAAACAGTTGGATTGGTTCAATACCAACTGGGATTTGTGTACATGTGGTAAAGAAGCCAGAAAGGATTTTATCAAATAGTTGACAATTTAGCGTGTGATTCCACTTCAAATTTCCGGTGTCGCCATTATTGGGAGTGAGAACCGCATTGTTGGTCAAAAAGTAAAGTTCATAACGGTTTATCATGTAAATATCAATAAGAAAGTAAAACACAATGACGTTTATGTTCTGGTTGACTTGACAGTTCTCCTGCTGCCTGTCACAATACAGTTTGTCAACGCTCTTTTATCTCGGTCGTTACTGTGTATTCCATCTGGGCAACTGCAGAGTACCTATAATGAAGACACGCGAACACAGGTGTATACGAACACACGCACGCACGCACGCACATTTGTCAGTGCGTCGATTATTAAAACAGGTGGTTTGTCTGTTTGCGATGGCGGTCGTGGTGAATGTTGTATGTGCTCATATATTTTAGAATATTTTAGATTACGAGTGGCCGTCATAGACATAATTAAAGTTTGCTACTACCAAATGTTGCAACAAGTTACTTACCCGACACTTTTGGAATGGTGTCGGTAGGCTCTGAAATAAAAACACATTTTAAAATCCCGCAGGCAATCACTTGTATTCAGTCGCCTGATTTTCGACTTTCATACAATACATCATCTATTATAATATGTTGGACGGACGCAGGTATAGCGTGTGAGTTAATTGTGTGATCCTTTATGAGTGGACTTAAGGTTTATTGCGTTGGATGCCTCAACTAGGAGCGGGATCCACAGACAATAACGGCTCAGCTGTCTGCTTAACTTCCGTAGGAAGACAAAATGTATATTTGATCAAATTTATCGTGAATAAACAATGTGTTATTATTATTATTATTATTATAAAAGCGTCACAAGCCGATAAGTGGTCTACATCAAACGTGCATTCGTCAAACGGGTTCGAGCGAGGTCGTGGTGAA
Organism: Lamellibrachia satsuma; assembly: GCA_033239005.1. NCBI lineage: Eukaryota > Metazoa > Annelida > Polychaeta > Sabellida > Siboglinidae > Lamellibrachia > Lamellibrachia satsuma. The sequence continues at coordinate 5,579,741 of BSQZ01000021.1, read as the reverse complement.
TGTTGTATCATCGAGGTTTACTCTGTCACATTTAATATGAATTGCCAGTATAAAAAATTATGATATAATAGACTAGGTTTATGCCCCTCAATGTTGAATCAAACAGCTCACCGGTCCCGTCCTGGATGCTGGGGGTTGTGGCTGAAAACAAAACAAAAACTTAAATATGCCACACGTGGTCACTAGTATTATGATAATGCGATTTGATTTTCCACTTTTATACAAGAAGTCGTTTATAATCAGCCGTTGCATCATGCTTGCAGGTAAAATGGTGGTGCGCAAGTTAACTGTTTGATGCTTTACTACGCGTATCTACTGGTTCATGGCTTAAGGAATGACGATAACTAATAAATGGGGCGTCCTTCCGATGCCCATCCGATTGACTAACGCAGACAGGTATAAATAGTTTTTATTTTACGTAAGTCATTGATCAAATGATCAAATTACCCGAGTTGTCCGCATGAGAGATAGCTGGGCCGTTCGCTGAAAAAAAAAAAATTAGATATGTTACGGACGGTAGCAATAAACATTCGTGCAGCCGCGTATATATTGTGTCTGTGTTAACAGTCATGGCAGTCATCTCTCCAGTTGGAACATACAGTGAGGACACGTCGTGGGAAGAGCCAAGACGAAGGGTGCACTTCTTTAATGTATGACAATGTATTCTGGTATGGTGATTTCCTAGTGACATCATTGCTAGTTCGAAAAGTACCACGTGATAATACTATCAGGCCAATGGTCTAAAAGGACGCTAAATGTACCCAGAAAGTCAACTTCCATATCACTTACTCGAGAGACACTTGGCGGTGCTGTTTATGCCCGATTCCGGACACCGCCAGCAAGTCAAGTCAGGGCCGCAGTGATTGAGAGCAAAGTCGAGGTCACATTTCTCGTTTGCCTTCAGCGTCATTGTAACTGTAATGGAGAGTTAGCTTTGTATTAACGTACCTCAGTTACATTATATGTAACCTTCACACGTACGCCTGCACGAACAATCAACCAATTTGAGTATCACACAAACTACAACTGTATAGACATTCATTCGTCGAAACTTATACAGTGAATAAAATCTAAATTTAAACATGTGAGTGTGCGTGCGTGTGTGCGTGTGTGCGTGTGTGCGTGCGTGTACGTGTGTGACAGAGACAGAGAGATATGTTTGACTACGCAAATGGGCCAGAAGAATATAATATGTACGACTAATCATTTCCTTTATGGCACATGTAGACAAGTATATATATATATTCTGTGGCGCCGCTCGACACGCCTGTTACCTTTGATACTAGGCGTTATTCGGCTACGTCTTTATCATAACATTATCACCTGTACCCGGTGATTAGTCAACGGGTAATACCGTACATCTTGTAAAAAATAGAATGAAACTAAACGTAACGTAACGTAAAAGTAAAATATCAGTTATCCTCTCTTGAGAGTTTAAAAATATATCTATATGCCATTCGTATATGACCTTATTACTGAACGACAACTTACTATTCTTAGGTGTGCAGGATTCAAACAGGCGACCCAAATAAGACCTTGTGGAGATCTTCCAGTCAGTGTCACAGCCGCATTTGTCATCAATACACTTCAACGTGTCCGTACAATTAGCGTCAGCGCGGCAAGTTTCTCCGTACTTTCCTAAAATACATAAATGTTTTTACTGCGTCGCACGATTTAAACGGTGCATGACGAAAACATGTGTCGAAATAGAAGAGCCAACATCGCTGTCGACATGTGCGATCTCCAGCATGCACGCACTAATACGCGTATATAATACACTGATGCACCTGTGCGATGTTTCAAATACAAGGAATGTATTTGAACAATTAAAAACATAACGGAACACACGCCCACAAACGCAGTCACAAATTTGTTTATATGCGCGCGCGTGTGTGTGCGCGCACGCGTGCGTGTGTGAGTGTGTGCGTGCGTGTGTGTGTGGATGCGTGTGTGTAAGGAACTGAACTGGTGTATAGTGTACATCTTGGTACACTGGGACACCTACAAACACGTTGCACACATCAACATGGTCTATTGTCATTACCAAAGTGTAAAACATAAGAACGTATATATAAGAACGTACATATAAGAACGTACATATAAGAACGTACCTTAAAATAACTTTTGTTGTTGTAATTGTTGTTTACACAAACTTGCGTTCTAATTGGTTTTCCGGGTACACATACAAAGACGTACGTACGCACGCACGCACGCACGCACGCACGCACGCACGCACGCACG
>BSQZ01000021.1:5500000-5575000 GCA_033239005.1 Lamellibrachia satsuma | reverse complement strand
ATGTGTTATGTGTATTCTCGCACTGAAACGTTTTGGTTAATTATTATTATTATTATTATTATTAAGAACATTGATGCAACATATATATATATATATATATATATATATTTAATCTACACATTATAAAATAATATTATGGATATATGGATATATATATATATACATATATACATATATATATATATATATATATATATATATATATATATATATATATATATATATATATATATATATATATATGTGTGTGTGTGTGTGTGTGTGTGTGTGTGTGTGTGTGTGTGTGTGTGTGTGTGTGTGTGTGTGTGTGTGTGTGTGTGTGTGTGTGTGTGTGTGTGTGTGTGTGTGTTGCATCAATGTTCTTAATAATAATAATTAACAATAACGTATATATATATATATATATATATATATATATATATATATATATGTCACAGAAAATGCTTAGCAAGTTTTGCAATGTTCTCAACATATGTTCCCGTAAAGTACCATCATTATTCATAACGTTCAGTCACTGTCATAAGGTTATACGTTCAATGCCAGACGTCGTACGTTTGGACGGCTAGCGACAATTGCTTCCGTACCGTGGTTATGCGACTGGGTCTGCGCACATTCCACGACGCTATGCAGCTGGTTAGCGCACATTCCACGACCCTGTGCAGCTGGTCAGCACACATTCCATGACGTTATGCAGCTGGTCAGCGCACATTCCACGACGCTATGCCGCTGGTCAGCGCACATTCCACGACTCTATGCCGCTGGTCAGCGCACATTGGCAACAAACGGAACTCGAGTGCGCACCGCCGCAATCCTAGCGGTATTTTTCCGGAACAGTTGAGTTTAACAAGATATTTAACAAGATTTGCCATCCAAGCCAAAGGCCCAGATGGCAAGTGGACAAGGAAGCCATTGGCTTATCGAGAGTCCAACAATGTTCATCTACTTATAACCCGCCCTCCTGAGATATGTGTCAACCTTGTTTTTAAATATATTCACGCTGCTAGCAGTTACACAATCTGTAGACAATTTGTTCCATTCATTTATTGTCCTCTGTGAGAACGAGTGCTTCCTGATGTCCAATCTACATTGATCCTTTACTAATTTTACCTCATGTCCTCTAGTTCTGCTATCCTTCTTGAGTGAGAAAAACATATTTCTATCAATATTTTCATACCCATTCAATATCTTAAAAACTTCAATCTGATCTCCTCTTAACCTCCTTGTCTCTAGAGTTGTTAAACCACATTCTTTCAGGCGTTCTTCATAACTAAGGTCTCTCAGTGTAAATTATTAAATAAATACTCATTTAAAAGTAGTTATATATATATATATATATATATATATATATATATATATATATATATATATATATATATATATATATATATATATATATATATATATATATAAAGTAAATAAATTTAAATACAGTATACTTGATGACGCAAATTAAAATAATATAATAATCTGTAATAATATAATGTAATAAACTATATTGAACATTAAAAAAAACTATAAAAATGAGAAATTGTAAACTATCGTAGCAACCTGTTTCAGTGTCACTGGTCATAAAACAATTTGAACATGTGGTTTTTTAGAGTTCGTTTAAACGTCTGTAGGTCCTTAGTGGCGCGCACAGCAACAGGCAGCCGATTCCAGAGTGGGGGTGCCGAAATCCCAAAGGCATGTCTCTCAATCATATGCTTTGAAACCTGTACACTTAGTGTCAAGTGCTGCAGTCTTAAGGAAACGTCTACTTGTGATGATATTCGTTTAATAGCTGAGAACTGTTATTGTATTTCTTTAATTGCCGTGTTAAGATTACTATAGAATATCAAGGTTATCCTCTGTACTGGAATAGTATGAGGTTACCATGTATGGGACACATTGCCTATCGCTGGTTATTAAGGTAGTCATGGGGATATGTGTGCGTTACAGTACTCGCGTCAAAAGAACCATATGTCTCAAGCAAATCATTCCACACATTCATGTAATCCCACACTCCCACCACACACACACACGCACGCACGCACGTACACAACACAGGAACGCACGCACGCACGCGCGCGCGCAAACACACACACACACACACACACACACACACACACACACACACACACACACACACACACACACACATATGTTGATGTCGTCATGGAATATGATGGACTGCGAAGAAGGGTGGCCATTACCTGATTGTTGTTTGTGTGGAGTGCATACTCCCTCTCTGCATAAATCACTTTCATCACAGGTTACAAACCGGCTGCCGCACAGTTCTCCGACCTTTTTCACTGCACAAACAATCAACAACATCGCATGCATTACTAACATTATTTTTGTATGGCTAATTATTGACGAGGATACTTACTAAGTTTTTAGTAATAATTGTTTAGGTAAATAATTATATAAATTCCACTGTATATAGTATTAGGCAGACATTCGATCAAAATAAATAACTATGCATTATTTATCAAAATAAATAACTATACATTATTTATCGAAACAAACTACCTATAAAATGTTGGTCTTCTGTTTACCTTAGGGAATGGCTTTATGTAAATAATAACACTAAGTAATATTTTTGTATACGCTTACTCAACTAGACCAGTTCTTACTTTTCTCTTTCTATACGGGAGACCGGGACTAGTTGTTGTAATGTTCAGTTAATGTAACTTTTTAACAATATTTATTAATTGCTTAAATAGGGATGTGCCATTAAAAAGTAAAAAGATTTAACAAGTTTGCACATCCAAGACAAAACATCCAGATGGCTAGTAGACAATGAAGCCATTGGCTTATCGAGAGTCCTAATTTTTTTCATTTATATATAACCCGCCCTTCTGAGAGAGTTGTCAATGTTGTTTGACGCTGCTAGCATTTACAGTAGTGGTTACATACCAAGACGCTATAGGCTTCACATGTGAAGCAAAGCGTTCACACGTCGTGCTTAAATCAACTGTGTTCTTTTAGTCATTGTGCGAGCCGTTGCGAGCCGTCGGCGCGAGCCGTCGGCGCGAGCCGTCGGCGCGAGCCGTCGGCGCGAGCCGTCGGCGCGAGCCGTCCGCGCGAGCCGTCGGCGCGAGCCGTCCGCGCGAGCCGTCGGCGCGAGCCGTCCGCGCGAGCCGTCCGCGCGAGCCGTCGGCGCGCCGTCGGCGCGAGCCGTCGCTGCGAGCCGTCGGCGCGAGCCGTCGGTGCGAGCCGTCGGTGCGAACCGCTCGAGCGTTTCAGGTTAACTTCCACTTGGCATAGCCCCTTATTCTATATAGAAGATATTTTTCAAGTTTCATTCACAAAACACGAAAAGTGGCAGCGTGAGATGATATTATGTGGGCATAGCATAAACAGTTTTATGTAGTTAAAAAGTTAATTTCGTCTTCTTATTTCTCTATTTTTGGACAGTGTGTCCGCTGGTGGACTTCTAACCAACTACTGTGGATGGTATCTCCATATGTGTGCTATGGTTTCGTAAGACTACTCTGTAGCAACGTGCCCTGTGTACAACTAGCTCCGGTCTCCCCTATTAGTAAATCAGCTACCTAGTGCGTATAACTTTGGGAACATCTACGTGCCGGTTTAACAGAGATTCCTTATCGGGAGATGGTTCTTGCGTACAGCAATGACTTTGCCCTCAAATGGAGATGCCACGTGTGGACCAGCGCCCTTCACTGCAGTAACTCACGTCTGGACCAGCGCCCTTCACTGCAGTGACTCACGTCTGGACCAGCGCCCTTCACTGCTGTAACTCACGTCTGGACCAGCGCCCTTCACTGCAGTGACTCACGTCTGGACCAGCGCCCTTCATGCTGTAACTCACGTCTGGACCAGCGCCCTTCACTGCAGTGATTCACGCCTGGACCAGCGCCCTTCACTGCAGTCACTCACGTCTGGACCAGCGCCCTTCACTGCAGTAACTCACGCCTGGACCAGCGCCCTTCACTGCAGTAACTCACGCCTGGACCAGCGCCCTTCACTGCAGAAACTCACGTCTGGACCAGCGCCCTTCACTGCAGTAACTCACGCCTGGACCAGCGCCCTTAACTGCAGTAACTCACGTCTGGACCAGCGCCCTTCACTGCAGTAACTCACGCCTGGACCAGCGCCCTTCACTGCAGTAACTCACGCCTGGATCAGCGCCCTTCACTGCAGTAACTCACGCCTGGACCAGCGCCCTTCACTGCAGTAACTCACGCCTGGACCAGCGCCCTTCACTGCAGTAACTCACGCCTGGACCAGCGCCGTTCACTGCAGTAACTCACGCCTGGACCAGCGCCCTTCACTGCAGTAACTCACGCCTGGACCAGCGCCCTTCACTGCAGTAACTCACGCCTGGACCAGCGCCCTTCACTGCAGTAACTCACGCCTGGGCCAGCGCCCTTCACTGCAGTGACACACGCCTGGACCAGCGCCCTTCAGTGCAGTGACTCACGTCTGGACCAGCGCCCTTCACTGCAGTGACTCACGCCTGGACCAGCGCCCTTCACTGCAGTGACTCACGCCTGGACCAGCGCCCTTCATTGCAGTGACTCACGCCTGGACCAGCGCCCTTCACTGCAGTCACTCACGCCTGGACCAGCGCCCTTCACTGCAGTCACTCACGCCTGGACCAGCGCCCTTCACTGCAGTAACTCACGCCTGGACCAGCGCTCTTCACTGCAGTAACTCACGCCTGGACCAGCGCCATTCACTGCAGTAACTCACGCCTGGACCAGCGCCCTTCACTGCAGTAACTCACGCCTGGACCAGCGCCCTTCACTGCAGTAACTCACGTCTGGACCAGCGCCCTTCACTGCAGTAACTCACGTCTGGACCAGCGCCCTTCACTGCAGTAACTCACGTCTGGACCAGCGCCCTTCACTGCAGTAACTCACGTCTGGACCAACGCCCTTCACTGCAATAACTCACGTCTGGACCAGCGCCCTTCACTGCAGTAACTCACGTTTCTGACACAACTTTTTGGTTTCGTCGACGATGTAGCCGACGTCACAGAAACACTTCCCTAAGTGACACTGGTCGAACTTGAGGCACGCGCCGTGGTCGAAGGTGCAGTCTGAGTGGCTTGTACAGTTACCACCGACCACCTCGTCTCCTGGAGGAATCAACGTCACATGTATATAACCACCGACGTCTTTTACTGGCACACACCAGGGAATTTTTTGTGAATTTCCACATATGAAGCCCTTTCATGTCGAATCAGTATTTGTTCTTTTGCAAGTGCACCCATTAAATCAGTGCTATTATTTTGCCAGCGTAATATGTCGCTAATTAATACGTTAATTGTACTTTCTTATTTCCTTTCAATAGTTTATCGAAACTGAAATCATACCGTCCTACTATTCGCGCATATTACAAATGTTGTAAGATTATTGAGGATTAGTTCATCACTTCGGCTTAATTGGCTGAAGACAATGGTGAACGTGGTATAGTGTGGGCGAAACTAAGGGTTTCTTTATTCACCAAGTATTCCATGTGAACAAAGTGCACCGTGCAATTCCTTATGCTTAGTGTTAACGGGGATCGGAAAGGGTGTTTCGCTACTGTTGAACGTAGACCCTGTGAGGCCGTCACCACAACAGTGGCGCATCAAATAAACTACCACCTCACCATAGTAACTTACCATGGTTGGAGTTCACCATCGCCGCCCCAAACAGCAGGTAAAAACACGCTTTCTGCAAATATCATAAACCACATAACAGTGTAGGGGCATACGACAACAAAATACTACGTTTTGACTTATCAGATCATATTACACCAGTGCTTTACTCGGAATGTGTTTTAAAAGTGGGAGATTCCGGTCATTTCTCTGGTTGACTGAGGGCTGACATGTTAACCAGCGCGCCCGATAAGCGCATGCCAAGACTACAAATGGCGTATTAATTGAGACCAGCACACACAGAACCAACGCACAGTCTTGAACAAACGTGTTATTTTGACAGAAAGAAGACTAGTGTAGTAAACAAAGACCAACAGATGTTACGTAAGTTGAGTTTGAACGAAAATAGCATGGCCATATCCTATTGGCAAGATGCACACAAATATATTCTCATTTAGCGAGTGAATATTGGCAGAATACCAAACTCGTGATGTAGGATTATTTAACAACATGTCGCGGCCCGTGAAATTACGTTAAGATGCGGTGTGTTCAACAAGGTTTTCCTAGTAAGTCACTGGCGCTATGTTCGAAATGAGGGGGATCTGGTGGGTCCAGGACCCCCATAAGGCAAGAGGGACCTCCCATAAGAAAGAAAAATGTGAGCTTGGGGATCCCACATTTTATCAAATCTTTTTACAAAAATAGGCGCTAATAGCCAATACAGTGCCTGAAAAGGAGATTTTTTAAGACGATTTATTTTTCCTGGGGGGGGTGACCAATACTTTTAGGGAACCCCCCAAGAATCAGTGGTCATTTCGAACCCTGCACTGGCGTGATATTCTTAATTGTAGTTACAATGGGTATGTTTTAGTAACTCTTATAGGTGCATAGGCCAAAAAACGCGACTTTTGTTTCCCTTTAACAAAAGACTCTTGAGATAGATACAAAATGTTCAATAGAAAATAAGGTTGGTTGTGGGAGTAGGTGGGAGTAGGTGGGAGTAGGTGGGAGTAGGTGGGAGTAGATGGGAGTAGATGGGAGTAGGTGGGAGTAGGTGGGAGTAGGTGGGAGTAGGTGGGAGTAGGTGGGAGTAGACTCTACTACCGTCACATGACCTTTCAGATAATATGCGTCTATCTAAAGAAATAACAGTAAACGTGTGCGTGTGCGTGTGCGTGTGCGTGTGCGAGTGCGTGTGCGTGTGCGTGTGCGTGTGCGTGTGCGTGTGCGTGTGCGTGTGCGTGTGCATGTGTGTTACAAAAACTAAAGTATGGAGACACATGTTTGTATGACGATCACATTTCGGCAAGCAACACATATCACGTCAATTACAGGCAGTTACACGCATCGTTGAATCCTTCTGTTGTATAGGAACAGGATCCGTATAGATGTCATGCGGTGTCACAATTCCCTTGGATAAGATGTCGTTGTCACATGAGGCGTTTGAGTGATCACTCCGATAAAGTACTGCAACACTATTTTTTTAAGCAATGGTCGTAACAAAACGTTACCTATTTATAGTTATCATTTGCACGAACATATGCCTTTTGTGATTCATTCACATGGACAATTCGGCCCAAACTAATCTATGACTAAGTGATTCATTGACGACTTTACCTGGAGCATAGACGTTGTTTGTTGTCTACTCTCCGCCTACCTGACGTACACAAACTGGCCGACCAAAACGATTTTGTAGCATTAATATCACACGTGGTTTCTCTCTAACAGCCCTCCAACTAAAAAAGACCTTCCGCCTCACATTTTACACACAGGACAACGTTGTTCAGTGATGTAGGTGATATTTGCCTTGTATATCCTACCACCATAAATGTCATATAACTGGTGGTACGCAATGCGTTAATAGTCCGACATGTTCAATTGTATCGATAGTTACCGTCACGACACATGGAATACGTCTTCATGAATGGACAAGGAGATGTCTAATGGATATCAACCCTCAAATTGTGAAGAGGACGCCTTTATGCTACATGGAAAATTAGTATATCCTATTTGGCAGTATAGAAGTACACGGACCCGTTTCCAGTTAAATTGCGTAACATTTGTGTTCGCGTGTGCGACTTTGATTCTGACTGTGATTGTTGGCGGCGGTAAGTCTAAGCTGGGATCATTGAAACGGTAAAGAGGAAGTAGCATGGTGACAGTGACGTCATACCAGTGTTGTAGACCAGGAAAACATGTGTATATGTAGGCTGAACCGGTCGATCACCGTGACTTAGTCGTCCAGATCAACTGGTTTTCAATGTCTTCTTTTCTGGCCATCACCAGCGCTTTTCGTTTATAACCACGAACGAATGTATACGTTGAAAACACATTAAAGATACTAAACTAAACTACATCTAAATATAAAGACACGTATAATATAAATATTTTGTGAAATATCATCATGGAATATGTGGCGTGCGATATCAGCCCGTCAGCATATACGCTTGTAAGCCCGTCAGCGAATCATTATGTCAGCATATCAATATTACAGCCTATCAGTCTGTCAGCCTGTCGGTCTGTCAGCTTATCAATATGGCAGCTTATCAGCATATCAGTACGTTGGCCTGTTTGCCTGTTTGCCCGTCAGCGTATCTGTCTGCCAGCTGCTTCTGTCCTGATGCTTTTGACTGAAATCCATAGTTAACAGCGGTACTCACCACTTGTGTTATCTTCATCTCCACTCCAGTACTCACCACTTGTGTAATCTTCACCTCCACTCCAGTACTCACCACTTGTGTAATCTTCATCTCCACTCCAGTACTCACCACTTGTGTAATCTTCATCTCCACTCCAGAAGTTGTAGTTTGCTACCTCTCAATATAGTTGACACAAATGTTCGCTGCCCGGGGCCGTGAGTGTCACAGTGAGTGGTTTACTTGTGCCACCTTCGCTCTTGCACCACCGACCAGCACAATAGGGAAGACGAACGAATCGCTGAGGTCCTCGATGACGTGTTTCATACACAAACGTCTACACTGTATGTGCCCTACTATACATCCGCAAATCCAGCCGCGTACTCTTTGCAACAGTGTCGGTGTTTCCCGCTAGAGTGCTTGGACACGGTTCGTTGATTGCGTAAACAGAATAAGGGGCCCTAGGCTGTACCACACATATGTGAATAGCTTCAGTCAAAAAAACATAGTCGATTGAGTTGTTGACAAGGAAAACCTGCGTGTGGCACCCATATCCAGTCTGACGTCCGACTATCTCTGCTGAAACTTCCTGGTTAACTTGGTTGATGTTTGTATCACAATCTGACTCACGCGATATGAAGAATAGCTCTAGCGATCCTTCAGATCTCGTGAATCGAAATGTACCTGGTATATAGAGATTGTCGCTACGTGAGCCGTGTGTTTGGAGCAAGCTCTCTTGTATGTATTCTGAATCCGATCACTAGGTCAGTGGCTTTGTTGTAAGGTCATACGTGTTGTCTACTCCTCCCTTTCTTGACCTGCTTCGTCTCCTTTAATAGTTTAAGTCTTATTATTATTCACACTTTAGATTATGGCCGTTTATATATTGATGTCTCTAATGTGTCTCACATGGCATTTTCCAGTAAAAATATTAAAATTCAAAAGGGTACCACACCTTAGTGAATTCATATTTCGATGCTGAATGGTAGGCAACTTTCCACAAGACAGGCGCCAAAATTACGACCTGGTAATCGTAATCAGCGAACTCCAGTTCATTGAATGCTACACTCGATACGCCCTTCTTGAGAATCGCCTATATGAGATATCCAGTGACCGACAGTCAAAAGAAAGACATGGACCTACATTAATAAATTAACTGCTCAACAGTAGATTAGGTCAAACTTCAAATAAATAAATATTCCGGGTTTACACACTCTCAAAGTGGCACGGTATCCTGTTACGTTTATATGGTGACTCAACTAACGCCGTCTCTAGTCTCGCTTTAGCCGACTTGTGCCCGACCTACATGAACTCGCCGTGAAAAGTGTGTGGCGACCACTGGCGGCAGACACGTGGTTTGACTGTCATCCCGGAGTCTGGATAAATGAGGCTGCACAGTATTTGTTCTTCTGTGGAGTTAGACGACCAGTGTTAACTTCGAGTGTAATTCAGCACCGTCATATATATTGTAATATAAAAAAATTACACATGTACTACTACCGCCTCCTGCCGAAGAAACAAAACAGATAAACATATCGTGTCGATTTACATCGCAACTTCTCCAGTAGCAGATTGGTACGAAACGGTCCGGCAGAGGGGGCAAGTAGTACGAGGAATGTTCTGCGGGTGCTGGCGTGAAACCTGATATAGCTGGTGCTGGCGTGAAACCTGATATAGCAGGTGCTGGCGTGAAACCGGATATAGGTAATGTTGTAAATAAGCTACAAACCAATGATACAGAGACAACTGACAGGTTGGCAAAGTTCATCATGCCTGATTTAAAATGTTATGTTGAATTGTCCACCTACTAGTACTACTACAAACAGAACCACCACCACCACCGCCTCCACTATTACTATTACTAGTATAATAATTATTATTATCATTATTTCTATTATTATTAGTAGTATTATTATTATCATTATTATTAGCCGATTCAACATTTTCAGCACGGTTTGACCTTTATGTCGCGATGGATTGACGGAATGGTGCGTTCCGTTTCGTTAAACAACCCACGTAACTTAACCACCGTGACACAACGACATGTGCTACTAATTTATCGATACATATCTGGGGAATATTCTTTCTTGTTAAACGCTAAACGTTACTCCAGTCATCTTATTACTGCTAACGGCATTCCGTGCAAGCCGTTGGAATGACACTACCAGGTATACACCATAAGTCTTCTCAGTTTCGGCGTAAACGGCTCCTTGAGCACGGCGATGGTTTCACGCTGTGATGCACCGAGAGGCCCATGGCAGCTTAGAAAGGCAAGACAAGGAGATGTTACAACAGGCTGACGGGATTGTTTCCGCGATAGCGAGGATCAGATTTGAAGATCGGTATAATGTGCAATCGCTGCTTGCGGTATGGGCCGAAATGACCAGACACCATCAACTGCCTCGTACTGTGCCATCCAAATAAAGATCTAGACACAAGACGTATCACCAATCTTGTTACAGCCCCGAAACGTTCAGTGCCCAGTGCTGAATTCCATGTTTTAACGCATATATTGTCTTCTTTTACTTAGTTGGCGTTTGGTCCTGTCGCTGGGAACGTCAGGTACGGTAAGTATGTCCCAATCACTGTAGAGCCGTGTTTTCTGGATGTCTTGACATGCATCATTGAACAGCTCTCTATAACTCGATTCCAACTTGATTTTTTATATGATTCAGATTTGACTCAACTCGTGTGATCGCCCCAGCCCTCCAAAAACATAAATGACTCGACTCTTGCAGTACATCCTTTCTTTGGTGTATTGCGTTTCCTCTGTTTTTCGTATGTCCAAACTAATCCGATCTGTTTAGTTTTGGAGCACCCATAGCTGTGTTACATGCCTTCCCCTGTTTTCGATGTGTTTCTATGTACTGGGTCACTTCATCCGCAATAGCTGTGTTACATGCTTTCCCCTGTTTTCGGTGTGTTTCTATGTACTGGGTCACTTCATCCGCAATAGCTGTGTTACATGCCTTCCCCTGTTTTCGGTGTGTTTCTATGTACTGGGTCACTTCATCCGCAAATCGGAGAATGGATGCAGAGCGTAATCTTCTCATGCTCAGTCAAGGGTGAAATAGTACTGGCGGTGCCTTCGTTGTTTCGAGGAATCCAGTAATGGATCGGTTGCAATAACGGCAACGTTGTAATTTAACATGGCGTTCCAATAGATAAGGGGGTCGGGAATTCAGGTTCCCAGTTTCTACGGAAAACGTGCAAATCGGAATCAGATTAGGACGAAAGTCTGGCAACTCAACGACTGGTACACTTAATTGTTCCAGTCTGTAAACGTTGGCCTACAGAATGGATGTACTGCTATCTTCCAAATGGAACCATTGCTGTTGTAATGCATTTGCCTATTTGGTTCAATTTAGCGCGAAGCTGAAGCTGCCCACTTGTGTAGGTCACCGGTGGCTGCACGTGGAATACAATCATAGCGATATAATGTGCAAAACAGACGTTCGATGGAAATTATCCTTTTTTGTTGTCAAACGGGACAGAAAACTTCATCTTCTGAAAAATCGCTGGATTCTCAATAAACCAATAGCTTCCTTGTCCACTTGTCATCTGGTGTTTTTTGGACGGCCATTGTGTTCAGTTGTGTTCAGTTTTCTTTTCCTCCGCGTATGTAACGGCGACTCCTGCCTCGGAAGCAGTAGCCTGGACGGTGCAAGCGACTTAGTATGACTAGGGACATTATTGATACCAGAGAGCGCTGGTTTCGTCTGGCAGCGGTGTGTGTTGGCGTGTGGGAGACTTGGACGCCTAGAGCACTTCAACGCGGCTACGCTGTGTTGTCAAAACGTCAGTAACTAGTCTAGCATAACGATTAACGCTGACAGCGAGGTGGGGTTTATGTAACGTAGTCGAGCCTTGCAGTGACGGGTCCGTCTAAATGCGATGTCCAGGGGCCTCGAATTGCACCACTTAGAATGCATTTACACATGCTCTGGGCGCCCATTCGAACCGGCTACAACAGAATGTCTAAGCTTGATACACGAACACATAATAGCCGCTAATAGGAAACTAATAGTGCTATAATGAAATAATATGGGACCACTTTTTAGATAACGTTTAATGCAACTGGTCTAGAATGTTTATTAGGCGGTCGTTGAAATGGTACACACCATTGTGAACACACCACTGTGAACACACCATTGTGAACACACCATTGTGAACACACCACTGTGAACACATGCAGAGTGCGTTGACATAAAGCGAGGCAATAAACGCATCAACATTTCATTGAATATAAATATTCGAATTTGAGAACCACAGATTCTTGAGAGGAAAAACTGAAACGCTGATGATGGGCCCCGCTGGTTAGTTGAGGCCATTTATACGGGATAAACATCTCCGTCTCAACGAGTCGAGTCACTGCTAAGCCACCACCAATGTAATGGTCAATCACGACCACAGTAGCCACCACCAATGTAATGGTCAATCACGACCACAGTAGCCACCACCAATGTAATGGTCAATCATGACCACAGTAGCCACCACCAATGTAATGTTCAATCATGGCCACAGTAGCCACCACCAATGTAATGGTCAATCACGACCACAGTAGCCACCACCAATGTAATGGTCAATCATGACCACAGTAGCCACCACCAATGTAATGGTCAATCATGACCACAGTAGCCACCACCAATGTAATGGTCAATCATGACCACAGTAGCCACCACCAATGTAATGGTCAATCACGGCCACAGTAGCCACCACCAATGTAATGGTCAATCATGACCACAGTAGCCACCACCAATGTAATGGTTAATCACGACCACAGTAGCCACCACCAATGTAATGGTCAATCATAGCCACAGTAGCCACCACCAATGTAATGGTCAATCACGACCACAGTAGCCACCACCAATGTAATGGTCAATCACGACCACAGTAGCCACCACCAATGTAATGGTAAATCACGACCACAGTAGCCACCACCAATGTAATGGTCAATCATGACCGCAGTAGCCACTACCAATGTAATGGTCAATCACGACCACAGTAGCCACCACCAATGTAATGGTCAATCACGACCACAGTAGCCACCACTAAAGTAATGGTCAATCATGACCACAGTAGCCACCACCAATGTAATGGTCAATCACGATTACAGTAGCCACCACCAATGTAATGGTCAATCATGACCACAGTAGCCACCACCAATGTAATGGTCAATCACGACCACAGTAGCCACCACCAATGTAATGGTCAATCACGACCACAGTAGCCACCACCAATGTAATGGTCAATCATGACCACAGTAGCCACCACCAATGTAATGGTCAATCACGACCACAGTAGCCACCACCAATGTAATGGTCAATCATGACCACAGTAGCCACCACCAATGTAATGGTCAATCATGACCACAGTAGCCACCACCAATGTAATGGTCAATCATGACCACAGTAGCCACCACCAATGTAATGGTCAATCACGGCCACAGTAGCCACCACCAATGTAATGGTCAATCATGACCACAGTAGCCACCACCAATGTAATGGTTAATCACGACCACAGTAGCCACCACCAATGTAATGGTCAATCATAGCCACAGTAGCCACCACCAATGTAATGGTCAATCACGACCACAGTAGCCACCACCAATGTAATGGTCAATCACGACCACAGTAGCCACCACCAATGTAATGGTAAATCACGACCACAGTAGCCACCACCAATGTAATGGTCAATCATGACCGCAGTAGCCACTACCAATGTAATGGTCAATCACGACCACAGTAGCCACCACCAATGTAATGGTCAATCACGACCACAGTAGCCACCACTAAAGTAATGGTCAATCATGACCACAGTAGCCACCACCAATGTAATGGTCAATCACGATTACAGTAGCCACCACCAATGTAATGGTCAATCATGACCACAGTAGCCACCACCAATGTAATGGTCAATCACGACCACAGTAACCACCACCAATTTAATGGTCAATCACGACCACAGTAGTCACCTCCAATGTAATGGTCAATCATGACCACAGTAGCCACCACCAATGTAATGGTCAATCACGACTACAGTAGCCACCACCAATGTAATGTTCAATCCTGACCACAGTAGCCACCACCAATGTAATGGTCAATCACGACCACAGTAGCCACCACCAATGTAATGGTCAATCATGACCACAGTAGCCACCACCAATGTAATGGTAAATCACGAACACAGTAGCCACCACCAATGTAATGGTCAATCACGACCACAGCAGCCACCACCAATGTAATGGTCAATCATGATCACAGTAGCCACCACCAATGTAATGGTCAATCACGACCACAGTAGCCACCACCAATGTAATGGTCAATCACGACCACAGTAGCCACCACCAATGTTATGGTCATTCACGACCACAGTAGCCACCACCAATGTAATGGTGAATCACGACCACAGTAGCCACCACCAATGTAATGGCCAATCACGACCACAGTAGCCACCACCAATGTAATGGTCAATCACGACCACAGTAGCCACCACCAATGTAATGGTCAATCACGACCACAGTAGCCACTACCAATGTAATGGTCAATCACGACCACAGTAAAATAAACGTACATCACAAAGTAACCACTGTACACGCCTCTATGTTTGCATTGAGTGCCTCGGGTTGAAGCTTGCTCAATGCTCTGCTGTGTTCTTGATGGATTGAACGATTGTGTTTGGCTGTTATCCATTGTTTGACAACGTGATACCGCAGTAGCCTTTGTCGAAATCGGTTCCGATGTGGTGAAAAATCGCACGGAACATGCACGCGATTGGCATGCATGCATGTTCCGTGCGATTGGCATGTATGCATCCATCCGTCGGCGTTCTAACACATTTAGCAAGCATTATGCGGCATGAGGCCAATGGGTAGTAACCGGCAGACAGTGCAAACTGTCCAGACATACTTCCAACAACTGCTGTGCTGTGTTGCTGTCGTGAACAACATGTCTGCTTGAGTGCGTCAAATACAATGGCAGACATTTTGAATACCGGAAACATGCCGTTTTTTAAAACTACTCGCAAAAATGCCCATCAGTAGTATATGATTCTTTTTTAGACATAAAAAATGAGGGGCAATTTGCTTCATTCTGATTGGTTGAAATTTGAAATGGATCGTTCTGATTGGTCATGCGCTTATTGCAGACAGGGGGCGCCACGTGAAATCCCCTATTATCGCTCAAATGAGGGGCACTTTCTGATTGGTTGAGAGCAGTTTCACCACCAGGGGGCGCTACGAGTGAATTGTATCGACGGATCTAATTGGTCGAGAGCCGTCACGTGACTTATGACGTCACAGTTCCTCATTTGCATATCATGTGACTTCTCTATGGAGGTGGCCATCTTGTTTTGCTGCCATGTTGTTTTGCGATGATACGGTCACCAGGAGGCGCTGCTACAACGTCACAGTTCCTCGTTTGCATATCACGTGACCTCTCTATGGAGACTGCCATCTTGTTTTGCTATCATGTTGTTTTGCGCTGATACGATTACCAGACGGCGCTGCGGGGGCAAGGTCGAAGGTCAAAGGTCACCGACCTTTTGCACTGATACAATTGTCAGTTAGGATTAGGGTTAGTAACCCTAATTCTGTCGTCTGTAGTGAACCCTAATACGAACCCTGTAGGGTTAGTAACCCTAATGAAAGTCAAAGATCAAAGATCACCGACCTTTTGTACTAATTCAATTGCCAGTTAGGGTTAGTAACCCTAATTCTGTCGTCTGTAGTGAACCCTAACACGGACCCTGTATTGTTAGTAACCCTAATGAATGTCAAAGATCAAAGGTCACCGACCTTTTGTACTTATGCAATTACCAGTTAGGGTTAGTAACCCTAATTCTGTCGTCTGTAGTGAACCCTAATACGAACCCTGCTTTCAGGGTAAACTGTAGGAGGTATGGGTAAATTGTAGGAATGATGGGTAAACTGTAAGAGTTATGAGTAAACTGTAGGAGTTATGGGTAACCTGTAGGAATTATGAGTAACCTATAGGAATTATGAATGCACTGTAGGAATTATGGGTAAACTGTAGGAATTATGAGTAAACTGTAGGAGGTATGGATAAATTGTAGGAATTATAGGTAAACTGTAGGAATTATAGGTAAATTGTAGGAATTATGGGTGAACTGTAGGAGTTATGGGTAATCTGGTCTTTTTTTGACATCGGTCACCCATTATTAGTGAACTTTAACATGTGCGCTCCCACTCGTCTTGTCTTTTTTGACACTGGTCAGCTGCTGTTGGTGGACTTTGACTTGTGCGTTCCCATTCGTCTTGTCTTTTTTGACATTGGTCACCTATTATTGGTGGACTTTGACTTGTGCGCTTCCACTCGTCTTGTCTTTTTGACATTGGTCACCCATTATTGATGGACTTTAACTTGTGCACTCCCACTCGTCTTGTCTTTTTCACCTTGGTAAGTCACTGTTGGTGGACTTTGACTTGTGCAAAAGTACATCGTCAGCAAACTTTCGATGTAAACTATAGGAGACATGGGTAAATTGTAGGAATTATAGGTAAACTGTAGGAGGTATGGGTAAACTGTAGGAATTATGGGAAACATGTAGGAATTATGGGTAAACTGTAGGAATTATGGGTAACCTGTAGGAATTATGGGTAAACTGTAGTTGAAAATTTACAAGTTGGAAGTGTGTAAGTAGAAATTTGTAACATGAAAGTTTATGTTATGAAAGTTTGTGTTATGAAACTTTGCAATTTTGAAGTTTGTAAGTTGAATCTTGCAAGTTGGAAGTTTTTGATGGGAAACTTGGTGATATGAAAAGTTAATGTTTGGAAGTTTATGTTTTGAAAGTTTATGATATGAAAGTTTGTAAGTTGGAAGTTTGAAAGTTGGAAGTTGGTGATGTGAAACTTGGTGATATGAAAAGTTTATGTTTGGAAGTTCATGTTTTGAAAGTTTGTGTTATGAAAAAATTTTAGTTGGAAAGTTGTAACTTGAAGATTGAAAGTTGGAAGTTTGTAAGTTGAAAATTTACAAGTTGGAAGTGTGTAAGTAAAACATTTTAACATAAAAGTCTATAATATGAAAGTTTGTGTTATGAAACTTTGCAATTTTTAAATTTGTAAGTTGAATCTTGTAAGTTGGAAGTTGTGTGGAAGTTTGTGATATGAAACTTGGTGATATGAAAGGTTTATGTTTGGAAGTTTATGTTTTGAAAGTTTATGATACAAAAGTTTGCAAGTTGGAAGTTTGAAAGTTGGAAGTTTGTGACGCGAAACTTGGTGATATGAAAAGTTTATGTTTGGAAGGTCATGTTAGGAAATTTTGTGTTATGAAAATTTGTTAGTTGGAAGATTGAAGTTTGGAAGTTTGTAACATGAGGTTAGAAAGTTGAAAATTTGTGAGTTGGAAATTTACAAGTTAGAAGTGTGTAAGTAGAAATTTGTAACATGAAAGTTTATGATATGAAAGTTTGTGTTGTAGCGGTCGGCTACTTATGATAGCACCCCTTAGTGACTCTCGCATTTCCGGCTACAAACGATCGACACACGTGCCATTTCGCTCTATCAATAAAGTTGTTTTAACGTGACTTCTTGTGTCGCTACATTGGTGACCCTGAGTACCAAGACGGATTCTTGGTAAGCAGCACGCACACAAGCCGAGAAACCGAACTTTGATACGAAAATGGACACGTTATTCGCATTTTGCCGAACATTCATTGAATAGCCGAATTTGGCGCGCACAGTCTCGGTGACATGCGCCCATCTCAACTGATGGACGAGATGCTCGGCTTACTCGGTGGGCATAGACCGTGCCTGCTTTTCGAAAGCCTGTTCCTGAAGTCGATGCCAGAGGACGTGCGAATGCAACTAACAACAGCCAGCTTCGACGACCCACGAGCCCTCGCGAAGACCGCCGATGCGCTGTGGCAAGCAAGAGGACAGGCATCCGTGGTGTCTGCTGCAGATAACCGCTCTCCACCAACTTCAAACAACCGCACTCAACGAAACGCGCGACCGATAGCGACCGACATCTGCTACTACCATCGGCGATTCGGCAACGCGGCCAGGAAGTGCAAACCACCGTGTACGTTCACGGGAAACGACGGAGCCGGTCGTCAGTAGTAGCTTCGGCGGCCGGCCAACGCAACAGCCTGTTGTTCATCGTGGACGACATCTCAGCCAAGCGTTTCCTGGTTGACACGGGAGCATCCGTCAGCGTGTTTCCTGCCTCGCACAAGGACAGACACGGTGGCGTACGCACGCCTTCCCTTGTCGCTGCCAACGGGACGAACATCGCTACATACGGAACCAGAGAGATGTCTCTCAGTCTAGACAGGCGCAACTACACGTGGCCTTTCATCATCGCTGATGTGAGGACACCGCTTCTTGGCGCAGATTTCCTACAGGCCAACGCACTACTCGTCGATCTACAAAGCCGACGTCTGATAAACGCCACTTCATTCGCGTCATCAGCACTACAGCAATCTGACGAGCCGGCCCTACATCTGCAGCACGTCACTTCAGACGACCCCTACATGCGTATACTCGACGAGTTTCCGGCTATTACACGCCCTGAGTTTGCGAGCCCTTCCGTTCGCCACGGCGTTGAACACTTCATCACAACGACAGGCCCTCCCGTATACGCCAAGGCCCGCAGATTACCACCTGATAAACTCGCAGTGGCCAAAGCAGAGTTTAACACTATGGAAGAAATGGGCATCATCAGCGAATCTGACAGTCCGTGGGCGTCACCTTTGCACATGGTGCCAAAGAACTCTGGCGGCTGGAGACCGTGCGGCGATTATCGGAGACTTAACGATATCACTGTGCCTGACAAGTATCCAGTTCCACATATTCAGGACTTTTCCTCGCAACTTGCGGGCGCCACTCTCTTCTCGAAGATCGACCTAGTACGTGGGTATCACCAGATCCCTGTCGCGCCAACGGACATCAGCAAGACGGCCGTCATCACGCCGTTCGGCCTTTTCGAGTTCCTGCGTACACCCTTCGGCCTTAAGAATGCAGCACAAACCTTCCAACGCCTCATGGACACTGTCTGCAAAGGACTCACGTTCGTGTTCGTCTATCTAGACGACATCCTGGTTAGTAGCGCAACTGCCGAGGATCACGTGTCGCACCTACGAACAGTTTTCGAGCGCCTGGCTTCACACGGGTTGGTGATCAACGAGAGCAAGTGCCAGTTTGGAACACCGACTATCGACTACCTCGGTCATCACATCACACGTGAAGGAGCAATTCCGCTACCCGCTAAGGTAGACGCTATTCGAACGTTTGAAAGACCGACAACAGTGAAGGGACTCCAACAGTTCGCCGGTATGGTCAACTTCTACCATCGTTTTGTACCGAACGCTGCTCACATCATGCGTGGTACGCGGAGGTGCGGTGTAAACGTGTACCGTGTAGCTGCGACAGTACCGACCACAATTCAGATGTGAACTGCGATCCTCTGTCAGACGTCATGTCCGCTGGCACACCGAAACAAGCCACCCAGTGAGCAGCAAAGGCTCTCGCGCATGTGGTGGTCTGTGCGTCGACTAGAGGAATTGCCTCCGCCCATCTCGTGAACCTGGCAACGACGGTGAACAGGTAGCGGTGGTTCTGCGAAGGCGGAAGAGGGCCGACTAAGTCCACGTGCACATGGTCGAAACGACGCGTCGTTGGGGCGAAGTCTGCCACGGGAGACGCTGTATGCCGATGGACTTTAGCTGCCTGACAACGGAGGCATGACTTAGCCCATGCGCCGACTTGCTTGTTGAGACCTCTCCATACGAACTTTTCTGCGATCATCTTCCTCGTGGTTCGGATCGAAGGATGAGAGAGGCCGTGCACTGCGTCGAAAACGGTGCGCTGCCACGTGTCGGGGACGAGAGGTCGAGGTCGGCCAGTGGAGACGTCACAGTAGATCGATGGGCCGTTCGTATTGAGCGGAATTTCTCGTACGACAAGACCCGTCGGAGCTGACCGCATGTTGGCAATGCCGTCATCCGTGAGCTGGGCTGCTGCCATCGCCTCGTAGTCCACACCATGAAGAGGTGCCTTGATTGCTGAGATGCCGTCTCTAGATAAGGTGTCTGCCACGGTGTTATTCTTCCCCTCTATGTGTCGCACATCTGTGGTGAATTCGGAGATGTATGCCAAGTGCCTCTGTTGTCGCGGCGACCACGGATCGCTGATTTTAGAAATCGCGAAGGTCAGAGGCTTGTGGTCCGTGTAAAGCGTGAAGGTGCGGCCTTCGAGGAAATATCGAAAGTGACGAATGGCTAGATACATAGCTAAAAGCTCGCGATCGAAAGCGCTGTACTTTTGTTCTGCAGGTCGAAGTTTGCGACTGAAGAACGCCACTGGCTTCCACGAACCAAGGTCCTGTTCAAGAACGGCGCCAATCGCTGTTCCCGATGCTTCAACTGTCAGTGCGGTGGGTCTATCGGCGCGTGGGTGCACGAGCATCGTTGCCCTTGCTAGAGCTTCTTTGGCGGCGTTGAAAGCGTCTTCGAGGTCGCTCAACCACTCCAAGTTGACAGGATTGCCAGCCAACGCAGCGTAGATGTGACGCATGATGTGAGCAGCGTTCGGTACAAAACGATGGTAGAAGTTGACCATACCGGCGAACTGTTGGAGTCCCTTCACCGTCGTCTGTGCCGTCCACTCTGGCACACAGCGCCTACGTCTTTGTGCGCCGCGACAGCCACCGTCCACCCCTCACACCGCCGTACGAGGGACCCTACAAGGTATTGACGCACGGCGAGAAGTCGTTCGTACTCGACTACGGCAATCGACACGACCGCGTCAGCATCGATCGCCTGAAACCTGCCCATCTCGACTCGGATATTCCAGTCGATGCAGCTAAGCGAGCCCCCCGGGGCCGTCCAGCTGCCGTGCACACACGATCTGGCCGCCAAATCAGACGACCAGAACGCTATGCCCCGGGTGACGGGTGCTAAGGGGGGTTGTGTAGCGGTCGGCTACTTATGATAGCACCCCTTAGTGACTCTCGCATTTCCGGCTACAAACGATCGACACACGTGCCATTTCGCTCTATCAATAAAGTTGTTTTAACGTGACTTCTTGTGTCGCTACAGTGTTATGAAACTTTGCAATTTTGAAGTATGTAAGTTGAATCTTGCAAGTTGGAAGTTTGTGATGTGAAACTTGGTGATATGAAAAGTTTATGTTTGGAAGTTCATGTTTTGAAAGTTTGTGTTATGAAGATTGTTTAGTTGGAAGATTGTAACATGAAGATTGAAAGTTTGTAAGTTGAAAATTTACAAGTTGGAAGTGTGTAAGTAAAAATTTGTAACATGAAAGATTAAAATATGAAAGTTTGTTTTATGAAACTTTGCAATTTTTAAGTTTGTAAGTTGAATCTTGTAAATTGGAAGTTTGTGTGGGAGTTTGTGATATGAAACTTGGTGATATGAAAAGTTTATGTTTGGAAGTTTATGTTTTGAAAGTTTATGATATGAAAGATTGTAAGTTGGAAGTTTGAAAGTTGGAAGTTTGTGATGTGAAACTTGGTGATATGAAAAGTTTATGTTATGAAAGTTTGTAAGTTGGAAGTTTGAAAGTAGGAAGTTTGTAAGTTGGAAGTTTGTGATGTGAAACTTGGTGATATGAAAAGTTTATGTTTGGAAGTTTATGTTCTGAAAGTTTATGATATGAAAGTTTGTAAGTTGGAAGTTTGAAAGTTGGAAGTTTGTGATGTGAAACTTGGTGATATGAAAAGTTTATGTTATGAAAGTTTGTAAGTTGGAAGTTTGAAAGTTGGTCATTAACAGGATCGTTAATAGGGTTCGAAGAGGCTAACGAGGAAACGAGAAACGAACACAACACGATGTCGTACGAGTGCACACGTATTTTATTGAACGACAAAAACAGCATGTCGACACAACGAGGGTAGCATGTAATATCGCTAAGACGACTTACGGATGTTTACCATCACGCTAGAGGTCGCGAGCTTACGAGTGTTTCCACCGCACCAGAGGCTCGAGAGTGATGACGATGATGATGATGAGACGACTTACGGATGTTTACCATCACGCCAGAGGTCGCAAGCTTACGAGTGTTTACCACCGCGCCAGAGGCTCGAGGGTGATTATGATGACGATGACGATGATGATACGACTTACGGATGTTTACCATCACATCAGAGGTCGCGAGCTTACGAGTGTTTACCACCGCGCCAGAGGCTCGATGTGCGATAGTACAGTCTACCTTGTCGCAACTGTTTAATCCAATCAAACACGCGGCAATCGTTAGCTACTAAATCGGTGTCGAACAAGTTGATAAAAGTTCTCATCGGAAAACCGTTACAACGAAACAATACATAAGCTATGCAATATTGTCCACAAACGTTAGAAAGAGGACTCTGCAGTCTCTTACTATTATGAGTCCACTCGGAACAATGTCCGTTCGTGAAGGTGCGGAACGCAGCGTGTCGTGGCGACAGGTCGTACACGCAGAAATAATCGTCGCATTCGTCGGCATCTAGGTACAACGCTATTCAATGTTCGCGTCTATCACTTCCAGTTTTGACACGGTGTAGTTCACATACGCATCCTTCACCCGTTTCTTAATGGTCACCATGACACGGGCCCCTCGCAGCGGCGAGAGTGAAGCGTATCGCTCTTCCATCGACGTCGTAGAATGCATAGACAACACAGCAGGTGAAAATGTTCTTTGAAAGTTCGGGATCGTAACTCCAGCGGAATTCGGGAACTCTCATGACAGGAACCAAAGCATCACATCGAGACACTGATTGGTCAGGACTAACATCACGGATCCATATCTTGTATGTAACAGACAGTACCTTAACCTGATCAAAGTTATCATACCAGCGAGCACGAAGTTGGTACGGAAACTCCATAAACGAGAACTTCGAATTAAAGCAAGTCCACCCTCCTGCACCAGCAATGAAATAAGATCCAAGCTGTTCATCACGAATATGGCAGTGTGCTCTACGACGAAAGGTTCGAACACGTCTCCTCTATTAAAAAATTCGCCGTCTATAACGCTTGCGAACACCAAACCTACGACGGTGATTATAACGAGTACGAACACGTCGCCTAGCACTACGTCAATAGACCGTACGATCGGCGTGCATCGTCTTTTTTTTTTACACGTCCACCGGACCCGTGCTCACTCCGTCCTCGTGCACCACGCGTTTGGCATAGAAGTAGGTGAGAGCCGTTCTTTCCTGCACGTACGTGAATACCGACGAGCGATGCACCCGGAACCCGCGGTTCTTTCCACTTCCGTTCCGACGGTTGGCGAGCACCTCTAGGAACGCGTCCTTGTTGATGGCGCTGTGACGCTTGCTCAGTCCTTTGGTGCTGTACTTGTCGGTGGCTCCGAAACAATAGTACGTCTTGCTGCACAACCCCACGAACCCGTCACCGGACCACTCGACCTTGAACAGACCCGGTGTCCTCTTGTCGTACGCCTTGCGCGCCTTACAGCACGCCTCGTCACCGACCCACGGACGATCGGCGAGTCGACAGCGCACGTGCTCGTTCTGATGTTCGTCGCAACATTCGGAGGGTAACCATTCGGATCGATGTCGGAAATAATGTTCTCGTAGTTCCGGGGTCACAAGGTCGTCGACGGACTCGCTAGCCAAGGCCAAATAGGCGGAATCTGTATCCATCTCGCAGTATTGAAAAAGAGGATGCTCCATGAAAAAGAGGACGCTCCATATACCTGTCGATAAAGTCGTAATAGAACTGCAACATGCGCATCTTGGCGTACTGCAGAACGAAGAACCCCACGTGTACGGGCAGGGCGTACGTGACGGTTTTCTTGTTCATCGCTATCTCGTACGCATCGTCGACGACGACGTCGAGTTGTCGGAATCGTCTATCGTTGACCATGATCGATGCCGCCTTCTCCGTGCAGTATTTCACGTCGCGATGTCGATCCACGTTGGTGATGGTTTTCCCGTAACCCGAGTTACCCAGCAATTTCATGGTGTCTGCGATGATGGCCTTGTGCGGGTGGACGTCTCCCTCGCATCGGGCCGTGGACACGGCGTCGCCGAACCGCCGGAAGCACGGGCTGGGGGTGTACTCGACGACCTGATAGACGCGCGTCACCTCCAGTCCGTGTTCCAGGTACCATCTCAGGAGCGGTGTGGCGAGCAATCTCTTGTCGCTGTGGAAACTGCCCACGAGCATGCGCCGCGGAGTCGTCATGATGTCGTGTTCTTCGGCGTATCGGCGCATGAAAGGTCCGAGATCGTCGCGGGTCAGACTGATGTTTTTAAACACCGGCTGCATTTCGGAAAAATGCGCGTGTAATGTTATCGGTACCGAAACGTCACATTCGATCAATCCGAATATGGTTCCGTCACGCACGCCTCTCAGGATCTGTTGCGACGTCATCGTCCATCGCACGTGGCGTCGTCGCGGAAAGGCAGCATCCAGACACTTTTTCACGACCGGATCTTTTCTCGTCTCTTTCCACTCGCATTCCCACAACTCGACGACATTAACAAAGTGACGTAGGTAGGCGGTGTTCTTTCGGGTCTCGGCGAGCAGTTGGGTCATGGGTTTCCCGTTGACGGCGTTTGTTTCTAGACCCAAGCACGGATGACCGTGGTAGAAACATCCGTGGAACTGATACGCCGTGTTCGTCTCGCTGCACCACCCGTCCACCGGAAGTTTACTTATTCTCTCGACCGTTGACTTGATGTCGTATGGCGCGTCCCGTCCGTTCGGCTTCCCACGTGAGCCATTCTGAAACCATCTGACCGTGGGGTTGTGCCGATTCGGGACGGAAGTTTTTTTGTTCACGGCGTCGGCTGTGCCACCCGGTCGGCATATTTTGCATGAGCGACCATAAATATAACGCATTAGCGTCGTAGCCAACAACGGCCTGGCACAGCCGACTGGCGTCACCGTAGTCGTTCTGACGGATCTTAGTGACTCCTTTCTCGTGATAGCGGTGAAAAACGAGCGAAGGTCCACCGACCACGTGATCTTTGACGAGATGATGAAGATCTTTATTCTTCTCGTCGAAGAGCGTAAAGTACGTCTTCTCCGGAAGATCGTTGGACAGGTAGAGCAAGGTCAGACCAGGTACGCTGATGCCCTGCTTGAACATGTCTATTCCGCGTTGTTGGTAGAAGGCGAACTGTCTGTCGATGGCTTGTAGAAAGGGAACCACGTCTCTGTTGTTGTACCAGACGAGAAAGTCTCGCAAGGTCGTCATGCCGTTATCGCGCCAGGCTTCTTGACAAACGACGTAATCCTCGTCGGAAATACCCTCGTTCTTCAATTGACTGAAGAAGGCTTCTTTCGGTGGAAGTGCGGTATCGTCGAGTCTCTCCAGACAGTCCATATATTCGTACGGGAAAAACCCTTTTGTTATTTTACAACCGTATGCTTTCAGATATTTGTCGTAGCTGAATCCCGGGGCTATGTAATTGGTCATGTCTAGGAATTTTAGCTTATCAGTCGACAGACACATGAACGTGTTGTTGCGTTTGATGACGAAAAACGACCAGACGCCATCGTTCTCTTCTTCTTCTTCTTCTTTGTCGTCCTGTTCCATTTCTTCTTCTTCTTCCTCTTTCTTTGACAGGAAGTAGGGAACGAGGAACTGTTTGACGGCATTGAGATCGTATTTCCCCGAATTAAAGCCGATGACTGGTAATTTATGAAGCCAGTCGTGAAGTTGTTTCATCAGAGTTTTGTACGAGTTGCTCGGTTGACGAGATTCCTCGTCGTCAAGTGTTCGTGTATTGCGCAATGTTTCGTTCCAATTCGATCGTGCTTTTACCAGTCGAGCTAGCACGTTCTCGTAAGAATTTTTTTTGTTTTCGTAGGCGGCGTCACTCATCGATTGCAAGATGTCCATCATGGCGCTCACCAACTTGTTGGTGTCTCCATCAGTGACGAGACATTGCACTTGTTCGTGTCCCGGCACGTTGGACGCCATGCTGACGCTTAACGGGACGTGGCGTGCCACCCACTTGACTTTGTTACTGTCCGATGGAAGTTGCTTGGTGTCAAAGTAACATTCGAAATCAAAGGTGGCTCGGTACGGATAGTACCGCAAAGATTCGGGGACTCGAATGTTCTCGTCGTCCAGACGTTCGAACACCGACGGAGTCGAATGGTACACGCCGCCGGGATAGATCCGACGCACACCTCCCGTGCACGTGCGCTCGTGTCGGATCATCCAACATGCGTTTTTCCATAAGCTCTCACCGCACTTCCGGCACTTATAGGAATGGCAGTACATTTAAATGTTTTGTATGTACGAAAAGTGTGTCTCGTAAAGATTGAGATACATCTTGTCAGAATAATGGCACAACGATCGACGGACGAGTTCTGCGGTCTTCTTTCCATCGTCATCATCATCATCAGACTCGACGAGTTTATAAACGCACACGTTCGTTTGGAAAGTGGTCTCTATACGATAGAGGTCTTCGAGTGTGACTCCGGCAAATTCTTCCATGGATACATCGTCATCCTGTTTGTACGTCTCGTAAAGTTTCGTAACAGCAGATACCAAATGATAGCGGTCACCACCTCGATGAAGAGCTAAGCATCTAAAGAGGCACAAATTATCGTTGTACCTCTTGTAGTTGTTGGGTTCTCTTTCCAAACCGATGACGGCTTTGTTCTTCTTGATGTATGTCGGCAGGGAATTCATGGCTACGCATCCAATTGGGTGGTTTATGATTTTATTAATAAAAAAAGTCACATTGGTTACCAACTCGCAAACCCATTGCGAGTCGGATCTCTTACTTAAAGCCCACTGCAAGATGTCATTTTGTTTTATACGTTCAAGAAACTCGTCGAAATCACCACGGTCGGTGATGAGACTGGGTTCGTCCAGGTATCGACCGCAGCAATTGCAGAAGGAATGATTTTACCTATAACATCCTGTGTTTTTGTTTTTCAAAACAAACCCTTAACTCAAGTTGATTTTGAAAGCATTAGACTGCTGGTCGAACATTCTGTTCAAAGGTCTAGACTGGTCAATCTAAATTAGAAGTGTCTAGACTGGTCAATATGTAATTTACCCTGGTCTGGAGAGGACCTCTGGATACGCGTGTCCTAATGGAGGACCAATTGTTGCGGACGACCTCTAACAAATCTGTTGACAGAGCATCGGGGAAAGGAAATCGATCGGGCGGACCGATGGGATCTTCGCTAATGAAAGGGTGACGGGAGTAGTTATAGTGCAGGAATGACCGAGCCAAAGAGTGGACCAGTAGGGAGGGTCCCTGTGACTTCCGGTCGCAGAGCCTTCTGGGTATCATAAGCGCCCCCTAGCGGCGACCTATATACCCCTAGAACGCCCCCTGGCGACTGGAGCTAACCCTAACCGTCGTAACCCCAACTGTTCGATTGGAGTGCTAACCCTAACCCCTATCGACTGCTGGAGCTAACCCTAACTGTCGTAACCCCACCCTGTAGACGTTTGCGATCTTAACCCTGACGGAGTGACCCATACGCAGCAATTAAGAATAGGGTCATTATCAAAGGGACTAATTGAGACGATAAATCAACGCAACACGGTATGGTACGAGTGCACACGTATTTTATTGAACAACACAAGCAGCATGAAGATACAACAAGGGTAGCGTTTAATATCACCACTACGACTACGATGAATATAATGAATACGATGATGACTTGACTTGCGGATGTTGGCCATCGCGCCAGATGTCGCGAGCTTAGGGGTGTCTCCACCACGCCAGAGGCTCGAGGGTGATCGACGATGATGACGAAGTGACTTGCGGATGTTTACCATCACGCCAGAGGTCGCGAGCTTACGGGTGGTGCATCCACCTCGCCAGAGGCTCCATCGATGTACTACTACTACTATGACGAGCGATAATACAGTCTACCGTATCGCAGCTGTTTAAGCCAATCAAATACGCGGCAATCGTTAGCTTCTAGATCGGTGCCGAATATGTCAACAAAAGTTCTCATCGGAATGCCGTTACAACGAAGCAATACAAAAGCAACACAATATTGTCCACAAACGTTAGACAGAGGACTCTGAAGCCTCTTGGTATTATGAGTCCAATCGGAACAATGTTCGTTCAGGAAGGTGCGGAACGCCGCGTGTCTTGGCGGCAGACCGTACGAGCAGAAGTAATCGCCGCATCCGTTGGCGTCCAGGTACAGCGCTATCCAATGTTCGCCCGGTTCGTCGCCGTCGTCGGTGTTTCACACGAAGGCAGCGGGCAGAGCGCCGTCTATCGTCGTGGGCAGTCCGTCTTTGGGTACGACGCCGCGAAATATGGATCTGGCGCGCGGGTCCATCGCCAGTAGTCTAGCGATCTGCAGGGTGTCCATCTCAGTAGTCGTAGATGATGTTGCGGTTCTTGTCTATTTCCAGCACGGACTCGAGCTCGGCGTAGACGACGACGTTCACGGTGTTCAGCAGCGCGTTGCGGAAATGCAGTTATATGCGCAGGTTGCCCTTTTGTACCAGATGGAAGCAGGGACCGTCGCACTGGTCGGGGGTCAGGTCAAAACCGAAGAAGGTGTAGCCGTGTCGGTAGTCGCTGCGAGTCAGTCCGTTCCCTCGTCCTGCCACATCTTGCCGGTCGAGGAGAACAGACTCATGTAGCTCCTGACGAAGAGGTCGTCTGCGAAATTAGGCTGGAAAGGTTTGGAAGGTATCTGTCGTCCGTCCACGTACACCGCGTGGAAGTTGATGGCGTTGTTCTTGAAACGGATTCTTGTCGTACGCGCCGTTGTAGGCATCGTTATCGATGCAGCACAGCACCAGACGTTTCGGCAGGGTACCGAGGAACAGGTTCTCGCACGTGTGCGACCGAGTGCCAGCAGGAATGGAGTACACCTTGCACTCGACCGATCGCATAGGATACTTGACCGTGCTCTTCTCCAGAGCCTTGATGTGTGCCATCTGTACGGTCGGATTCAGGGTGGCCTTCTTTGCAAACAAGGCGGCATTGACTATTTGTATTTTGTAATCGGGGTCGATCCCACCAGCCATGAATGCAAAAGCAGGAATTTATCTTGCAGAAAGAGATCCACGTGGAGACGGCCCATCATATCGACCATGCCACTCCTTACGATGTTCTCTCGTCGAGCCACGAACCCTACGTTAGCCGCGGGTCCGTCGGCTATCTCGACGGCTTCCATGCGAGTGGCCGTGTCCTTGTGCCACAGCTGACTCGTCAGTTGCGTGTCCTTGGCATCGGGACCGTAGCTCAGCAGCGTCTCTATGTAGGCGCGATACGCATACGTGTTGGTCGAAGGGGTCACGAGCGTGCCGTTCAGGTAGACGTCGACTTGACTGAACAGTGCATACAGCCAGTTATTCACCGGTCCCACGGGGTCGGCCAAGTCGAGATCGTCCCCGTTGGCTCGTGTCACCTTCGCCTGCACGTGCAGCATCGTGTTGGCGAGATCCAGGTAATCGTCGCCCGATCCGGGTATGAGGAATTATATCGGTCCATCCGAGTCCAGAGAGGACATGGGCTGATGTTCAACTACGTGGCTATCGATGATGCTGTTCTGAGTGGGGGGTACGGTAAAGAGATCCAGTTCGGTCTTGACCCCTTCGCACGACTGTCTATGTACGAAAGCCATCGTCGTTATCGAATATGTCGGCTTCACGTTTCGTGGACGTCTGTCTCTTGCGTCGTCTCTTTGCTAAAGTGACTCCTTTCTTCGCCGGCGCGCGTTTTATACGTTTACGAGGTCGCACGCCAGGGGCCAGAAGACCACGCATCAGATTCCTACCGGCATCCATGACGCGTCGTTTGGTTGCCCTTTTTATGCTCTGTCCAGACATGACGTCGTCGGCTATGCGCACGCCGGTCTTCAACGCCCCCTTTCCCAACGCCACGGCACCTCTCTTGATGAGTGGCATGGCGCTGCGCAGCAGACCTCCGAACAGACTGCCTAGTCCGTGACCCCGCTGGTATTGGGCACCGGCGAAGTAGGGCAGTGCACCACCCGCCTGACGCGCGTAATACTCGTTGTAATTCATCTTCAGAACAGTCCGGTCCTGCGCCGTCGAAAATGAAGCGTCACGGTCACTCTACCGTACTCGAATGGCACGCGCCGTCCGGTGTCGTCTCTTATATCGATCTCGATCGACTTGAAGTGCGAGTACAACAGAGGCACGTAGTGAATGTTAGTGAACCTATCGGATACCGTTTCGCCGTGACTTCCGCCAACCGGGAGGGCTCGCAACAAAGGTGCGACACTGTCACCTACTATGCGAGACTCCACGACGTCCGTGTAAACGTATATGGTATCGAACCCTTGATCCATCTGCACCACGTGTTCGGCCTCTTTACGGTAGGTATACGGACCATCGGGAGTCTCTTTGGGTGGCAAAAACACGGCAGCCGACAGTGTGAGACCGATATTCCTTCCACCTAGTATCGGGTTCTCGTCCGTGCTTGCCCTCTCTACTGCTGCTGCTGTTATTGTTGCTGACATAATTGATCCTAATAATGATGGTCCTGTTGATGCTACCGATGCTACCGATGGCGGACTGCTGACCACCGACGGTTCGAATCCTAACATTCTTCCCAATGCACTGCGGTGAGGTACAGTGAACTCGGTGCCTGGTGTCATGTGAAACGTAATTTTTTGAGTGATGGCGCTGTAGCTCAATTTTGCCCGCACCTTATCCGTCGCCATAGTGTTCAGTCCCTTGTTAACGTGGTTCATCAATGTCATGGGAGACTTGTAATATCCAGCACTGATCTTCGCACTCGGGGTTAGACCCATAGCAATCGTCTCGTTAAGGAAGAACCAGGTGTCGTACATTCCTATGTTGTACCAAGTATGCGGGTACTGTATCTCTGCCAACCCGCATTCCCACTCGCCAGTCAGATCGATACGTCGAGGTAAGTCGGTGATGTAATGAGTCAACGTATTGTCGGGATACATCTTCATGGAAGCGTTGCTAGGCAGTGTCAGGTAGAAATCAGTCGACATTGCGTCGCAACGTGGGATTGGGAAGCAGGTAACCCAAAGAACTACTCATCAGGGCCGTCCACAGATTAGAATTCTCGTGACCTGTGGTCAGGTTGTAAATGCTTATCAGAATGACCGTGAACAAGACGAGGACCTGACACAGAAAGACTATTTCCTCTTTAGGACACACGGTACCGAACAGATGCCAAGGAGTGCTGCTGCTGCTGCTGCTGCTGCTGCTGCTGTCCTCTGCGTTCTGCGCGTCAGTACTGTCTTCTGCTGCTGCTGCTGCTGCTGCTGCTGCTGCTGCTGCTGCTACGTCCTCTTGTTCCTCCTGTTCTACAACGATGGTGGTGAAGTCTCGTGTTGTCGTGTCTTGTGTCACTTCTCGAATGAAGTGTCACTGTACGCGTGGCTAGTCTTTATAGTGGAGTGGACGAGTGCCTTGGCATCGATCCAGCTGTTGAATTTGGAGGGGTAGCCGAACCATTTCACCAAAGCTTCCGTTCGTCTACCTACCTTACGACGCTGCAGTACCGCTTCCACGTAGTACAGTTTATCGGCGGGTACCGACACCTTCTGCAGCTCCATTTCGTAGAAGGTGCCTTCCAGCACTTCGCCGAGATCGTCCCTCAATCGATACACGGGTGGATCGGAGGGATGAACCTCGTGTATCGTGAACATCTCTTCGCTCCAATTCGCCGCGTAGCCTTTTTCGAACTTACCTTTGTACTTGCTGATGCGCACGCGATCCGACACGCGCAACTTGGGCACGCCCTTACCGTCGTGACCGTACAGACGCTGCCACACCTGTTCTTGATTCTGGTAACTCACCTGTGACGGAGCCATACCGATACTGCGGTGGGGGGGTGTTGTTGTACGATTGCACCAAGTCCTGAAGGACGTCGATGTATCGCCACGTCTGGTGTTTCGTGAAGTATCGCCACATGCGAGTCTTCAACGTTCTGTTGAATATTTCCACGACGCTCGCCTTCGTCTCCGCGTTGTGCGTGGAGAAGTGATGGATGCCGTGCTTCTTCAATAGAGCCTGAACGGATTTATTCAGAAATTCCAGTCCTTGGTCTGTCTGCAACGTCTTTGGCCAGCCTCTGCTGAACGTGCTGTCAAGCGCCACTATCAACAACGCCGCGGACTTGTTCTTCATGGGAACACACCAGGCCACTTTCGAGAAGACGTCGATCACCGTGAGGAGAAAGGTCATACCGTCGTTGTCCTTTTTCAACTGCGACAGATCGACGAGATCGGCCTGCCACTGCTGGCGTAGACCACTCACGATGACGCGTCGTCTCTTGAAATGACGCCTAGCCGGCTTGTGTAGGGTATAGGCGTCCTGTTCCGACAACCATTCCGCGACCTTTTTTCGTGGCATGCGCGTGACGCGTCGCAAGGCATCGACTCCGCCGTAATTACCTACCCTTTTCGGATCGAAGTAGACCGTCCTAAGTGGTTGTTCTTTCCTCGGCGCCATTAAAAGAGTTTCGATGGACTGGCGGTGGATGTGACGTTGACTGCGCAGCACGGTTCTTGACGAGTGACGACGAGTACGCTGACGTACACCAGAAGACCCACTACCACAATCACGACGATGAAGAATGATCGATAATCTAGTATTGAAACCATACCCTGAATAGCGACTGTTGTATAAGACTTCGAGCTATAGCGTCGGCAATCAAGTAAAGTCCACCGCAAAATACTGCAACGATGACGGAACGGTACGTGTCCTGTGGATCGCTCGACATCGTAGTGCACACTGTGCTATGGACACGTGTTGCACCGTCTTAAATGTCTTGAAAGTCTTCCCAACTAGCCAATGACACCAGAGCCTTGCGATGACGTTCTGGAGGTGGGGTGAGCATGGAATGTTCCATCTAACCGCGTCGACGAGCGAGGGGTGTCCAACTGATCGATCTTCGTGCGCTACCACCGCCAGAACGAGGAGTAGCCGGTATTCGACGACGACGACCTGGAGTGGATGTCGTCGACGTCGTCATCGTCGCCTGACGTATGTAGTCTCTCCTGGCGACGTTACCGACCAACTCCATGGGCAGGTTCATGGCACGGAGTTGTCTTGCAAACGGTTGCCATCCCGTTGGATTGGTCTTTCTCTTACGTAACACATCATTCACGAGATCCACCACGTTACTTCCGGCAACCGGCACACCCTCGTGGATCAGTTCGCCGCGAGCGGTCCAAGACATGTTTCTTTTCATACGCTCCATCAAACGTCTGGCTTTGCCTTGCATGGTCTTGGGTACGGTGTCCACGACGTCGGCCTCTATCTCGCTAGTAGTAGCAGGAGCTCCTACTGCTCCCTCCGCCCCCGCCACCGACCCCACCCCCGCCCCCGTCCCAGACTCGTTCACCGTGATCACGCGTGTCGGTTCCTTTACGTGTTTATCGGACAAGACGTTATACCGTTGCAACACCTGATTATACAATGTTACCTTGGTCCTGTCGTCGAGGTCCTTTCTGTCGAGGATGGTCTTCATCTCGTCATCGAGAGCTTGCACCTTCTTACCTAAGGTGTCCGTCGGGGGTGGTGGTGGTGGTGAACGAAGCGTGTCCAACATTCGTGGGTCTACCAAGGCCATCTTGCGTGCGTGTTCCATCTCTCTCTCTACCTCTTGAGCAGCACCTCTCGGAGCCAGGGTAGAAAGACCGAACTTGCCAACGGTGCTAGGAAGGCCGATAGGAAACCTCCGCTCTGTCCCTAGCCGACCTGCTGTTGCAGCAAGATGCGTCTTCTCCTGGCAGCTGGCGTTCGTCTATAAGCCAACTCGCGTAACTTCGTCCTGTATTTACTCAAACGACGCCTCTGTAATTCGCTCAATGGAATGTTCTTTTTTAATATGTCGTAGGCACACTCGGCTAGTGCACACAGCAGATCGGCGTCTGCGTTGGCGATGATGGCCCTTTTCAATTTGTTGCTCTTGATTCTGTTCAGTGCCTGTATGCATACAATGTGTCTCTTCACCAACTCAGACATGGTGGGAATGAAGAGACTATCCACGCGTGCGGTCTTTTTATACCTTCGGCAAGTACACGTACTGAACACCGTCGTCTGGAAAGATGGCCGTGCGCAGACGCATGTCCTCGGGCCTGTCCTGTTTGAGATCGATCAATAGATAGCCGTACAGTACCGACGTGGCGTCTTTAAAAGCCTCTTGAACGAACTTGACGCGTCCCGGATACATCTGTCGAGCCAAGTGCGACATCTGCGATGCGTCACGAGGATTCTTGAACACCACCATGTACTGAGAATTCAGACTGATGGTACGACTCTCTTTGTTTTTGGGGAACAGGTTCTGTACGAGATACAGCACGAAAGTGTTCCTGTGATGACTTTTTTTAGTGAACAAAGTCATGACCCGTTCGTCCGTTTCTGCCATGAGATCGTCTATGACGATAAGGTTCCTCGTCGACGAATCGAACATGCTCGCACTCGGCAACCCTTCCTCGAACCGCACGTCGACCAAGTCCATCGTTGCGTAAGCCTCTTGCCATTCTCCGTAACACAACGTGATCCGTTCGGGGGGTGGATCGATCATAGCAGCAGCGTGACGCAGCATACGCGTCACGAAAGTACTTTTGCCGCATCCCGTCGGACCGTCGACGATGCACGTGAAAGGATGTTTCCACCGCGCGTCCATGGTCGCTTATGAAAGACGACCACAGTGTATCGCCTTTTTCTACACGTCCACCGGACCCGTGCTCACCCCGTCCTCGTGCACCACGCGTTTGGCGTAGAAGTAGGTGAGAGCCGCTCGTTCCTGCACGTACGGCAACACGGTCGAGTGACGCACACTTCCGCTCCGACGGTTGGTGAGCGCCTCCAGGAACGCGTTCTTGTCGATGTCGTTGTGACGTTTGCTCAGTCCTTTGGTGCTGTATTTGTCGGTGGGTCCGAAACAATAGTACGTCTTGCTACACAACCCCAAGGACCCGTCGCCGGACCACTCCACCTTGAACAGACCAGGTGTCCTCTTGTCGTACGCCCTGCGCGCCTTACAGCACGCCTCGTCGCCGACCCACGGTCTATTGGCGAGTCGACAGCGCACGTACTCGTTCCGATGGTCGTCGCAACATTCGGACGGCAACCATTCGGAGCGGTGCCGGAAGTAATGTTCTCGTAGTTCCGGGGTCACGAGGGCGTCGACGGACTCGGCGGCCAAGGCCAAATAGGCAGAGTCTGTATCTGTCTCGCACTGAAAAAGAGGGCGCTCCACGTACCTGTCGATGAAGTCGTAATAGAACTGCAACATGCGCATCTTGGCGTACTGTAGAACGAAGAATCCCACGTGTACGGGCAGGGTGTACGTGACGGTTTTCTTGTTCATCTCTATCTCGTACGCATCGTCGACGACGACATCGAGTTGACGGAATCGTCTATCGTTGACCATGAGCGACGCCGCCTTCTCCTTGCAGTAATTGACGTCGCGATGTCGGTCCACGTTGGTGATGGTCTTTCCGTAACCCGAGTTCCCCAGCAACTTCATGGTGTCTGCGATGATGGCCTTGTGCGAGTGGACGTCTCCAGTAGTATGTGTGTCTTTTTGAAGCCCCAAAAAATGAGGAGATTTTGGGTAAGCCTCTGATTGGTTGAAATTTGAAATGGAGCGTTCTGATTGGTCGTGCGCTTATAGTCACTAGGGACGCCACCGTATAATCCCCTATTATCGCTCAAATGAGGAGATTTTGGGTAAGCATCGGATTGGTCGAGAGTAGTTTCACCACCAGGGGGCGCCACAGGGAATAATTCTGATTGGTCGAGAGCCGTCACGTGACCTATGACGTCACAGCTATTTGAATAAATTAGCATAAATTACCAAAAAAATCGCACTCCTTTGCGGTCATACTGTCATCAGGGGCGCCACAGGGACTCATTCTGATTGGTCGTGAGCCGTCACGTGACCTAAGACGCCTATATTTGCATAAATTAGCATATATTGCACCCTTTTGTGTTGAAACCGTCACCAGGGGCGCTACCGGTCAATTGTGTCGACGGTTTGTGACCTAGTTTCGACTGTTCTGATTGATCGAGAGCCTTTTGTGGTGAAACCGTCACCATTGGGCGCTACCGGTCAATTGTATCGACGGTTTGTGACCTATTTTCGACTGTTCTGATTGGTCGAGAGCCGTCACGTGACCTATGACTTCACAGCTCATTTGCATAAATTAGCATAAATCACACCGTTTTGTAGTGAAACCGTCGCCTTAGGGCGCAACGTGTCATCCCCTATTATCGCCCTCGATGTACTGTTTTGCGGTAACATTGTCGCCAGGAGCGCTACGGGTCAAGTGTGTCGACGGTTCTGATGGGTCGAGAGCGGTCACGTGACTTATGACGTCACAGCTCCGCCCCTATTATCTAAAACGAGGAGATTTCGGGGTGTTGTTTTGCGATGATACGATCGCCAGGGACTGTACAGGTCAAGGTCAAAGGTGGGTGGCGAGCGTTCTGATTGGTCGAGCGTCCTATGACGTTACCTTGTCAAGTGTGAATACAATTGTCAGTTATGGTTAGTAACCCTAATTCTATCGTCTGTAGTGAACCCTAATACGGACCCTGTAGGGTTAGTAACCCTAATGAAAGTTCAAAGGTCACCGACTTTTTGTATTTATACAATTGTCAGTTAGGGTTAGTGTTAGTAACCCTAATTCTGTCGTTTGTAGTGAACCCTAATACGAACCCTGTAGGGTTAGTAACCCTAATGAAAGTCAAAGATCAAAGATCACCGACCTTTTGTACTAATTCAATTGCCAGTTAGGGTTAGTAACCCTAATTCTGTTTGATGACAGTGGCGGTTCGGTTTACTACTGACGATTATGGTATGCTTTTCGAGACGTGTCTGGGTACAGAACCGGTTTGAACCGGTTTCATGTATTTTTTTTCTTTTTTCTTTTCTGGAACGTTCGAACGATGTCATGGAATTTTCCACGCTCACGAAAAGAAACACATCCCCACATTTTCACCCTGCTAGCAGACTGAAATCTAGCGGTCGAAAGTTCGTGAATGCAGCGAGAAAAACGTAGCCGTGCATATAAGCTCTACGACGCATATCGCATCGTTACATTTTATCGAGAACTTTTCGACGTATGTCGTTTCGCGTCGACATCTACGTATCGCCTATTTCACCACGAGTCTGCAAGAACACCGCGAGGTCAAAAGGTCAAAAGGTCAAGGTCAACAAAACAAACACCGACGCTTTCTGGAACGTTCGAAAGAAGTCACGCCTTTTCACCTTGCTAGCAGACTGAAATCTAGCGGACGAAAGTTCGTGCATCCAGCGGGAAAAACGTAGCCGTGCATGTAAGCTATACGACGCATATCGCATCGTTGCATTATATCGAGAACTTTTCGATGTATGTCGTTTCGTGAAGGTCAAAGTCAACAAAAAAACACCGTCGCTTTCTGGAACGTTCGAACGAAGTCATGGAATTTTCCATAAACACCGCGAGGTCTAAAGGTCAAAAGGTCAAGGTCAAACCAGTTTTCCCGCGAAATGTGTCAAGACACGTCGGTTTGAATCGGTTTGAACCAGATTTCCCGCGAAATGTGTCCAGACCCATCGATCCGGTATGTAACATGGGCTTGTGCGCTTCCATTCGTCTTGTCTTTTTGACATTGGTCAGAAACTGTTTCGCATTTCACCGAAATGTGAAATGTGAAATTTTTTAAATGTGAAACTCTTTACGATAAAAACCCAGAAAAAGTGCATCGTCAGCAAACTTTCAGGGTAAACTGTAGAAGGTATGGGTAAATTGTAGGGATTATGGGTAACCTGTAGGAATTATGGGTAACCTGTAGGAATTATGGGTAAACTGTAGGAGGTATGGATAAACTGTAGGAGGTATGGGTAAACTGTAGGAGGTATGGGTAAACTGTAGGGGGTATGGGTAAACTGTAATGCTGTTGGTGGACTTTGGCTTGTGCACTCCTACTCGTCTTGTCTTTTTTGGCATTGGTCAAGCTCTGTTGGCGGTCTTTGACTCATGCGCACCCACTAGTCTTGTCTTTTTTGACATTGGTCAGGCGCTGTTGGCGGACTTTGACATGTGTGCTCCCACTCGTCTTGTCTTTTTTGATACTGGTCAGTCGCTGTTGGTGAACTTTAGCTTGTGCGCTCCCACTCACATTGGTCAGTCGCTGTTGGTGGACTTTGGCTTATGCGTTTCCGCTCGTCTTGTCTTTTTTACACTGGTCAGTCGCTGCTAGTGGACTTTGGCTTGTGCGTTTCCACTCGTCTTGTCTTTTTCACACTGGTCAGCCGCTATTGGTGGACTTTGGCTTGTGCGCTCCCACTCGTCTTGTCTTTTTTTGACATTGGTCAGTCGCTGTTGGTGGACTTTGGCTTGTGCGTTTCCACTCGTCTTGTCTTTTTCGACATTGGTCCGTCGCTATTGAAGGACTTTGGCTTGTGCGCTCCCACTCGTCTTGTCTTTTTTGACATTGGTCAGTCGCTTTTGGTGGACATTGGCTTGTGCGCTCCCACTCGTCTTGTC
Source organism: Lamellibrachia satsuma (assembly GCA_033239005.1). Classification (NCBI taxonomy): domain Eukaryota; kingdom Metazoa; phylum Annelida; class Polychaeta; order Sabellida; family Siboglinidae; genus Lamellibrachia; species Lamellibrachia satsuma. The sequence goes on along the minus strand of BSQZ01000021.1, from coordinate 5,536,342 downwards.
TTTTTCACACTGGACAGTCACTGTTGGTGGACTTTGGCTTGTGCACTTCCACTCGTCTTGTCTTTTTGACACTGGTCAGTCGCCGTTGATGGACTTTGGCTTGTCCGCTTCCACCCGTCTTGTCTTTTTTGACATTGGTCAGGCGCTGTTGGCGGACTTTGGCTTGTGCGCTTCCACTCGTCTTGTCTTTTTTGACATTGGTTTTTGTAAGTCCAAGGACCTACAACTTTATGTATTGTAGGTCCAAAGACCTGCTACTTTATGTATTATACATCCAAAGACATGTTACTTTATGTATTGTAGTTCCAAAAACCTACATATTTTTGTATTGTATGTCAAAAGACCTACAATTTTATGTATTGTAGGTCCAAAGACCTGCTACTTTATGTATTGTAGGTCCAAAGACCTGCTACTTTATGTATTGTAGGTCCAAAGACCTACTACTTTATGTATTGAAGGTCCAAATACCTGCTGCTTTATGTATTGTAGGTCCAAGAACCTACAACTTTATGTATTGTAGGTCCAAATACCTACAACTTTATGTATTGTAGGTCCAAAGACCTGCTACTTTAGGTGTTAATGTTTGGAAGTTTATGTTTTGAAAGTTTATGATATGAAAGTTTGTAAGTTTGAAGTTTGAAAGTTGGAAGTTTGTGATGTGAAACTTGGTGATATGAAAAGTTTATGTTATGAAAGTTTGTAAGTTGGAAGTTTGAAAGTTGGAAGTTTGTGATGTGAAACTTGGTGATATGAAAAGTTTATGTTTGGAAGTTCATGTTTTGAAAGTTTGTGTTATGAAAATGTTTAGTTGGAAGATTGTAACATGAAGATTGAAAGTTGGAAGTTTGTAAGTTGAAAATTTACAAGTTGGAAGTTTGTAAGTAAAAATTTGTAACATGAAAGTTTATAGTATGAAAGTTTGTGTTATGAAACTTTGCAATTTTTAAGTTTGTAAGTTGAATCTTGTGACTTGTGCTTTGCGATGATACGATCGCCAGGCGTTGTTGGTGGACTTTGACTTGTGCGTTCCCACTCGTCTTGTCTTTTTTACACTGGTCCGTCGCTGTTGGTGGACTTTGGTTTGTGCGCTTCCACTCGTCTTGTCTTTTTTGACACTGGTCAGTCGCTGTTGGTGGACTTTGGCTTGTGCGCTCATACGCGTCTTGTCTTTTTTGACATTGGTCAGGCGCTGTTGGTGGACTTTGAGTTGTGCGCTCCCACTCGTCTTGTCTTTTTTCGTCTTGTCTTTTTCACACTGGTCAACCAACTTGAAGAAAACAAGACATTGTCATATACAACTTGAAGAAAACAAGACATTGTCATCCACAACTTGAAGAAAACAAGACACTGTCATATACAACTTGAAGAAATCAGCCACTGTTGGTGGACTTTGACTTGTGCGCTCCCACTGGTCTTGTCTTTTTGACATTGGTCAGTAACTGTTAGTGGACTTTGGCTTGTGCGCTTCCACTCGTCTTGTCTTTTTGACGCTGGTCAGTCGCTTTTGGTGGACTTTGGCTTGTGCGCTTCCACTCGTCTTGTCTTTTTGACACTGGTCAGTTACTGTGAAAAATTTTTAGTTGAAAGATTGTAACATGAAGATTGAAAGTTGGAAGTGTTTAAGTTGAAAATTTACAAGTTGGAAGTGTGTAAGTAGAAAGTTTGTAACATGAAAGTTTATGATATGAAAGTTTGTGTTATGAAACTTTAAAATTTTTTTAAGTATGTAACTTGAATCTTTCAAGTTGGAAGTTTGTGTGAAAGTTTGTGATGGGAAACTTGGTGATATGAAAAGTTAATGTTTGACATTTTACCCTTAACTCCTACAGTTTATCCATAATTCCTACAATTTACCCATACTTCCTACAGTTTACCTATAAGTCCTACAATTACCCATTCCTCCTACAGTTTACCCATAATTCATACAATTTACCTATAACTACAATTTACCATACCTCCTACAGTTTACCCATAACTCCTACAATTTACCCATAATTCCTACAGTTTACCCATAACTCCTACAGTTTACCCATAATTCCTACAGATTACCCTCGTAGTGAGGGAGGCAAACATTGGAGACGAGTGGGCAGTAGTGAGGGAGGCAAACATTGGAGACGAGTCGACAGTAGTGAGGGAGGCAAACATTGGAGACGAGTCGACAGTAGTGAGGGAGGCAAACATTGGAGACGAGTCGACAGTAGTGAGGGAGGTAAACATTGGAGACGAGTCGACAGTAGTGAGGGAGGTAAACATTGGAGACGAGTCGACAGTAGTGAGGGAGGTAAACATTGGAGACGAGTCGACAGTAGTGAGGGAGGTAAACATTGTGTGAAGTTGCGTGAAGTTGTACAAAGTTGTATGCGCCGCCGCCGCGGAGTGTGTGTGTGTGTGTGTGTGTGTGTGTGTGTGTGTGTGTGTGGGTGTTTGTGTTTTCATTAACATGGTCATTAATAGGATCAAAGGAGCTAACGAGGAAACGAGGAAACGAACACAACACCATATCGAATGTGTGCACACGTATTTTATTGAACAACACAAACAGCATGATAATACAACAAGGGTAGCGTGTAATATCGCTAATACTACAACTATGAATGATGATGACGATGACAATGATGCTGAGACGACTTACTGATGTTTACCATCACGCCAGAGGTCGCGAGCTTAGGGGAGTTTCCACCGCGCCAGAGGCTCGTGGGTGATGATGATGATTATGATGATGAGACGACTTACGGATGTTTACCATCACGCCAGAGGTCGCGAGCTTACGAGTGTCTCCACCGCGCCAGAGGCTCGAGGGTGATGATGATGATAATGATGAGATGACTTACGGATGTTTACCATCACGCCAGAGGTCGCGAGCTTACGAGTGTCTCCACCGCGCCAGAGGCTCGAGGGTGATGATGATGATGATGATGATGATGATGATGATGAGACGACTTACGGATGTTTACCATCACGCCAGAGGTCGCGAGCTTAGGGGTGTCTCCACCGCGCCAGAGGCTCGATCGATGTACGATGTGCGATAGTACAGTCTACCTCGCCGCAACTGTTTAACCCAATCAAACACGTGGCAATTGTTAGTTACTAAATCGGTGCCGAACAGGTTGATAAAAGTTCTCCGTTACAACGAAACAATACATAAGCTATGCAATATTGTCCACAAACGTTAGAAAGAGGACTCTGAAGTCTCTTGCTATTACGAGTCCACTCGGAACAATGTTCGTTCGTGAAGGTGCGAAACGCAGCCTGTCGTAGCGACAGGACGTACGAGCAGAAGTAATCGTCGCAACCGTCGGCATCTAAGTACAGCGCTATTCAATGTTCGTGTCTATCACTTCCAGTTTTGACACGGTGTAGTTCACATACGCATCCTTCACCCGTTTCTTAATGGTCACCATGACACTGGCCCCTCGCAGCGGCGAGAGTGAGGCGTATCGCTCTTCCATCGTCGTCATACTAACGTAGGTGTCGGCACTAAATCCCAACACCTCTGCTGCTGTTTCATTGAATACGGTTGCCCAACACTCTCCCCCCAGCCAATCTGATAGCAAGATCCGCAAGGCGAATCTGTACACGGGAACTGGTTGGCATTGATGAATTGGACAAAAGCAGTCATTGTTTTCCGGGTGCATACCTTTGAGACAGTGCGGACATGATGCGTACACGACGTATTTATCTTGTGTGGCGCAATTTAGTATTGTTAACGGACGAGTAAATGTATACGTCCCGTTACTCGCTTCCGACTGGAGCTGTGACAGGTTGATCGGAGACTGAGCATCGACGGTACGCTGCGTGGCCATGGTATTGAATCGAACTGCTCTGTAGAGATCGGAGAACGGTTGTGATGGCAGTTCTAGTAACGGCTCTGTTTATATAGTCTGTCGCTACTACTGATGACGCGCTTTCCGACTACAACAAACGTTTTAGAAGTAGGATGCATAGACAACATAGCAGGTGAAAATGTTCTTTGAAAGTTCGGGATCGTAACTCCAGCGATATTCGGGAACTCTCATGACAGGAACCAAAGCATCACCTTGAGACACTGATTGGGCAGGACTAACATCGCGGATCCATATCTTGTATTTAACAGACAGTACCTTAACCTGATCAAAGTTATCATACCAGCGACCACGAAGTTGGTACGGAAACTCCTCAAACGAGAACTTCGAATTAAAGCAAGTCCACTCTCCTGTACCAGCAACGAAATCAGATCCAAGCTGCACATCTCGAATATAGCAGTGTGCTCTACGACGAAAGGTTCTAGTACGTCTCCTCTTATAAGAAATTCGCCGTCTATAACGTTTGCGAACACCAAACCTACGATGGCGATTATAACGAGTACGAACACGTCGCCTAGCACTACGTCAATAGACCGTACGACAGGCGTGCATCGTCTTTTTTTTTTTCTTTTACACGTCCACCGGACCCGTGCTCACTCCGTCCTCGTGCACCACGCGTTTGGCATAGAAGTAGGTGAGAGCCGCTCGTTCCTGCACGTACGTGAATACCGACGAGCGATGCACTCGGAACCCGCGGTTCTTTCCACTTCCGCTCCGACGGTTGGCGAGCACCTCCAGGAACGCGTCCTTGTTGATGGCGTTGTGACGCTTGCTCAGTCCTTTGGTGCTGTACTTGTCGCTGGCTCCGAAACAATAGTACGTCTTGCTGCACAACCCCACGAACCCGTCACCGGACCACTCGACCTTGAACAGACCCGGTGTCCTCTTGTCGTACGCCTTGCGCGCCTTACAGCACGCCTCGTCACCGACCCACGGACGATCGGCGAGTCGATAGCGCACGTACTCGTTCTGATGTTCGTCGCAACATTCGGACGGCAACCATTCGGATCGATGTCGGAAATAATGTTCTCGTAGTTCCGGGGTCACGAGGTCGTCGATGGACTCGCTGGCCAAGGCCAAGTAGGCGGAATCTGTATCCATCTCGCAGTACTGGAAAATAGGACGCTCCAGATACCTGTCGATAAAGTCGTAATAGAACTGCAACATGCGCATCTTGGCGTACTGCAGAACGAAGAACCTCACGTGTACGGGCAGGGCGTACGTGACGGTTTTCTTGTTCATCGCTCTCTCGTACGCATCGTCGACGACGACGTCGAGTTGTCGGAACCGTCTATCGTTGACCATGAGCGATGCCGCCTTCTCCGTGCAGTATTTCACGTCGCGATGTCGATCCACGTTGGTGATGGTCTTCCCGTAAAACGAGTTCCCCAGCAACTTCATGGTGTCTGCGATGATGGTCTTGTGCGGGAGGACGTCTCCTTCGTGTCGGGCCGTGGACACTGCATCGCCGAACCGTCGGAAACACGGGCTGGGGGTGTACTCGACGACCTGATAGACGCGAGTCACCTCGAGTCCGTGTTCCAGGTACCATCTCAGGAGCGGTGTCGCGAGCAATATCTTGTCGCCGTGGAAACTGCCCACGAGCATGCGTCGCGGAGTCGTCATGATGTCGTGCTCTTCGGCGTATCGGCGAATGAAAGGTCCGAGATCGTCGCGGGTCAGACGGATGTTTTTAAACACGGGCTGCATCTCGGCAAAATGCGCGTGTAATGCTTCCGGTACGCAAACGTCACATTCGATCAATCCGAATATGGTTCCGTCACACACGCCTCTCAGGATCTGTTGCGACGTCATCGTCCACCGCACGTGGCGTCGTCGCGGAAAGGCATCCAGACACTTTTTCACGACCGGATCTTTTCTCGTCTCTTTCCACTCGCATTCCCACAACTCGACGACCTTGACAAAGTGACGTAGGTAGGCGGTGTTCTTTCGGGTCTCGGCGAGCAGTTGGGTCATGGGTTTCCCGTTGACGGCGTACGTTTCTAGACCCAAGCACGGGTGACCGTGGTAGAAACATCCGTGGAACTGATACGCCGTGTTCGTCTGGCTGCACCACCCGTCCACCGGAAGTTTTCCTATCCGCTTCTCTCGACCGTTGACTTGATGGCGGATGGCGCGTCCCGTCCGTTCGGTTTCCCACGTCAGCTACTCTGAAGCCATCTGGCCGTGGGGTTGTGCCGATTCGGGACGGAAGTTGTTTTGTTCACGGCGTCGGCTGTGCCAGCCCGTTGGCATGTTTTGCATTAACGCCCAGAGGTAAAGGGCATTGGCATCGTAGCCAACAACGGCCTGGCATAACCGACTGGCGTTACCGTAATCGCTCTGACGGATCTTAGTGACTCCTTTCTCGTGATAGCAGTGAAAAACGAGCGAAGGTCCACCGACGACGTGATCTTTGACGAGATTATGAAGATCTTTATTCTTCTCGTTGAAAAGCCTAAAGTACGTTTTCTCCGGAAGATCGTTGAACAGGTAGAGCAAGGTCAGACCGGGTACGCTGATGCCCTGCTTGAACATGTCTATGCCGCGTTGTTGGTAGAAGGCGAACTGTCTGTCGATGGCTTGTAGAAAGGGAACCACGTCTCTGTTGTTGTACCAGACGAGAAAGTCTCGCAAGGTCGTCATGCCGTTATAGCGCCAGGCCTCTTGACAATCGACCTAATCCTCGTCGGAAATACCCTCGTTCTTCAATTGACTGAAGAAGGCTTCTTTCGGTGGAAGTGCGGTGTCGTCGAGTCTCTCCAGACAGTCCATATATTCGTACGGGAAAAACCCTTTTGTTATTTTTCAACCGTACGCTTTCAGATATTTGTCGTAGCTGAATCCTGGGGCTATGTAATTGGTCATGTCTAGGAATTTTAGCTGATCGGTCGACAGACACATGAACGTGGTGTTGCGTTTGATGACAAAAAACGACCCGACGCCATCGTTCTCTTCTTCTTCTTTTTCTTCTTTGTCGTCCTGTTCCATTTATTCTTCTTCTTCTTTCTTTGACAGGAAGTAGGGAACGAGGAACTGTTTGACGGCATTGAGATCGTATTTCCCCGAATTAAAGCCGATGACTAGTAATTTATGAAGCCAGTCGTGAAGTTGTTTCATCAGCGTTTTGTACGGGTTGCTCGGTTGACGAGATTCCTCGTCGTCAGGTGATCGTGCATTGCGCAATGTTTCGTCCCAATTCGATCGTGCTTTTATCAGTCGAGCTAGCACTTCCTCGTAAGAATTTTTTATGTTTTCGTAGGCGGCGTCACTCATCGATTGCAAAATGTTCATCATGGCTCTCACCAACTTGTTGGTGTCTCCATCCGTGACGAGACATTGCACTTGTTCGTGTCCCGGCACGTTGGACGCCACACTGACGCTCAACGGAACGTGGCGTGCCACCCACTTGACTTTGTTACTGTCCGATGGAAGTTGCTTGGTGTCAAAGTAACATTCGAAATCAAAGGTGGCTCGGTACGGGTAGTACCGCAACGATTCGGGGACTCGGATGTTCTCGTCGTCCAGACGTTCGAACACCGACGGAGTCGAATGGTACACGCCACCGGGATAGATCCGACGCACACCTCCCACGCACGTGCGCTCGTGTCGGTTCAGTTTACATGCGTCTTTAAATAAACTCTCGCCGCACTTCCGGCACTTATAGGAATGGCAGTACATTTGAATGTTTTGTTTGTACGAAAAGTGTGTCTCGTGAAGATTGAGATACATCGTTTCAGAATAATGGCACAACGATCGACGGACGAGTTCTGCGGTCTTCTTTCCATCGTCATCATCATCATCAGACTCGACGAGTTTATGAACGCACACGTTCGTTTGGAAAGTGGTCTCTATACGATAGAGGTCTTCGAGTGTGACTCCGGCAAATTCTTCCATGGGTACATCGTCATCCTGTTTGTACGTCTCGTAAAGTTTTGTAACGGCAGATTCCAAATGATAGCGGTCACCACCCCGATGAAGAGCTAAGCATCTAAAGAGGCACACATTATCTTTATATCTTTTTCCATGCTTGGGCATCGTTTCCAGCCCGATAACGGCTTTGTTCTTTTTTATGTATGTCGGCAGAGGAGTCATGGCTACACATCCAACTGGGTGGTTTATGATTTTATTAATAAAAAAAGTCACATTGGTCGCCAACTCGCAAACCCAGGCTGAGTCGGGTCTCTGTGATATGACCCACTGCAAGATGTCATTTTGTTTTATACGTTCAAGAAACTCATCGAAATCACCACGGTCGGTGATGAGACTAGGTTCGTCCAGGTATCGACCGCAGCAATTGCAGGAGGAATGATAGTACCTATAACATCCTGTGTTTTTGTTTTTCAAAACGAACCCGTAACTCAAGTTGATTTTGAAAGCATTGGTGTGTTTATGGAACATTCTATACAAAGGAGGATGTAAATCTGTCGTATCTAGAGTGGTCAATCTGTAATTTACCCTGGTCTGGAGAGGACCTCTGGATACGCGTGTCCTAATGGAGGACCAATTGTTGCGAACAAATCTGTTGAAAGAGCGTCGGGGAAGGGAAATCGATCGGGCGGGTCGATGGGATCTTCGCTAATGAACGGGTGGCGGGGTGTAGTATCTTCCCTTTTCGCTCTTTTTGGTAATGGTGGTGAAACGACACATGTCATTTCATGCCTTTGTAAGTTGTAATAATTTGCGAACACCTTACCACATTTTGAACATACTGATGGCGACGAAACAGTGTTGGTTGTGGAATTACATGCCGTTCCTATATAGCGAAGTAATTGGTGCTTTTTTCCAAACACTTTGTTACATTTTGAACATGTGTATTTCATCGTTGCTAGTGATGCGACGAAATAGGTGTGCAAAGATCGGAGAACGATTGTGATACAAACAAAGATAATATATAATAGATACTTACAACACTTGCTACCGTCGCGGCATCTCGAAGTGCTCTGTAGAGATCGAAGAACGGTTGTAGTGGCAATTGCAGTAGGGGCTGTTTGAACCGGTTCTGACGTACAGCACGCGCGTAGCACGTGAACATCACGTGCACAGCATGCAGAACAATACCAAATAAGGACATGCATCTGGACACATTTCGCGGGAAAACTGGTTTGACCTTGACCTTTTGACCTTGCGATGTTTATGGAAAATTCCATGACTTCGTTCGAACGTTCCAGAAAGCGGCGGTGTTTGTTTTGTTGACCTTGACCTTTTTGACCTCGCGGTGGTTATGTAGACTAGTATCTCTCGCGGTGGTTATGTAGACTAGTATCATTATAGACGATACGTATGTGTCGGCACGAAACGACATACGTCGAAAAGTTCTCGATAAAATGTAACGATGCGATATGCGTCGTAGAGCTGACATGCACGGCTACGTTTTTCCCGCTGGATTCACGAACTTTCGACCGCTAGGTTTCAGTCTGCTAGCAGGGTGAAAATGTGGGGACGTGTTTCTTTTCGTGAGCGTGGAAAACTCCATGACGTCGTTCGAACATTCCAGAAAAGAAAAAAAGAAAAAACTACATGAAACCGGTTCAAACCGGTTCTGTACCCAGACACGTCTCGAAAAGCGCACCATAATCGTCAGTAGTAAACCGAACCGCCATTGTCATCAGACAAAATTAGAGTTACTAACACTAACTGGCAATTGAATAAGTACAAAAGGTCGGTGATCTTTGATCTTTGACTTTCATTAGGGTTACTAACCCTACAGGGTTCGTATTAGGGTTCACTACAAACGACATAATTAGGGTTAATAACCTTAACCCTAACTGACAATTGTATAAGTACAAAAAGTCGGTGACCTTTGACCTTTCATTAGGGTTACTAACCCTACAGGGTCCGTATTAGGGTTCACTACAGACGACAGAATTAGGGTTACTAACCCTAACTGACAATTGTATTCACACTTGACGAGGTGACGTCATAGGACGCTCGACCAATCAGAACGCTCGCCACCGACCTTTGACCTTGAACTGTAGCGTCCCTGGCGATCGTATCATCGCATAACAACGCCCCGAAATCTCCTCGTTTTAGATAATAGGGGCGGAGCTGTGACGTCATAAGTCACGTGACCGCTCTCGACCCATCAGAACCGTCGACACACTTGACCCGTAGCGCTCCTGGCGACAATTTTTACCGCAAAACAGTACCTCGAGGGCGATAATAGGGGATGAAACATTGCGCCCTCTGGCGACGGTTTCACTACAAAACGGTGTAATTTATGCAAAGTTATGCAAATTTTTATAAATGTATGCAAATGAGCTGTGAAGTCATAGGTCACGTGACAGCTCTCGACCAATCAGAACAGTCGAAACTAGGTCACAAACCGTCGATTCAATTGACCGGTAGCGCCTCCTGGTGAAGGTTTCATCACAAAAGGCTCTCGACCAATCAGAACAGTCGAAACTATGTCACAAACCGTCGATACAATTGACCGGAAGCGCCCCGTGGTGACGGTTTCACCACAAAAGGGTGCAATATATGCTAATTTATGCAAATATAGGCTTCATAGGTCACGTGACGGCTCTCGACCAATCAGAATGAGTCCCTGTGGCGCCCCTCGTGACAGTATGACCGCAAAGGAGTGCGATTTTTTTGGTAATTTATGCTAATTTATGCAAATAGCTGTGACGTCATAGGTCACGTGACGGCTCTCGACCAATCAGAATGAGTCCCTGTGGCGCCCCCTGGTGGTGAAACTGCTCTCGACCAATCATATGCTTACCCAAAATCTCCTCATTTGAGCGATAATAGGGGATGATACGGTGGCGCCCCTAGTGGCAATAAGCGCACGACCAATCAGAACGCTCCATTTCAAATTCAACCAATCAGAAGCTTACCCAAAATCTCCTCATTTTTTGGGCTTCAAAAAGACACAGATACTACTGTCTCGCTCGCGTCGCGCCGTGGACACTGCATCGCCGAACCGCCTGAAGCACGGGACGGGATCGTACTCAACGACCTGATACACGTGCGTCACTTCGAGACCGTGGTCCATATACCATCGCAGCAGAGGCGTGGCGAGCAAGATCTTATCGCCTCGATAACTACCCACGAGCATGCGTCTCGGAGTCGCCATGATGTTGTGCTCCTCGGCGTATCGGCGCATGAACGGTCCGAGATCGTCGCGTTTCGGACGGATGTTCTTGAACACGGGCTGCATCTCGGCAAAGTGTTCGCGCAATGCTTCCGGTACGCAAAGGTCACACTCGATCAGACCGAACACGGTTCCGGCACGCACACCGTTCAGTATCTGTTGCGACGTCATCGTCCATCGTGCTTGACGTCGTCGTGGAAATGCAGCATCCAGACACTTTTTCACGCCAGGATCTCGTCTCGTCTTTTTCCACTCGCATTCCCACAACTCGACGACCTTGACAAAGTGACGGATGTAGACGGTGTTCTTTCGGGTCTCGGCGAGCAGTTCAGTCATGGATTTCCCGTTGACCTCGTTGACCTCTTTACCAGTGCACGGGCAGCCATGGAAAAAACATCCGTAGTACTGATAAGCCGTTTTCGTCTCGCTGCACCACCCGTCCACCAACAGTTTGCCTATTCGCTTCTCTCTTCCGTTGATCTGGTGTCGTATGTCGCGTCCCGTGCGTTCGGATTCCCAAGTCAACCATTCCGCAGCCATCTGTCCGTACAACTGCGCCGATTCGGGTCGGAAGTCGTTCTCTTCCCGTCGTCGCGTGTGGCATCCCATAGGCATGTCTTGCATGAGTGATCACAAGTACAGGGCGTCGGCATCGTATCCGACGATGGACCGACACGGAAGAGCGGCCTCTCCGTACTCGTTCTGACGTAGCGTGGTGACACCCTTTCTCGTGATAGCGATGAAAAATGAGCGAAGCTCCGCCAACCACGTGATCTTTGACGAGATGATGAAGATCTTTATTCTTCTCGTTGAATATGGTAAAGTAGGTCTTCTCTGGAAGGTCGTTGAACAGGTAGAGCAAGGTCAGACCAGGTACGCTGACGCCTTGCTTGAACATGTATATGCCACGTCGCTGGTAGAAGGCAAACTGTCTGCAGAAAGGGAACCACGTCCCTGTTGTTGTACCAGACGAGAAAGTCTCGCAAAGTCGTCATGGCGTTGTCGCGCCAGGCCTCTTGACAACTGGCATAATCCTCCTCGGAAATACCTTCCTTCTTCAGTCGACTGAAGAAGGCCTGTTTCGATGGAAGTGCGGTGTCGTCGAGTCTCTCCAGACGGTCCATGTACTCGTACGGGAAATTACCTTTTGTCACCTCGCATCCGTACGCTTTCAGATACTTGTCGTAAATGAACCCGGGGGCTATGTAATTGATCATGTCTAAGAATTTCAGCTGATCCGTCGAAAGACACATGAACGTGTTGTTGCGTTTGATGAAGAAAAAAGACCCGATACCCTCGTTCTCTTCTTCTTCTTTGTCGTCTTGTTCTTGTTCTTGTTCTTGTTCCCCTGTCTTTGACGTGGTGGTTAGGAAGTAGGGTATGAGGAATTGTTTGATGGCATTGAGATCATACTTACCCGAATTGAACCCGATGACGGGTAACTGATGCATCCATCCATAAAGTTGTCCCATCAGATTTTTGTATGGATTGGTCGCCGGACGAGATTTCTTCTTGTCGATGGCTGATCGTGCAGCCTTCTCCCTTTCGTCCCAGTTCGTCAGTTCCTCTGCGAGCTGTTCCAAGACATCTTCGTACGAGTGTTTGATCTTATCGTACGCGGCGTCACTCATCGCTTGTAAGATATCCATCATTCTACTCACCAACTTGTTGGTGTCTCCATCCGTGACGAGACATTGCACTCACTCGTGTCCGTGTCGTGTCCGTGAAAAATGTGTCTCGTGAAGGTTGAGATACATTGTTTCGGGGTACTTACATAACGATCGACGGACCAGTTCGGCAGTCGACTTACCATCCTCCGCATCCGGTTTGACAAGCTTGTATACGCATACGTTCGTTTGGAACGTGGTCTCTACGCGATAGAGTTCATCCAGCGTGACCCCTGCAAATTCTTCCATGGGTACGTGATCTCGATCGTATGTCTCGTACAGCGTCTTCACCGCCGGTTCCAATCGATATAGATCGCATCCTCGATGCAGGGCCAGACATCGGAAGAGATACAGGTTATCATTGTACCCCTTGTGATGGTTGGGTTCCGTTTCCAGACCGAAGACGCTTTTCTTCTTCTTGATGTAGGGCGGAAGAGGGATCATACCTACACATCCTATAGGGTGATCGATGATGCGGTTAACGAAGAAAGTGACATTCGTCACGAGTTCGCACACCCACGCAGAATCCGGTCTTTGATTGATGGCCCATTGCAAGACGTCGGTTTCTCGGATGCGTTTGAGAAAGTCATCAAAGTCCTTGCTGTTGGTGACGAGACTGGGTTCGTCTATGTAGCGTCCACAGCAATTACACGAGGAATGATAGTACTTGTATTGACCCGTGTTCTTGTTTCTCAGAACGAACCCGTAACTGAGGTTAATCTTGAACGCATTGGTCTGTTTCTGGAACATGATCTTCAAAGACGGTTCTAGAACGGTCGTGTCTAGCGTGGTTAATCTGTAATCATACCTGCATTGGAGAGGACCTCTCGACACGTGGGTCCTAATAGCAGACCAGTGCACACGAACGACATCTAGCAACTCCGTCCGCGAAGGGAAGTCGATCGGGTGGTTCTAAGGGGTCTTCTTCGGTAACGAGTGGGTGGTGGGATGGGGTAGCGTATTCTCTTTTTGATATCTTTGGTGCTGGCGGCTCTGTCACGTCGGCACACGCGGTTCGTGCGTGTATGGTCAGATAGTCATGTCTTTCGAACTTCCGTCCACATTTCTTACACGTGTAGCCGGTGGTGTTTCTTCAACTACTATTACTACTACTACTACTACTACTACTACTACTACTACTACTACTACTACTACTACTACTACTACTACTACATACCAACCTTACGTGACGATGTAGGTTGTCCAATCTCCCGAAGGTGGTACCGCATTTCTCGCATGCGTATTTCGCTCTCTTTCCGTAATCGCTAGGTGCCACCACTGTTGGTGGTGCCACCGAGTATGAATGAAAGTCCCAAGATGGCGTCGAATGACAACTCTGCACGTGACGTTGTAGTTCTGCACACGTGTCGAAGGCGAGCCCACAGTAACGATATTGATGTCTTTTCATGACGATGAACGCATCTACAACTGAGAGGGAATGGACTCTCAGTGCATCTATATAGTGCGTGTGTGGTGGTGGGGTGGTGGGGGTATTTCTATATTTACTAATAAGACGTCAATGTATGATAAGAGGCGTTCCTATAACAATGGCTACTAGTGTCCACTATGTCCACTATAATCGACTGCGAGTTCCCTTTCGACTATGGCAGAGGGGTGTCACTCGTTTGAATAATAATATAAAAATGACGGCACAACACGTTCCATTCCGTTTTGACACTTTTTTTATTCAATAGAATACATATGTTGTGTATGAAATATATATATATATACTGTACTGGTATGAAAGGATAGACTTCTCTATATATAAGATGATGACATATGACGGTGGTTAGCGGGTTTGTTATTACCACGACAGTGACCAGTAGCTTGCAAACGTTTACCGTCGCGCCAGAGGCTAGTATGATGGAACTGACTTGTGGGTTTTTACACGACGACAGAGATCACGTGCGTGAATAATGAATTATATATATATATATATATAGAAGTCGGTCTCTTCATACATAAAGAATACTATATACATATTTCATAGAAAAAATACAAGAGGATAACGAAAAATAAATGTATTGAAAGAAAATGCATCACATCAAGTCAATAATGATATATAAGATTAAAGACAATATATAAGATTAAAGACACTAACAGCAATTACTACTTACTTAGTCTAAAGCTAATGATATATAAGATTAAAGAATATGATTAAAGACAATAATATATAGGATTAAAGACAATAATGATATATAAAAGACACTAATAACAATAACTAACTAAAGAATAAGATTAAAGACTATACTAATATATATGATTAAAGGCAATATTGATATATAATATTAAATACATTATTAACAATTACTGTGTGTGTGTGTGTGTGTGTGTGTGTGTGTGTGTGTGTGTGTGTGTGTGTGTGTGTGTGTGTGTGTGTGTGTGTGGCGTGTTCACAGCAACCAAGGGTTGAAACACGCCACTTCTTGAATGAGAAATGTCTGCGTCTCCTCTGACAGCAGCCTCGCGCTTGCTTCTGCGCATATGTTGACAGTGGTTTCGGCTACTCTCAGAGGTGTGTGATGTGTTCTGTACATAATATGATGTGTGATGGCTTCTGTTAGCATAACGTTCGCAACTTCTGGTGTCATAATGTTCATGGATGGAGTCGTTGATGGTGGAGTGTTCTCGCAGTAGTATTCACACGCGCATATCGATGGCTGCGTGTCGAAATATATCGGCGTGTTGGAGGGCGAGTACGATGGCGACGACGGTGGCGACAACGGCGTCGACGACGGAGATGGTGGCGGTGTCGATAGACTAAAGCCGAACGATGTTGACGGCAGTGGTGGTGGCAATGGCGACTGCATCGTTAGAAACGACGGCGGTGGGGGTGGTGGTGACATTGTTGCTGCTGCTGCGGTTGGTGCTGCTGCTGCTGTTGCTGTTGCTGCTGACCGGCGCTTTTTGTTGAGCACCAACCGCAGATCGTTCTCCGCTAACGGAGGCGTGATTCGTTTGCGCGTCGTTGTCGTTGCCGTTGCCGCCTTCGCTTTGTCGAACAGATCGTTGTCGTCGTCTCTATCGTTATCGTACACCTCGCGTAACTGTAGGAGGCCGTTATGTATATATAGACAGGACAACAAAAGACACACCTGTTTAATCACTGTCGGCAACATCGTTCTTACCTGCATGTCTTCCTCCTACAAAGAGAATCCTCCGTCTAGTACTTCCAGCTCTGACACGTTGTAGTTGACGTAGATGTTGTTGATGCGTTTTTTAATGGTTGCCATGACACGGACCCCCCTCAGCACCAATAGCGCAGCCGACCGTTCTTCGTCTGACGTCATAGCGACGTAGGCGTTAGCGGCAAAGCCTAGTACTTTCACTGCCACTTCGTTAAACAAACTGACCCAGATTTCTGTGCCGATCCAATCCTGCAGGAGGACACGCAGGTTGTATATGTACGTAGGAGCTCTCTGCCATTTGTGAACTGGATAATAATAGCCTTCTTTATGCCGCTGGACGCCTTTGGGACACTGCGAGCACGATATATACACAACATATTTCTCCTGCGTGGCACAAGCGACTATAGTTAACGGTCTTGCAAATTTGTAAGTTCCAGCACTTACCTCTGACTGCAATAGTGTCAGGTTCATCATCATCTGTTGTTCTTCTGCAAACTGCTGAGCGGCCATGACTTCGAAGAGAGGAGGCAGTCGATCGATCGAGAGAGTTGGTTATGGCAGTTAGAGCTGCGAGTCTCTTATATAGCAGGGGAGCTTGCATGGCGCGCATTTCTTATCTGCCCAGCTGGGGCGCTGGTATGCGTTGCGCTATCGCCGCGCATTCCTATCGTCTGGGCGTTGTTGACGAGGGCGCATTCCCGTCGCCTGGTTTTTTTCGAACGAACTCGCGACAATTCACAAGTATCTGACCCAACACGTTCTGTCCAGGCTGTCCAGTGTAGGTGAGCATGCTCCAGAATCCTTCCCTGCTTCTCATGCATTCCATTAACGGTGATGGATATGTGTTTAACAATCGTTTGCGTAGTGTCGTGTCGCGAAATTTAATCGCAACTAACGCGGTCATTACAGATCGTCTCTGTTTGTTCCATTGTACACCTAAATGCTCTTTCTGTCGAATGGTCTTGCTATGGTATTTCGCCTGTAGTCCGGTTCGTGTGGCTAGCATCTTTTCCGCCGTCTCGACATCACCATAAAAGATGCATTTCCTTTACTGATACGCAGCTTCAACGGTGTTAAAAGCATGACCCCATGCATCTATCCTACACGCGTAGAAGTTAGATAGGAAACTGTTTCCTCCTCTGAAGTATAAAGGACGATTCATTCTGATTTTATGTTGTTAAAAATTATATGCACTGTATTTAATACCGGTGATATTATACAACGTTTGTCTAGGACTCGTTGACTTGGTTTTTTACGCGTGATAAATGGGATTTCGGATTCAGCGTGGGTTAGTTGACACTTCTGCGGCGGCCTTATCGCTGTAAGGGATTGCTTATTGTTTTAAGTCGAATGTCTGCAATTCGATGCAACGTTGGTCTAGGACTCACTGACTTGGTTTTTTAAACGTGATAGATGGGATTTTGCATTTAGCGTCGATTCTCTGACACTTCTGTGACAGACTTAACGAACATGTTTTTCGTTGTGAGGGATTGCTTATTGTTCTAGCGACTTTGGGAGTTGTTTTTCGCATTCCAGTTTGATAAATTTTATTATTATTGTTTTCTAGCGGTTGTCTAGCGTTTCTTTTTCGCATAACTTTCTGACTATGACATATTTGTTATTGTGTTATAGTGGCTTATGTCAGCTGTCTGCATTGTTTAACGTTTACTATATAAAGCTGTTCTCAGATTAGGTATTTCTTTATACACTTACCGTTGTTCTGTTGCTGTCGTCGCTGTTGTTGCTTCTGACGTCACGATGCTGTCTACCATTGCGCTATGCACCGATATGCTGGTCTTCTACGTCGAACTCTGGGTCGCGTTGAGCCTGCTACTGCATCGCTCGTAAATACATAATGTTTGTCGTTGTTTGCACGATTGGTAAATAATACATACTCCTATGCTTTAAAAGATTTTAAAAGCATCTACATAACACATAGTTTAACTTTAAGAGACATCTTTTATGCGACTGTGGCCTATTTCACAACGCCTGGTAGCCGGTTGCTAGAAGTCTACTCATAAATAACACACGAGCCGAGCCGGGTCATCGGGTCACTGTATCGTCTGTGCGTGGCCTACTTCCACACACGCCGCTTGCTAGCCGGCTGGCAGCCTAGCCATAAATAACACACTTGCCGAGTTGGGTCTTCGGGTCACTGATATCGTCTGTGCGTGACCTACTTTCTACACTCATGCTAGCCGGCTGCCATCGGTCTAGCAATAAAAACCATCAGGCCGACTTCCTTAGCGAGCCGGGTCGAAAGTACGCCTTTCGTCGCTCTCGGATTTCCTTTAGCTTATTAACACACGCATGTTTTATTTAAGAAACGTATATAGAATACCTTTAACAAAGTCTCGAATGTACCTTTAACAATGGCTCGATTTTCATGTGTCTTTCACTCTGGTTTTCAGCTTCCATAGACGACAGTGGGAAGCTGTGATGGAGGAACTGGGTCGCTATATACCGCGCATAGACAATGATGACGACGATGATGGCTACGATATCCCTGCGGCTACGGAGAGTTGGGATGATGAATGTAATGATTATGCTTCCTTTCTTGATCACAGACAAATGTGGGCTGTCGTTATGACGGAAATTGGGATGATTCGTCGTCTTGCGCGGGTTGAGAAGGAAATGTTGTTAGGCTGCAACGCCCAAGGCGAGCAACGAATACCGCTAGCACGATTAGACAAAGAGGCACTAGCACGCCTGCCGCGCTCTGATCGCAGATGGATATGGGAGGCCGTGATGGGCGAATTGATCGAAGCCGTCATGGCACGTCATGTCCGACGCATGCAACGGCCTACCAAACTCATAGACAGACGCGGGAAGTCACTGCCACGCCTGAACTTCGATTGAGATCGAAGAACGATGAACACTATGTTTTAATATAATATATCGATGAAAGATAGTTATATGACTATGCTTTAATATGATTTGATATAAGGCTATTTTTAAATAATTATATCACTATATTTATATTATGAATATGATTTAATATGATTTGATATATGGCTATTTTTAAATAAAGCGATGAACGATATTTATATGACTATGCTTTAATATGATTTGATATATGGCTATTTTTAAATAATTATATTACTATGATCTGATGTATCGTTATTTTTAAATATTAAAGTTTCTTTGTGACTTCATTCAATGAGGTGTTGTGTCGATTTTGTCGGTTAACGACGCCAGTAAAAGAAATATGACCACGTTTCACCCTGCTACCACATACAATAACGAACGGGTGAATATTTATACATACACACACACACACACACACACACACACACACACACACACACACACACACACACACACACACACACACACACACACACACACACACACACACACACACACACACACACACACACGTGTGTGTGTGCACTCGTACCATACCGTGTTGTGTTGGTTTCTCGTCTCCATTAGTCCCTTTGATCGTTGATAAATAATGACCCTATTCTTAATTGCTGCGTATGGGTCACTCCGTCAATGAATATTTACACACACACACACACACACACACACACACACACACACACACACACACACACACACACACACACACACACACACACACACACACACACACACACACACACACACACACACACACACACACACACACACACACACACACACACACACACATCCATGTAGGCTACATAATGCAGATAGGGTAACGCGGGCTACAACGAACCGGGTGGTTGTAGGCTATAAAATGCCGATAGGGTATCGTGGATTAAATTTATCTCGCTCCTTGAGGGTTTGGGGTAGCGGTCACGTTAGGGTAGCGGTCACTCCGATAGGGTCAGGGGTCACCACTGATGAGGTCAGGTCGGGATCATGTCAAAAAGTTGGGGTTACGACGGTTATGGTTAGCTCCAGTCGCCAGGGGCGCTCTAGGGGTATATAAGTCGCCGCTAGGGGGCGCTTAGGGCACCCAGAAGGCTCTGCGACCGGAAGTCACAGGGACCCTCCCTACTGGTCTACTCTTTCGCTCGGTCATTCCTGCACTATAACTACTATTACCCATTTAACATTTCGGTTTTCCCTGCTCACATTCAGATCCGTTGCATTCATCTGTGTCCTGCGTGGAATGACAAACATATACATTTACTTGGCATTAAATATAAAAAAATACATTTGAAACAGCACTGGCAGACGTCTTACAAAACGATGCTGATGAAATAAATTAAATTATGTGGTGTACAGTGTATACACACTATTTATATATAACATTCACATATTAATCTAAACATAAAATTATGTGACTAGAAAATACTGTTTCACACATTTCCCAAGAAAATAAACAATGAGCTTAATGTATTAGTATTTTAACTTAATTTTTTATTATCCTAGAGAGAGCTAGTCTACGCAGTGGAAGTCGAGGTTGAGGCAGACACTACATAACGTGTATAATGTAAAACATAAGTACATAAGTAGAACGGTCACATATTAATCTAGACGTAAATAATATTTTTTTATGTTGTCAGAAGTTTCCAAAGAAAATAAATGATTAGTTTAATTGTATCAGTATTTTATCTTATACCGTGTTAATAATTATAGAAAGACTAATTCGTAAAACTAGATATATAAGTAGTATGTGTGCGGTTTTCAATCCTAAAAAATGAGCCGTTTTTTGATTGGTCGAGAGCAGTCACGTGACCTAGTGTCGACGGTTCTGATTGGTCGAGAGCAGTCGAGTGACCTATGACGTCACATCATTTGCATAAAATGAACACTTTTGTCGACGGTTCTGATTGGTCGAGAGCAGTCACGTGACATATGACGTCACACGTCATTTGCATAAATTTGTCTCCATCTTGTTTTGCGCTGATACACTGATACAGTCGCCAGGGGCGCTCGCGGGACGCTCACAAGTTTCCTCTATAGCGAAGGTTAGGGTTAGGATTAGTAACCCTAATTCTACCCCCCAACCTGTTGTCGACTGTATAACCCTAATGCTTCTGTCGTCTGCAGTGAACCCTAATACGAACCCGGACCCTAACCCTAACGTAGTGAACCCTACTACCCCAACTCCATAACACGAACTCCCTGTGAACTGTTGTCTGACCCTAGAGTGTTAGACTCGGTCTGCAGTGTGTGCTTCTATCCGGCCAGCTAACCCTAACCCCAAATCAGCGACCATGTTGCGCGAGCAGCCCCTAATTCACCACCTCCGGACCTCCCAATCTCCCGTGTGTGTTTGTGTGTGTGTGTGCGCGCGCGCGGCTTACGCCAGCTGCATATCATTATTTGGTATTGTTCTGCGTGTTGTTCACTTGCACACATGATGACTACATTACTATTCCAGGGACGCTTTGCCTTAAAGGCAGTTCTTTGCGTGTCTTGGATAGACTCATTTATGTTGGTTAAACAAACACCACCTGTTTATGAAAACAATATTGTATATTATATGATGCATCTTTCGCTGTGTACATAAAGTGTATATTAATTGTAACGTATTATAGGAATGTGTATTTTACGCAAAATAAATAACTAATATAATTAATGGAGTTGTGTTTTGTTGTTAAGCCTAGATAGCATTTCTCATGTGCACAAAATATGTATTGTAATTGGTGATCACGAATGGTGATAAGCAAATAATTGTGCATGTTGGAAGTTCTCCACTCCACTCCTGCGAAGTTGTGTGAAGTTGTGTGAAGTTGTGCAAAGTTTTTCGAAGTTGTGTGAAGTTTGCGAGTTGGAAGTCTGCAAGTTGGAAGTTTGTGCTTTGGAAGTTTGCAAATTGGAAGTTCTCCACTTTACTCCACTGCCAACAACTATGTGATGACAGGGTTGTGCAAGCAGCACTGTCTCAATGCAGACCATCTACAAGCCAACAACTATTTGATGGTAGGGTTGTACAAACAGCACTGTCTCGGAACCCGAAGTGTATGTATGTATGTATGTATGTATGTATGTATGTTTGTATGTATGTATATCGAAGTTGTGTAAATTCGTGTGAATTTGAGCGAAGTTGTGTGAAGTTGTGTAAATTCGTGTGAATTTGTGTGAAGTTGTGCGAAGTTGCGGTATGTATGTATGTATGTATGTATGTATATATGTATGTATGCATTGGAAGTTTGTGATGTAAAAGTTTATGTTATGAAAGTTTGTAAGTTGGAAGTTTGCTTCAACGCACACACGTTTTGAAAGTTTGTGTTATGAAAATTTGTAAGTTGGAAATTTGTGATGCGAAAAGTTGGGTTTGTAAATTGAAAGTTTGCAATATGAAGTTTGTAATTTGGAAGTTTGTGATGTGAAACTTGGCGATATGAAAAGTTTATGTATGGAAGTTCATGTTTTAAAAGTTTGTGTTATGAAAATTTGTTAGTTGGAAGTTTGTAACGTAAAGTTTGAAAGTTGGAAGTTTGTAAGTTGAAATTTGCTAGTTGGTAAGTTGAAAATGTATAAGTTGGAAGTGTATGAATAGAAAGTTTGTAACATGAAAGTTTATGATATGAAAGTTTGGGTTATGAAACTTTGCAATTTTGAAGTTTGTAAATTGAATTTTGTAAGTTGGAAGTTTATGATGTGAAAAAGTTGATGTTTTGAAAGTTTACGTTATGAAAGTTTGTAAGTTGGAAGTATGTGATGTGAAAAGTTCATGTTTTTGAAAGTTTATGTTATGAAAATGTGTAAGTTGGAAGATTGTGAAGTATGTAAGTTGAATATTTGGGTTTGTATTGGAAGTTTGAAAGTTGGAAGTTTGTTATGGAAACTTGGTGATATAAATAGTTTATGTTTGTAAGTTCATGTTTTGAAAGTTTGTGTTATGAAAATGTTTTTGTTGGAAGTTTATGATGTGAAAAGTTTATGTTATGAAAGTTTGTAAGTTGGAAGTATGTAAGTTGAACATTAGGGTAAGTTTAAAGTTTGCAATATGAAGTTTCTAAGTTGGAAGTTTGAAAGTTGGAAGTCTGTGATGTGAAATTTGGTGATATGAAAAGATTAGAAGTTTGGAAGTTCATGTTTTGAAAGTTTGGTTTATGAAAATTTGTTAGTTGGAAGTTTGTAACATGAAGTTTGAAAGTTGAAAGTTTGTAAGTTGAAAATTTGAAAGTTGGAAATATATAAGTAGAAAGTGTGTAACATGACAGTTTATGATATGAAAGTTTGTGTTATGAAACTTTGCAATTTTGAAGTTTGTAAGTTGAATCTTGTAAATTGGAAGTTTGTGATGTGAAAAAGTTGTTTTGAAAGTTTATGTAATGAAAGTTTGTAAGTTGGAAGTTTGACTGTGCGCGACATGCAACTGACGTAATCCTCCTAGCGAAACGTACCCAGACACGTCACTGAAAGTGCACCATCAGCATATTTTCGTATTATATATTGCATATCTATGCGCTGCACAGGATTAATCATATATAGACACAGTGCTAGGCGACGTGTTCTTATTCATTATAATCACCGTAGTAGGTTTGGTGTTCGCAAGCGTTATAGACGGCGAATTTCTTATAAGAGGAGACGGGGTAGGACCTTTCGCCGTAGAGCACGCTGCTATACTCGTAATGTGCAGCATGGACATCGTCTTGTGCACAATGGAAGACAGTGGATCATTCGTCTGAGGCCGAACTTTCAAAGAACATTTTCACCTACTGTGTTGCCTATGCATCCTACATCTAAAACGTTTGTTGCAGTCGGAAAGCGCGTCATCAATAGTAGCGACAGGCTTTATAAACCGAGCCGTTACTGCAACTGTCATCACAACCGTTCTCCGATCTCTGCAAAGCAGTTCGATTCAACACCATGGCCACGCAGCGTACCACCGATGCTCAGTCTCCGATCAACCTGTCACAGCTCCAATCGGAAGCGAGTAACGGCACGTATACATTTACAAGTCCGTTAACAATAATAAATTGCGCAACACAAGATAAATACATCATGTACGCATCGTGTCCGCACTGTCTCAAAGGTATGCGTCTGGAAAACAATGGCTACTTTTGTTCAAATCATCAATGGCAATGAGTTCCTTTGTACATGATCGACTTGCGGATTCTATTTTCAGATTGGATGGGGACAGAGTTTTGGGCAACCATGTTCGATGAAACAGCAGCAAATGTGTTGGGATTGAGAGCCAGTACCTACGCTAGTATGACGTCAGAGGGAGAGCGACACGCCTCACTGTCGCGGTTGCGAGGGGCCCGTGTCATTGTGATCATTAAGAAACGAGTGAAGAACACGTATTTGAACTACACTATGTCAAAACTGGAAGTGGTAGACGCGAACATTGGATAATGCTGTACCTGGACGTCGACGGATGGGACGATTACTTCTGTTCGTACGGTCTGCCACCACGACACCTTCACGAATGCACATTGTTCCGAGTGGACTCACAAGAGCAAGAGATTTCAGAGTCCTCTGTCTAACGTTTGTGGACGATATTGCGTAGCTTATGTATTGCTTCGTTGTAACGGCTTTCCGACGAGAACATTTATCAACCTATTCGACACCGATTTAGTAGCTAACGATTGCCGCGTGTTTGATTGGCTTAAATAGCTGCGACGAGGTAGACTGTACTATCACACATCGCACTTCGATTGAGCCTCTGGCGAGGTGGGCGTACCACCCCTAAGCTCGCGACCTCTTGCGTGATGATAAACATCCGCAAGTCGTCTCATCATCATCATCACCCTCGAGCCTCTGGCGAGGTGGAGACACTCCTAAGCTCGTGACCTCTGGCGTGATGGTCAACATCCGCAAGTCGCCTCATCATCACCATAGTTGCAGTCTTAGTGATATTACACGATACCCTTGTTGTATCATCATGCTGCACGTGTTGTTCAATAAAATACGTGTGCACTCGTACGATACCATGTTGTATTCGTTTCTCGTTTCCTCGTTACTCCAACTTCCAACATACAAACTTCCAATTTGCAAATGGTCAACTAATAAACTTCCAATTTGCAAACTTCCCAAACTTCCAACTTACAAACTTTCATAACATAAACTTTCAAAAAATGAACTTTTCACATCACAAACTTCCAACTTACAAACTTTCATAAAATAACATTTTCACATCACAAACTTCCAACTTGCAAACTTTCAACACGCAAACTTCCAACTCACAAACTTCCAACTTGCAAACTTTCAATATGCAAACTTCTAATTGACAAAGTTTCAAATCATCAACTTCCAACATGCAGACTTCCAATTTGCAAATCTTCAACTTACAAACTTCCAATTTGCAAACTTCCAAAGCACAAAGTTCCAACTTACAGACTTCCTACTCGCAACTTCCAACTCATAAACTTCCAATTTGCAAACTTCCAAACCACAAACTTCGAAATCATAGACTTCCAACTCGCAAACTTTCAACATGCAAATTTCCAACTTGCAAACTTTCAACATGCAAACTTCTAATTAACAAACTTTCAAATCATTCAAATCATATATATATATATATATATATATATATATATATATATATATATATATATATATATATATATAATTCAAATCATATATATATATATATATATATATATATATATATATATATATATATATATATATATATATATATATATATATATATATATATATATATATATATATATATATATATATATATATATATATATATATATATATATATATATATATATATATATATATATACGATTTGAATGATTTGAAAGTTTGTTAATTAGAAGTTTGCATGTTGAAAGTTTGCAAGTTGGAAATTTGCATGTTGAAAGTTATATATATATATATATATATATATATATATATATATATCGTCCAGCTAAATCACGTAGTTTTAATTTCTGTAGACACGTTTCGTGCGAATCGTGACTCTGACTCAGCAGTTGAAATAGAATTGTGTCGTCCTGCGCTAGCTGTAAATGAATGATCCCCGTCGCCGAAAAAGCCGCCACTAAAAGTAAACTATCAAGTATAAGGAGAAACAGCTAATTGTACCCCTGTATACAAAGCAATAGTTAGACCACATTTGGAATATTGTATTCAAGCATGGAGGCCGAATACAACGAAGAGCAACCAAAATGGCTCCAGAATTGAGAGACCTTAGTTACGAAAGTCGCTTATTACAATGTGGTTTGACAACACTAGAGACCAGGAGACTAAGAGGAGACCAAATAGAAGTATTTAAAATAGTGAACGGTTATGAGGATGTTGATAGGAATATGTTCTTCAAACTTAAAGAAGGCAGTAGAACAAGAGGACACAAAGCAGCATTAGTTAAGGAGCAGTGTAGGTTGGACATGAGAAAGTACTCTTTCTCACAGAGGGTGATAAATGAATGGAACACACTGCCAAATGATTGTGTTAATGCTAGTAGTGTGAATATGTTTAAAAATAGAATTGACAGATATTTGATAAGGGTGGGCTACACATAGATGAGACAATTGTTGGAGTCTCGATAAGCCAATGGCTTCCTTGTCCACTTGCCATCTGGAACTTGTTGTTTGGGACGGCAATCTTGTTAAATCTTGTTAAACTTGTTTTGTGGTGTCTGTCGCTGTTGTGGTTACATTTGGCAAATGTTCGTTAAATAGTGCAGTTTTGAACCATCAAACGGAATCTTTCACAAATGTCGTATTCCATCAATTCTTCATACGGATAAAAGTCAGAAGTAGGCGGCCTGGACAATCAAATCGGGCAGCGCATCTTCTTGAAAGGGACGAACTTTCAACGACTTCAATAAATTTATGCGTGAGCTGCCATTTTTATTTATACTTGACTTGAGCACAGCGTTGAGCATAATCGATAATGTAGTTTCGGTAAGTTCTACACACACACACACACACACACACACACACACACACACACACACACACACACACACACACACACACACACACACACACACACACACACACACACACACACACACACACACACACACACACACACACACACACACACACACACACACACACACACACACACACACACACACACACACACACACACACACACACACACACACACACACACACACACACACACACACACACACACACACACACACACACACACACACACACACACACACACACACACACACACACACACACACACACACACACACACACACACACACACACACACACACACACACACACACACACACACACACATACACACATACACACACACATACATACATACATACATGCATGCATACATACATGCATACATACATACATACATACATACATACATACATGCATACATACACATACATATACACATACATACATACATACATACATACATACATACATACATACATACATACATACATACATACATACATACACACATACATACATACACACATACATACATACATACACAAATACAAGCATGCATGCATACATACACACATACATACATACACACACATACATACATACATACACATATACATACATATATACATACATACATACATACATATATGCATACATACATACACACATGCATACATACATACATACAACAAACTTTCAAAACTACCCTACGATGCCCAGTCAAAGTTTCCCCGCTAATAAATGCCAGCGAGTTCAAAAGACACAAAATCATTGATCACTTGATCAGGTCTAATAATTGCCAGTGAGTTGGAAAACATTGTGGGATGATGTGTCTGTGTACGCACTGTCAGTCGTCGCTCATAAACATGTTAACTTCATCCAGAAAGGTAAGTTATTGTATATTTTCATTTTGTGAAGTAATATTTGATTTGCTTAATGATAATACGCGATAACATTTAGCATCAAATTGTTGAGTCGAAACCGATGTCATGCGTCCGATTTTCACGGGATCGGACTCCTATACGATGCGAACGTTTTATTTCTTTTTAGGCAACCTGTCTACCCAACAATACAAACAGTTTATATCCCAAATATATACTAAGCATTTTAATTATTAACATATCTTATTTAGTGTTAGTTTCTGTTGAAAGAGACAAAATCATTGATCACGTGACCAGGTTGTTTCTTGTTGTGTTGTAATACCGAGTTACCACGATATTACGCGATGACCTATGCACGAAGTTAGGATGCAATTATACATGTTTTAGCGATAATATTTTCATGGTTATCCGTATAAACTTTGTTTTGTTTATTGGTATATTACAGTCAATTTGCTATTTTAACTGTGAAGACAATTTCAATAGATTATGAGAAAATCACGAGTCTGTAAATCCTCTCTTGACCGACGGAAAAGAAAATTTTATCATCGAAAAATATTTGTTATTGCAGACGGGAGCGTGGGGTAGTGGTATTCGTGTTTTATAAAATATTTAAAAATGACGACATAGTATATCATAGTTAAAGCATTGTAATATCATTAAATATGGGTATATTATTTTAAAATATCGACACTAAGAAATGTTACAAATGTGTCAGGACATGCAATGCACGCAACACGCACGCAACATACAGCTGACGTAAGCCGCACCAGAGCTAGTGTATACCGAGCTAAGTCACTCCGACCTGCGCCATTTTGTAAATTGACGTTCAGCGCCACCAAGTAGGTGTCAGCTACAACTTTCACATTCAGCGCGTCCGGTAGTTCGACTCCGCATGCGCGAACTCTCTAGTTACATTTCCGGGTGAGAGGGCAATCGGCTCAAACCGCTGTTGACAATGCGATTATGTCTCATCCTATGTGCAGCACAAACGCAAACTGTTCTCGAATGTTATTGCTTTTATTACAAACCTCTTCAAACTTGGTAATGTAGTCTTCACCACTGACGCGGTTATACAACTGGACATCCGTTGAAGGCAAGAACACAAACGAACAATTGGACATATCGCCATCGGATCATTGTCATTAACATTGTTGACATTGAAGTTGGATATATCAATGAATATTTCACATTGGCATATATATTTAGTTTTGTGTGTTGCATTATGTGTCATATATGTTTACCATTACACGTATGATAATATTATGCAGATATCAAATAAAGCTGATAACTCTAAAATACGTGTTGGTTTTTGGCGTCTAATTTGGCTATGTCTATGACTATGACTATAAGTATAAATGTTTATGGCTATGCCATGGCTATGCTATGTCTATGGCTGTGATTGCTCTGTTGATATACTTATATTTCAATACTGAATTTAAATTGGTATTTTTGGAGGTTACATTGCAATTGGTATTTGTAAATTGAATTGATGTAACAGTAATTTACCCCAATTGTGGACTCAAATGCATATACAATTATGCACACACAAATAATATGTGAAAGTGAATGTTAATGTATTTTCATGACTAAATTAACAGTTCTCGTGATGTTTATAGTTATTCTTTATGAGATCCATGCACATGTATCCTTGTAAATTTAATGTAATTCACTTCCAGTTTACACATGGCACTTTGTGTACTTCAAAGATATGGTTCCATAGACATGGTTGTCACTTGAGCAGCAGGTGAGAGTCATTATTATGAAGAAAGTCATAGTTGGAACAGCACTGCAAAGCAGCTACACATTAGCTGACGAACTGTGATGAAGCACCAGTTGTCCAACACCGTCCATGAGAGGAAAGCAGATCTTGAGAGAAGATGATCGCTCATGAAGATCAAGTTAACAACCAGTGACATCTAAGACGTTGACAAGAGAGCTGCAGATAAACTTGACGAGATTTGCAGATGAAGCTGAAAGTTAAGTGTCAAAACATTAGAAATCTTCAATTGAAAGAAGTGTTTTGTTTAGGTATGTCGTGTTTATCAGTTGATTTTATATTATATATATATATATATATATATATATATATATATATATATATATATATATATATATGTATGTATGTATGTATGTATGTATGTATGTATATATATATATATATATATATATATATATATATATAGCATCACTAATATTTCAAGGTGTGGTATATATATATATATATATATATATATATATATATATATATTATATATATATATATATATATATATATATATATATATATATATATATATATATATATATATATATATATATATATATATATATATATATATATATATATATATATATATATACCACACCTTTAAATATTAGTGATGCTCACTGTCTTGTATGGTTTGACTCCCTCCCAAAGTTATTACAGTGTAGTACCATTGCTGGGGCAAAGTGAGCAGATTACCTTGTGGTTCCGCAAAACAGTAGGCAATATTGCATGTGAAAAAAATTGGAATTTAATATTTTGTTGGAAAATAAACTATAAAAAAAAACATTGTCTAGTATCTATTGCAAGTCGACATATTAGTAGAAAAACAGTTCATTGAATCATGTTTGAAGAGATTACAAATAGAAAAACTAACATGATTTTTATCGGCTGCATAGCCAATGATAATGCAATTTGTATTACTGCAAGCTGTACTATAAAAAAGATGATCTACTCAACATATCAGTCGACCAACATTGTCATAGTCACACTGCGCAATCAATATGAAATTGGTGTATTTTAATAATATCGATTTACTGCAGCCAAACCCGTATTAAACGACCACTGAAAGGGTGGTTGAAAAGTGGTCTGGTGGCAGCTTAATGCAGGTAATTTAACATGGAACTCCTGTGAGGAGTTGATTAGTTGTTAGTGACAGGTTGTCTCTTTGTATTAGTCTATAGGTGGTCGCTTAAGCAGGTTTGACTGTATTTTTAATCATGCAAGAAAGACACATGCAAACTGAAACATACAGAATTTTTTTTTTAAATATAGTAGACACATCAAAGAGTGGTTATTACTTGCATGCAGTGAACTAGCATAACGTATACCATTTCTGAAATGACTAATCATCACATTGAAGAATGTTGCAGCTGCTGCACCAATGTTATCGAAACGACTACTTCTTGATAACATTGAAATGTTGCCTTATAAAACATTTTACTGCAATGAATAAAATATTGCTGTTGTAACAAACAGCAAAGAATTAAAGGACATTTACAAAGGTTTTCATTGGCTAACTGATACGTAGCTAGTTAGGGGTTAAAAATGCTCCCATTATACATTTTTTTGAAATTGTGCAAAACATGAAATTTTACAGACAACAAAAATTAAAACTTATTAAAAAGTTATAGTTAACCGTTAGCGGTAAAGATTTAATGTTCTGCCTTTTAATACTCTAAAATGACATATATATATATATATATATATATATATATATATATATATATATATATATATATATATATATATATTTATATATATATGTTGAAAAACAGGAATATTTTATTTTATCAACAAGTCATGTATCTTTAAACAAATTTGCAAACCAAGATTTTATAAATATAGAAAAATTTTAAATATGAAACTGTTGCAATATTCAATATCGTTCAATTAACCATTTATAATTTCTATACATTCACTTTAAAGTAATAAATACTTGGCCATTACTACAGCATGTAGTTAGAAGTAAGATGGACACAGAGCAACAGATTACCTTTTCTTTCAACTACCCTGTACTTAACCTAAAGTGTACTTGTCTTTCAGGCTGAGCTCTACGAGAATGCACAAGCTGATATGAACAACAGAAGTAATCTGCAATCGCTCTGTGATATACCCATTCAGTGACCATTGAGGATGTCCTCCAAAGGGGGCTTCCTCTTACCACATTTCTACAGTCCAAACAGTTTAACCTCTGCCAAAGAGGCATACACTACAATCGCCGTGCTGCATCAGGAACGTGCCAATGCAGAAGTATGGAATGCATTATTTGACAGTGCTGTAGAGCTAACGGAGATACTGTATTTGGATTGAGGCGAGCAAGCCACTCGATGGTAGAATGAGAACGTACCCACTGATATAACTGACACGCCAAGCCAGTATTTGATGAGGGCAATGTATCATTCAAAGATTTTGATTAGCAATATTTCTTCACTAGCTGTTATAATTAATTGTGCTATTACATAGTAAACAGGTCATTAATGCATGTTAACACTATGAATACTAATACGCACCAGATTGCAAATTAGTTTGCTTTAAAAAAATTACAACCAGACTGTCTTAGATTTGTGTTTCCACATGAATGTTACATCTCGTGGATGTAATGGTTAGTGTGTTAATTTTGGTCAAATTTCAATAATATTTTAACTGCATTAAAAATATGTAGTGAATTTGATTTTTTTTATTTCATTGAAATTGGAGTCAGGTGACACAAAAATTACCTAAATGTGATTTTTAAACTGCTGATTAAAGGGAGATGTGACAGCTGGATAGGATGTTTTTTTTGCATAGTTACTACAATTTTGTATGCCCAAAATGTAAATTGCTTTTTCTTAGTCAAATAAATTATGAACATTTTATGCCAGACCCTCGTTTCCATGGCACCAACCAAAATGGCCTAGGTATCAAAGTTGTATTGCCCCTCTAAAAAATTACAACACATTATAATATTTTTCCCCTAATTTTCAAAGATATATTGTAAATGTAAATTTTTTCAACACATTTTATTTGTTAACCCGCTAAATTTGACAACAAAATTATTTGATTACATGGTAGATGCAAACTGTATCCATGAGTAAAACTAATTTAGAAATATGTCAATAAAGTTAACTTTATTGATAGTAAACTTACAATGCTATTGGAATACGAATTAAGCACATTTTAGTAACATATTTAAAAAAACTGCATTGCACCTACCGTATCTCCCCTTAACATAACACACAAAACACTTTTCTATTACAGAAAGTATTGCCACGTTGGAAATATCCCACAACATACTTGACAATACTGGCCACCATTGATCAATGGTTATGGTAGCATATTTCACTCATGCAAAATAGCCTGAGCTTTTCGGTTCCGCTTGTGTGTAACCTGCAAAAGTCGTCTAGTTTCAAATTTAAAGTAATAATGCAGGCGACATCTTAAGTACAAGTTAACTAATTGCTTAACAACGAAAGATGTGAAGAACACACTTGTAAGGAGGACAGTGCAACATGATTTGAAACAAGTTGTTCTAGTCCTTTTAAAAGACCACTGCTGGTAAGCAGATCACCAATGTATAATGAAAATGTATGTTCCACTTGTTTAAAAATGTGCACAAGTTGTGCTGATGGTGCAGTCAAACCACCAAATGCACCCTTGTCATGACTGTACGCTTTCAGATGCATGTACATCTGTCCTTCTTCTACTACATGTGTATCTGTTGTCACCAGTGCCCTCATACAGTGATCACAAGAACAATCGAAATCATGGATTTTATACACCAAATATCCATCTATATGTGTGAGCACATTGGTAACTGCAGCAGTGCTTTCAAAATCAGTACTTAAAATTACATTCATGTCAGGCTCTGTTGTAAGCTGCTTTGCTGATGGATTGCATATATCACTGTCTGCAGGATCGCTAGATGCTTCACTGGACAGACGTGACAAACTTGTGAGCATGACATCTTCGTCATACTCACAGTTTGCGGATGGAATGCTAGCCAGCATCAAAGTTGAGCATAAATTTCTATATGCAAAGCGAAACTCTCGTGCCGAGGGATTAAATATGTGTCCACCCTTAGGAAAACCCTTTGGGAAAATGTTTTCAAGACAATCTTGATTTAAGCGGCCAGTAAGACGAAATTTCAAAGGGCCTTTCTTTACCAAACCGTCATAAATAGCGGTAATGACATTAATGTATTGAACAAGACCATAAAAACAAGGTGGACGATATTTTTTACCCTTTACATTTACTTACCAGCTTTAAGATTCTGCCTTCATGTCTGACAGGACTTTCAGATGCTGAATACTATTTGTGGAAATGGGTGAGGCAGCCTTCATTCCATAAGATCATACGTTTAACACATCGAAGGCATCATTGACTTTCTTCACAAAGTCAGCTGTCATGTATGC
Source organism: Lamellibrachia satsuma (assembly GCA_033239005.1). Taxonomy (NCBI): domain Eukaryota; kingdom Metazoa; phylum Annelida; class Polychaeta; order Sabellida; family Siboglinidae; genus Lamellibrachia; species Lamellibrachia satsuma. The sequence goes on along the minus strand of BSQZ01000021.1, from coordinate 5,502,776 downwards.
CTGACACCGCAGTTTGCCAAGGGAGGCTAAGATGTTCATCCCTGCATATACTGTGTTAGAAAACACCTGTGCTTCAAGACAGACCTGTAAACAATTTATACCGTAAAACTTTCATGTAATTAATAAAACAATTGCACAGATTACATATTTGTCCATGACAGTTCCTTATAAATTTACAACATGTTTATAACATATCACAACGTTATTAAAGGAATATTAATTAATTTAGACATGGGTCATCACACCAATACACACACACACACACACACACACACACACACACACACACACACACACACACACACACACACACACACACACACACACACACACACACACACACACACACACACACACACACACACACACACACACACACACACACACACACACACACACACACACACACACACACACACACACACACACACACACACACATATACATACATATTTAGGTAAATAAACTGGCAATGTTCTTATCGTCATCGGTGAGAAGGGAGGCAGATAGATATGTTTAGAAGTTAGTTTGGTAGCCAATTTTACCGACAATCTGCAGTCTGCCAGGTAAAACTGCTTTACAGCTTCCTATGAGGCTACCTGCACATACAAAATATATACGTTATCTTTGTTCATGATTCATAAAGTACTGAGCCATGCAAATGTATCAATTGTTCAACTTGATGACATGTTGAATAAATTAAGGTATTAAATAATAAATGAATGGATGTTTATTTAGGATAACAATGTTAAGAAATTTTTTCACATTGGTAGAACATATAATAATAAAATATACATAGCAAATAACATGACAAAGAACATAGTATAAAATGCGTTTTTCATATAACAATAAAAATTGCAATAAGATATGGAATAAATTGCTACAAGTGCTTATCAAATTCGATGGCATATTCAAAGTGTATAGTAAGCAAAGTTTTGTTGATAATCATTAAAAATGTAAAATGAACATCCTATAGCCACAACCTTATCCAATATGTAATGGCAATAACAAGGTTAACATGTTAACATATATATTGTATACAATAGCTCTGTTGTTAATTATGCATATTACCTTTGTATCATTGAAGATTATGTCATGTTTCTTCAGCGTGTTTCTGACACTTTTCAATATGTGGGGTGGATCATATAAACCATATATGATTGTCCCATGGCGCTAAAATGTATTTGTTTGTACAGTTACTCATGAAATGTATTAACATATGTTTAATGTTATAAGTGTTTACATGTACAACGTTAATACAATTTACTATGTATTTGCTTACACATCAAAAATGCCAATTATTTAATTATCATATATGACACTCAGCCGAACGGCATGCATATTTACCTCAAAATATGGTTTATCCACTGTGATGCCCAAGTAACGGTACAATGACCGATTGCTCGAACCTTGGTCACAGACCATTGCTACTGGTCGCAATTTGATGGCAAGAAGTTTTTCAACTATAATCCTTAGCAATCGATCAAGGTCGGCAGGCGATGCAGCATTTCTGAAAACCAGTGCTTCATTGCAGGGTTTCAGAAACATAGTGCCCTACATCAGTGACTGTGCATTCATTGTATTTACCAAAAATGCATGACCCCATAAAGACCCTTCATAAAGCACATCAACAAACATCAGTCAAAAACATATACAAGTAAATGTAAACAGTAAGTAATGATGACAACATTTAAATTATAACATATATAATTTTATGTAATGTAATAAAATTAAATTGTGGTAATTATAAATTAATGATGGCAAGCAAATAACCAATGTATCGTGAAAATGTATGTTCTACCTGTTTCACCTAAGTATGAATTCACCAGACCAGATATTTAAAAATGAGCAGCAATGGTACATTATAATCTTCAATTTTATAAAAAAACAATTAGTTGTGCCCAGCCTAAGCTCTGTGTAATTATATTTGCATTTTACAATAAATTAATTACTAATCTGTAATTGTAACTAACAATCGCAATTTAACCCAATCCTTATACACATCCACAGGCTCAAAACATGTTTAATAAAGCAGGACTCAACAAATGAATTACGTTGAAACTTACCTCTCACGTTCCTTTGGAAACCTAAAGAAATGGAAGCCTGACCCTCGATTGTGGCAGTTGACTACTGCGCAATACGAACCACCGCATGTATCATGTTTGGATGCCATCACTGATGCCATTCGCTACGTGACAAGCGAATGACACCGTGTCAATACTCAACCCATGATATTAGGCTGTGCACAGTGTTCTGCAAAGGGTAAACATATATTAAAATAGTCGTAACACCTTTTCTATATAATTTACCAGAGCAACTACAAACACACGAAAAGTCACAACTCACACTTGTATTACATTATGTGAATAATACAATGTGCACAAATATACCACATTTCGTGAAACTTACTTCTGTTCAATATTACATTTTGAGTAATAATGTAGATTTTCCAAATAATATAAATGCAGTAATATTAAGGCAAATTATGACATCATCCAGTAAACAAGAATGTGAACATCATAAAGACCCCACAGGTATAATGATACGAATAAGAATATATCTTCAAATTCGAAGCTGTGGATTTTATGATCTGCCCATCTGTAACACACAAATAGTAAAATCAGCTACATGCATAAAAGTATTAAAACAAAATCTCACCTTTGCCCTACCTACCACTAAAAATGTAAGTAAATACTAGCAAATTAGTTAATCAATTTCAATCACACCAAGTATGTAGCATGAAACTTGCAACTACAGACACATGAAAAATAACATT
>BSQZ01000021.1:5282500-5495000 GCA_033239005.1 Lamellibrachia satsuma | reverse complement strand
AGTTTGTTCATTCATTGAAAATCGTTTTATTCCAAATACATGGTATGCATGAATACTACAGGTCTACACAATCCAATTTCAGTTATCTTGAGGTGGTCAGGAGGGGGTGTGGCTGGGGTAACAACATCCCATCTCCCTCGTATTTTGAGGGCCAACCTCTCACCAATTATTAGGACACAAACAGCATTTCAAAACAAACAGAGCACCATTTAATCCATGTTTTAGTACCACCAATTACAGTAGTAGGGAATTTATGAAGTAATATATTGAAGAGCCATATTATTTTTAATCACTTCAATCAGTCATCAATTCAATCAGTTTTATTTCATACAAAACAGTACAGGAATATACATCATGTCAACATAACAATAAAACATGTAATAATACTACACTGTACTAGATTACAAGAGTGTATAAACTGCAAGTACCCATTTCATGCAAAGTACAGAGGAGTTGTACTCATACCTATTTCCAGTACTTTGAACAAAGTTGTTTGTGGATGCAGATATCCTGCATAAAAAAAACAGCTTGCACTAATACTTTTTTTATAATCTGAATATTACAACAATCTATGCTTGGATAGCAAGCATAAGACTAGCACATTTCATCTAGGTAGGCTGTGCAAAATGCTAAATGCAATGTAATAAGAAATGATAAAAAGCTGCACAACTGGCTTTTCTATAATTAGCCCATAATGAAAGTAGAATTGCCTGAGTAGAAACAATATTACATCTACACTAAAGACTTCTTTGTATTTGATATAATTTTCATCACAAATTATGTCCAAGATTTTCATAATTGCATTCAATACTACATCACCAAGCTTAATATCAATCATAGAACATTATCCGAGACCTTACTCTACTAAAGAGTATATCATTGTCAGTGTCACATCCTTGAGTATAAGAAACATATAACAATCTTTGCATCCCCTTAGTTTATGGAACAAGCATTGCAATGTCATCAGCATGAGATGACTAACAAAATCTACTCAGGGCAGCTCAGCATCTGCTTTTCTTTCGAAATTACACATATCATAACAAGATGATATTCTATGCAAATTTATAATAGAATGTTTAGTAAATACAATATGTTTATTATGAACTTAACATAAATTGATTTAATTGATATTTGTTAAAATACTGTGAAATTGTCACTTGATTGTCACTTGTCGGTAGGTATGTTTCCAGTTATCTGCTGCCTTTCCCATATAAGATCATGTACATGAAAGCTTGCTCTCTCACAGCAAGTGTACCCACAATCGTATTCAATGCGTTGAAGCTGGGATCTCTACATGCTACATACACACTGTGAGAACGGTCTTCAAACAAGAGTTGAATACAATGTGTTTCCTCATCCCAAAGTTCATCTGCTGCAGCGACACTGTAATATAAAATAAAAAAGATATCATCTACTTAAAAAAATGTATTACTGTGTTCACATGTGTTTTATTTTACAAATGAAAACATTCAAATATAAAATATGCATAGATAATTTGCTATTTGAACCCAGTGACTGGCTAAGAACTAAGGTTTTAAAGATGAATCATGCTAATTAATACAATGTTGTATTCATGACACTTGAGAAAACCACATTACTGCCACCTTACAATAACATTCTAGAAAATACCTCAAAAGCAGAGGTAATTCCACAAAATGGGCATAACTGCACATTGTTGAGATAATATCATAATTAGGTGATGCAACTAAAACGTACAAACACTACTTTAACAAATTTAACTAGAAGACAACAGATTGTCAGTGCAAGTGTTGTTTTGAATTTGAATATATTAGACAAGGAACAATTAACTAAAAAAAGTTAGTTACTTTACCATGAATTAAGATATTTCCAAATGAAAATATATTAACCTCACACCAATTCATAAAATTTAAACTTCAATTTAATTAAACTTATAGTTACATTTATGTTGGTAAAATTGCTGATTAGATGCAAGTGGACTGTTATTTTTTATTTTATAAGTCTACGTACTTGAGTTGATGGAAGGCACCATTCAAAGCACTTTACTTGTCGTTGTTTACACATTTAATAACATCAATTGCTATAAAAATAACTAACACTATTCATGTTAATTTTGCCCAAGCCCCAAGTTTGCCCAATTCTGGCTAATTAGGGGTTTCTCAGTTTGTCTTCTGACCAATTAAGACCTACATTCTCTTTGCCTACTCATGGATTTATCCACTTGGCCTACTCGTTACTGGCACGTCAAAGGAATTGTTTCCTTTTTGTGAGCACAATGTTCACTATTTGTACCAGATATTCCCCAAATACCCAATTGAACAAATCTAAAATTTTAGCTTCCTACTTCCTAGTAGTTTCTGAGATTAATAATTTTGTGACCTTCTAGTACAGCAGTTCTTAACCCCAAAGTTGAGGGAAAGGTGACCGGTTGATGGGTGAGAGAGAGAATGATAACAGTCTGCCAGGTGACAAGGCTGCAGGACAGAATGTGATGGAAGGGATCCAATGGAAGAGCTACCAGTTCCAGATGCTAAATTTCAGGAGGGTAAATCTGACTATTTAGGGCCATTAATCGAAACTCCAGAAATGGTAGTTAAGAAAATAAAGGAAATGAAGGATAATAAATCACCGGGAGTGAATGGAATTCCTCCAAAACTACTAATGGAAACAGTAGGTCAAATCAGTATACCACTTGCAAGAGTGTTTAACTTGTCATTAAAAGAGGGAGTTGTTCCATTTGAATGGAAAGAAGCAAACATCATACGATTATTTAAAAAAGATTTAAGAAATAAGTCAGATAATTACAGGCCAGTGAGTTTAAAGTCAGTAATTTGTAAATTATTAGAAAGGTTAATTAAAGACCATATGGTGGAATTCCTTGTTAGGCATAAATTATTAAATTCATCTCAACATGGATTCCTAAAAGCGAGATCATGTTTAACAAATATGTTGTTTTTTTAAGAAATCACCAAGTGGATATACGAGGGATAGCCATTAGATATTATCTACTTAGATTTCCAGAAAGCTTTTGATAAAGTACCAGGGATGGCATAATTGACTGGATAGAACAATGGCTGACTGACAGAAGACAGCATGTTGTAGTAGATGGAGAAGTTTCTGGAAATAAGTTTTAAGTGGGGTACCACAAGGATCAGGATTAGGACCTTTATTATTCTTTATTATATCAATGACTTAGATGACAATATAACAAGTAATGTACTGAAATTTGGGGATGACACAAAAGTGTTTAGAAAGGTTAACACTGATGGTGTTAAACAACATTTACAAAACGATCCAGACAGAATAGTGAAATGGTTTGAGAAATGGCAGATGTTCAGTTTTTGGAAATGCAAATGGCTACATACAGGACATGGGAACTTGGGTGTAAAGTATAAAATGGGAGATACTGTTATGGGTACTACTACTAGAAAAGAAAAGGACTTATTAGTTACAATAAGCGCTGATATGAAAGTTTCAGAGCAGTGTGGTATTGCAGCTTCAAAGGGTAATAAAATTCTTGGGTTGATTAGGAGAAACATAACATATAAAAAATGGTAATTTTACCTCTGTATAAAGCAGTAGTTAAACCTCATTTAGAATACTGTATACAAGCATGGAGGCCATATCGTAAGAAGGATATAGATACGCTTGAACAAATACAGAGGAGAGCAACTAAAATTATTCCAGGACTGAGAGACCTTAGCTAAGAAGAACGCTTGAAAGAATGTGGTTTAACAACTCTAGAGACAAGGAGGTTAAGAGGAGATCAGATTGAAGTTTTTAAGATATTGAATGGGTATGAAATATTGATAGAAATATATTTTTCTCACTCAAGAAAGATAGCAGAACTAGAGGACATGAGGTAAAATTAGTAAAGGATCAGTGTAGATTGGGTATCAGGAAGTACTCTTTCATACAGGGGACAATAAATGAATGGAACAAATTGTATATGGATTGTAGAACTGCTAACAGCATGAATATGTTTAAAAATCAGGAATGATACATATCTCAGGAGGGCGGGTTACACGTAGATGAATATTGTTGGACTCTCGATAAGCCAATGGCTTCCTTGTCCACTTGCTATCTAGGACTTTGGCTTGGATGGCTAATATTGTTAAACTTGTTAAATCATAGATAGAATATCAACTTATGGGTACATTGACTTTATTTATGATTAAATCACATAGTTGTGCATCCAGAGCCTAGATTATTAGTAAAATCACAGTTGCTGTTTTGCAAGGTACCCTGTATAAGGGCTACAAATGACCACTTATGTACATGGTAACTCCAGAACATTTCATGATTCATCAGTGTGTATAAATATATAATTTGAATTTTGGATGGTAAATACTGTAGTTATAATTTATCAAAAGTGATACACCACTTGCGAGGCTGATTTTTTTATTTATACACAATTCATCAAATATGTTGGAACATGAATTACTCCCTTTTATAGCTTAGGATGTGTAGTTTCTTGTACAGAAATGTTGTTTTCACCAGAAAATTTCTTTAAAACAAAAATATGTTTCACAGATGGTATCTCGCGAAATGGCAAATGTGATTTTACAAACTTTCCCAGACTTCAGATGCTAAACCATCTGACACATTAAAATGAAGGCACAGGGGGTATTATGTCTATATGAGAATAAACATTCACATTTTCAAGGCTCTAGCCCTACTTAGTTATCACACCTCAAACTTTCCTAAAATTACATTAACGGATATCTAAGGTCATAAAATATTGTTTTCTCAGAAGCTACTAAGAATAGGAAGCTAACATGTGACATTTGGTGAATATCTTGTATAAATATTGAAGAGATCTGAAGACAAAGAATCTGGACTATCCAGTGATTTGATGTAAAAATCCATTGTTGACAAAAAAGGTCATCATAAAGATGACAGTTAGGACACATAGCCTATATTAATAGCATTGAGACCTCACCAGTTTGAAGAATCATGAATTATATCAACACTGTGCACGTGAATGGTTTGTGGGTGTTAAAATCGTGCACCATTGAAAAATAAAGTTCACCATCACAGACTTCCAAATGGATCATTAAATTTTTCACACATAAACTACAAATCACTACCTTCAAAGTGAGACCAGTATAATTTAATATGCCTACATCTCCGAAACTACTAGGAACAGAAAGCTAACATTTGATTTTTTCAATTTTGGTATTTGGGGAATATCTGATAACAATCCTGAAGAGATCTGAACTTCTGAAAATATAATGTGTGGACCATCCAGTGATTTGATGTGGAATGACCTATTATTGGATATTACAGTTCATCATGCATGAAGAAATGTTCTATTAGAGATAGAAGTTAGTACACATGGCCAATATATCAATAGTACTGAAATTACAGTAGTTTGAAGAATCAGGAATCATATTAACATTGTGGTGTAGCACTTGGTTATGTGCTCGTGAATACCTCGTGAGTGCTAAAATCATGTATCACTGAAGAATTAAGTTCACCAGAAATTCTGAATGGATCATAAAATTTGGCACACAAATTACATAATATTTTCCTTAAAATAAGACTGGTTTCATGATTTTTTAAATGTAGCCACACTGGGTTTTGCTCCATTGAAAATGTCCCCTAAATAATTTTTTTCTGAATTCACAAGGGTGTTGCTCCATAATTAAAACTTACCAACGAATCAATGATGCACTCAATTTCACGTTTTAAAATATTTCAGCATTCTATTGCTGTCTTATTATTCAGTGTGTTATTCCAGTCTATCTTTGCTAAATTAATTTACTAAGGACAAAGCTATATATCAAATACACTTTCTCCCTTGTTTGGTTCTAGTACATGCTGAGAAAGGAAACTATGTTGTATTAAAAATAGGAATGTTTGATCCCCACCTATGTATTCTACAGATTTATATTGTATAAGCTGTGGTTAACCTTGATTAAACATACTTCAAACCAATTGATGTGATCGATCATTTTAAGAGTGGCCTGTTTATTGCATGTTGAGGGTTTCCACTGATTCAGGTGTTAAATATGAATCATCATCTGTGTTTGATTAACTGATGAGGTTTCCATGTCATCATCCTCTTGTGATCCATCTGGTATTTCAATGTCATCACACTTCTGTGAAAAAATGTTTTTGAATATGCATTAATGTCAGAAAGAATGTAATTTTTGTAATGCAAACATGTAAAAGGATATTCTGTAGGATTGACATTATTTATTTTAAATGACAATATATTTGATATACATCAATCATTTTGTTTTTGGTTGAAATTACTTGAAATTAATATATTTCAATGGTTTGTATATTTTCTTTAATTACCTCTTAATAGTGTATCTTATCACAAACATATCAGGACTCATTTGCTGCATAGCTTTGCCAGCAGTTGTTTTGCCTTAAACAAGAGAAGATCTAGGAAACTATTGCACTATACTACCGGTATACACTATCGAGTATTCAGTGCCAGTGGTTGATGGATAAAGAACTTAACGTACGACAATGTGCACAATTCTTATTCTCAAAAAAGGACAAATGTTAGAAATTGCACTATACTATACACTACCAAGTTTTCCATGCAAGTGGTTGATGGATAAAGAATGTAATGTATGACAATGTGCACAATTCTCATTATCAACTAGTACAAATGTTAGAAATTGTCAAACGTGTAGTGATATGTTCAATTGGAAGCGTTATACTACCTCGCCAATATTAACATATTTACAAGGTGTCCATAATAATAATTACTGATTCACATTTCACTGATTGCTAAAAAGACCCCAAGTAGCATGATTTATGATAGACAACAGAAATGGATTAAACTAAATAAAAAAATTATTCATAGCTTTGAGTTTTATATTCTTAGATAACGATGTTGCAATTAATATCATACCAAGTTATATTCAGTGTATATTTGAGATGAGTATCATTATACAGACCATCTTTTTGGTAAAGTAAAGGATCATATCTGCCACAGTATCTATGTGTCATATTTGTTACACTAGTTAATAACATGACAGATACCTTTACATTTTGTTGGTTTTTCTGATGGCTTGCAGCAACTGAAAAATAAATAATGTGAATTAAAACAACAAATTTATTTTTATTATTAAATGAGTTTCCAGGTCTACAACAAATGTAGGGCTGTAAAGATATGATACGTATCAGAATACTTGCTAAAACGGCATTGGTTGTAATGGCTGTTATAATTAAGAGTTATTATGTGTAGTATGTTTGCTAAAAGCATTTACAATAAGTTGAGTGTGCACCCACAATAAAAATGTGTATAGGTGATAAGGCGGCAACAAATTATCAACCATCAACAATACACAATGTGATTAAATTTACAAAATAAGTCTTCAGCATGTGTAAAACAAGATCTGCATCCATAAGGTTGCTTCTATTAATGTAGTTTGACTACCATATAATATACATGTAAATAAATATATATTTTGTTATATAATTTAGCTGTAACTCATGTTGCATGATATTCAAAGTGAATACTATTTTTGACAATGCATTTTATTTTAACCATATCTTCTGATTGAAACACACATTTCAGTAAATTCAGTGTATTTTAAAATATGGTAACTAAAATTGTATATTTTGTCATATCATAATTATATAAAATCATATATAACATAATTGATGTGATTTTTAATTACACAGTAAGAAATCAATTACAGTTACGTCACCATGTCAGAAACTGAGTCGACTACATGTTGTAGATACTTGAAATATATCAATTATAATAATAGCATTATCTCAGAACCAGAATAAACTACATGTTGTAGTTACAAGAAAGAAAGTAATTACAATTACGTACGGCATTAATTCAGAACCTGAATCAACTACATGTTGTAGTTACATGCCAGAAAATAATTTCAATTACCCTACCCTAACTAAACAAATGTTAATCCACTGAATATGAACAAAGTATTAGCAAAGTTGATTTTGAGTGAAATACTTACGAATACACATCCAACGGGCAACGACGCATTTCGCCGACACCACCCAATGTCGGAAGTCGTTTCGCGATGTCGATTTACGACAAATAACATTTGTCAAAGTAATCGAACTACACATCATTAATTAAACACACATCATACAAATTACTTGAACATATGTTTTGAGCAAACGTCAGTACGCGCATCACTTTCAACTTTATATACTGAGTATTTAGCGAATTTTTTGCGACACGAACGCCAAGTCGAAGCCGAAGTCGAAGACGTGAAGTCGGGAGGCCAAGAAAAACAAAAACGCATATTTCTTAATTTACACATTATTATAAAACATTGTACATTGATACGAAGCATATTACACAATAAACACGAAACGGTGACCCATCGTTCAATATATAGCAGAATATTAAGTTATAAGCATTTTTACCCGGTCTGCCGTACGCGACAAATTTGGCACTTCAAAATATACAAGGCTCTGGAAAAAACATGCTCAAAATCACAGAAAATGTTATTTGTTTTGGAAATAATTACACATGCTATTTCATTTTCGGCTAAACTGTGTCCACTATCAATGATAATGATAAACTCAAACGTATTAGTTGTGAATAACACTTCAAAACTTTAAGCAGACCGGCTTTGGTCTGCTTAAAACAGTGGTCTGCCTAACGCGGCAAATATTGATAAAATGGTCGGCGTATGCTGTGTTAGAGTATATATATATATATATATATATATATATATATATATATATATATATATATATATATATATATATATATATATATATATATATATATATATATGTAATTGTTCATGTCATAATTAAAATGTAGAAGAAAATATATAGTGTTTAAAATATGTAGATACAGTCCAATGAATATAGCAATTATAAAAGTATAGTTCACGCTATCGCGTTGAATGCCGACAGGAAACTGCGTCGACAGCGAACATTCAGTGGAAGAGGAGGCAGCGACTTTCCACGCCTGTCGATGAGCTTGGTCGGACGTTGGGGGTGGGTGATGGGGGTGGATGTAACAACATCAGCGGCGTGAATTAATGGTGTGACGTCACCTAGTTGTTTGATGACGGCCTTCCATGAACGCCTGTGGTCGAGTGATGCAGCGGCTATGTCGCACACATCATTCCAATTTTCCGGTTCCCGCTCCTTCGCAGCGAGCGTAGAAGTGGGGGATGACTCGTTGGCCATTCTGCGTCGCTCTATGGTCATGTCTTGCATCTCCGCCATTATCATAGGCCATAGCTGGCGGTGAACACTGCAAGGAAACGACAAAACCAGAGTGAGATGCACAGTGAATCCATCATATATATATATATATATATATATATATATATATATATATATATATATATATATATATATATATATATATCCGATAAATACGGAATTCGACAACGACTAGCAGTGAAGCTGGGGGAGTGTTTTTACAGTGAGACATGTACACGGGGAACTATAGAACATTATGTAAAGTGAACATTCATTCAAACAACGTTACTTTATAGTAGTATGATATATACTCACGCACGATCCAGTAACACCAACAAAGCGTCGCCTAGCAGTGTTAGGACAACCAATATGTCAGTCATCACTCCGACCATGGCTGCAGGCATCTTTATAGAAATTTTTAGAGTTGCTGAGATATCGACACGATGGGTCTCAAAGCTCTTATATACCAAGCTAGCAATAGATGACAACTGACGTAGCTTCGGAGACGGGTGGTCAGACGTAACGCGAGACGATCGTACGATCGGGCAGAATACAATTCAGTGTACCCGGTGGATAATAGAGACATCACGGTCGAGTCGTGAAACTGATAAAACGTTTCCCAGAACTGTCAGATATTCGACACAGTACATGCATCAAAAGTGAAGTTAGGAGTACTCAGAGAGCACTATATAACATCGTGTATTTAATTCGATGCATGTACATTTTAACATCATAAAATCAGTATGTATCGTCCTATAAACTTCAGAGGTGGTAACAGTTACCTGTCCAATTTCTATGTGTGCAGGATACGTGTGTGGAATAGATAATTTAACACTGTTGAAAGCGCATATCAGTGGCGTTAATGTATGCATCATGGCGATTTGAAGAGAGTAGAAAATACTAGTCACACGCACTGGAAAGAAAAGGAACAGATAATATCAGCCCGAGAGTCAGAAAAAGTTGGCTATTGAAATAGCACGATCATTAACCCAAATATTTCAACGTTTGGTTAGTAACATGACAAAACATGAACATTCACAAAATATATTATATTATCATCAATATGACTCTTGGTCTCGGTTGTATTGTGAGGCACGACTGATTCAATGTATTCATGATTTAGTTACCTATATGCACTCTGGTACACACAGTGATGTCACATTAGTTAAATTACTATTAATGATAACTGAGAATGTATCAGAATCCCCCCACAGTGAACCGAGGGTCACACGTAACGCGAGACAATCGTATGATGATCGAGCAGGCGACACCAGGCGCGTGATCGATAAGAGAGACATCACGCGCTAGACCGCACTAAAATAACCGTTCAACGGTCATGATAAGAAAAGCACGCAAACAATAGCAGCAGGCCTATATAAGCTGCGCTGTCAGACCACTGGCTCACAACCACTCTCCGATTGCCTAGTAGAAGTCAAGTCGTCAGCAGAAGAAATGGCCGCGAAGCAGTTTGACGACAAGGAGATGACTATCACACGTCTCGAGAGTCAAGTAAGTAACGGAAACTATAGATTTACACATCCGTTAACTATAGTACAATGTGCCGTTAACGAGAAATATATCGTATATCCATCATGTCAGCAGTGTAACAAACGTGTGGTTCCGGAAAGCAATGGATATGTGTGTCCCATACATCTATGGCAGCGTGGTGTAGTGTACAACTTCGCTCTACGTATCCTCCTACAGGATGCATTTGGAAGTGAAGTGTGGACCACTCTGTTTAATGACAAGGCAGTCCAGGTGTTGGGATTTACGGGTAATGCCTACATGAACATGAAGTCAGACAATGAGCGGTATGCGGCACTGTCGATATTGCGGGGGGCCCGTGTCATGGTGAGCATTAGGAAACGCGTAGCGGGAGAGTATGTCAATTACACCGTGTCAGAACTGGAAGTATTGAACGTGTAAATCTGTTGACAGGAGGACAGCGTCGTCGCTGCTAGCAGTGACGTCAGGGAGGAGAGAGAGAAGGTAATGGAATGGTTACATGCTAATAGTAGTGAAATACTATTCTCATCCTCCTCGGTGGAAAGTTGTTCACAACCACCGTTCATTATAATAACAGATGGCGAAGAGGAGGATGTTATATCAATAAGCAGTAGCGATGAGATGGAGGCGACGGTGAGTGGTCTAGATAGGATACGTGATCGATCCGAAGCCATGAGTATCGAAAATAACTTCTATAAAACACTAGAGACCGCCAGTGTCCAGTATGCGTGTGATGAGGTGGCTCGCATAATGAATTTAACGAACGATAAGGAGTGTTACATACCATCGTCCGACTTGGTCCTACATATCTTGCGGTGGTTAACGACAGAGATCACCGCAAAGTGTGGGAATATGCAGTGGCGAAACAACGTGAAAGATTTGGTTAGAAAGAGACTAACCGAAACATATGTAAATATACAGGGTGACACGGACGATTATGCAGAACGATATGCAAACAAAATGCTTGATAATACTGACTAGCAACGTAACTACTCTTTCTGTTCAATAGATAAGCCAGGGCCTACGTCAACTACGCAGGGCGTATGAAGAGGAAGGGGAGGATGATGGCACCAGACAGGTGGTGGTGATGAAGAAACGTCGAGACACTTCCACATCACCACCACCACCACCATCATCATCATCATCATCATCAGCAGCAGCAGCAGCAGCAACATACCCTGACTACGTCGAATCACCTCCAGCGTCGCAGGCGGTACCATGGGAGACGGACGATGATGATGATGATGATAATGACGATTTCGAATTCAGTCCCGCGTCACCACTAACGCAATCGACACAACGGGAGGAGGAGACGGCAGCACCACCACCACCACCGACATTATACGTCTTCCCCGAATCGAGCGTCCTACTGACTGCGGACGGCGGTGCAGTTCGTATACCGGACCGGTCAGCAAACCAGCCGGAGTCCTCTACACAGCAGAGGGAGGAGAGTCCGGAGCCCTCCACAAGCCACACCTACAGCTCGGAGGATACACCAGAGGTGTGTAAGATGATGATAGAGGAGGCGGTGTCAAATTTAATCACTTACACCTGTCGAAAGTCAACAAAAACAATTGATGAGCTTACGAAGACGATATGTGAAGACATCACGGCGACTATAATGTCGCAGGAATGGCACGAACTTATGAAAGATTATGTACGCATCAGCATCCGCCGTCCGCAGTAGTTGAACATTCAGTAGTTGAACATTCAGTAGTTGAACATTCAGTAGTAGTAGTAGTAGTAGTAGTAGTAGTAGTAGTAGTAGTAGTAGTAGTAGTAGTAGTAGTAGTAGTAGTAGTAGTAGTAGTAGTAGTAGTAGTAGTATTAACACTGTAGTTGAACAGTATATATATATAACCGCTGTAGAAGAATATTAGTATTATTATTATGTAGTTGAAAATTAGTACTATTTCTTTTCTGTAGGAGGAAGTGTATGACGAAGCGCTAGTACTACCGACAGAAGTGCGGAGATGCGCATTGCGAGGATTAGTGAAGATAATTATCGATTATATGCTAGAGACACACGACTATTAACAAACACCGTTGCAACGGAAAGTCATATTACAGTATATCGTCAGTACTTATATAACCACGGTAGTGTATTGTAACCAACTTTATGTTATATAGTCTCTGTTGTAATGTATGACACATATATATATATAGTCATTTATATATGTATATATATACACATAACGACTTATATAGTACATCATCATCATTTTACGTAACCTCTGTCGCGGTGTAACAGCCCACAAGTTAATAACCATGATACTAGCCACTGGCGTATCGATAACCGATCGTAAGCTAGTGGTCACTGTCAAGGACATAAACATCCCACAAACCATCATGTTGTCATCGTATGTATATAAGTCTATCCGTATATATATATATATATATATATATATATATATATATATATATATATATATATATATATATATATATATATATATATATATATATATGTATATATGACATACCACACACATATAATTCTAATGTTTTAAAATTCTCTATATCCATTTTGCTGCTTTGCATATTACATTTCGCTTGAGCTACATTATAGTTAATAAAACGTCATACAATGATTTGTACGTGTTGTCAGTGGTGTTCCTCTCATCCTACATAGTTGAAAGAGAACCCGTAGCCATCGATAGTGGACATAGTAGAAATTACCATAGGAATTAATAATACATCATCCACCACCACCACCACACGCACTATATAAATGTACTGAGGACCGCTGTCTGTCAGTTGTAGAAGAGTACAGCACCATGAAACGTCATCTATGTCGTCACTGTGGACTGGTACTCGACACGTATGGAGAGCTACGACGTCACGTAGAGAGTCATTCGACCCCATCGCTGAATCAGCCCTCGTATTCAGTGGCGCCACCAGCAGCGATGCCACCTACCGATCACGCAAAGAGAACGAAATATGTGTGTAAATGCGATGCAACGTTTGGGAGATGGGACGATCTGCAGCATCACGCAAGGTTCGTATGTCGTCTTAGTAGTAGTAGTAGTAGTAGAAAAAAGACCACAGTCTACACTTGTGCGAAATGTGGACGGAAGTTCAATAGACGTGACACCATGGTCAGACACACACGAACCGCGTGTAAAGGCGTCAACGAGCCACCATCGCCGAAGCGATCAAAGATGGAAGACACCACACTCCACCACCCACTAGTTACCGACGAAGATCCTATCGAACCGCCCGATCGACTTCCCTTCCCACGCGCTCTGTCGACGGACTTGTTAGACGTCGTTCGGGAGCCCTGGTCTACCATTAGAACACGCGTAGCGAGAGGACCTATTCAGACCAGGTTCAATTACAGATTGACTACTCTAGACACGACCGTTCTAGAGACTCCTTGGAAGATCATGTTCCAAGAACAGACCAACGCCTTCAAGATTAACCTCAGTTACGGTTTCGTTCTGAGGAACAAGAACACGGGTTGATACAAGTACTATCTTTCCTCGTGCAATTGCTGTGGACGCTACCAGGACGAGCCCAGTCTCACCACTAACAGCAACGAACGCATCCGAGAAGCCGACGTCTTGCAGTGGGCCATCAATCAAAGACCGAACTCTGCGTGGGTGTGCGAACTCGTGACCAATGTCACCTTCTTCGTCAACCGCATCATTGATCATCTGATAGGATGTGTAGGCATGATCCCTCTTCCAGTCTACATCAAGAAGAACAAAGCCGTCATCGGTCTGTAAAAGGAACCCAACAATTCCAAGAGGTACAGTGATAACCTGTGTCTCTTCCGGTGTCTGGCCCTGCATCGAGGATGCGATCTATATCGATTGAAACCGGCGGTGAAGACGCTGTACGAGGCATGCGATCAAGACGATGCACCCATGGAAGACTTTGCCGGGGTCACGCTGGATGACCTCTATCGTGTAGAGACCACGTTCCAAACGAACGTGTGCGTGTACAAGCTCGTCAAACCGGATGGAGAAGATGGAAAGACAACTGCCGAACTCGTCCGTCGATCGGTATGTAAGTACCCTACCACACTCTACCTCAATCTTCACGAGACACATTTTTCCTTCATCCAAGATGTAAGCATGTACTGTAACTCATATAGATGTCGGAAGTGTGATGCCTCGTTGTGGACACACGCATGGAAGCTACGCCAACACGAGAGCGTGTGTACGGGGTGTGTGCGTCGAGTCTATCCTGGCGGTGTGTACCATTCGACTCCATCAGTGTTCGAACGACTGGACGACGAGAACATCCGAGTGTCCGAATCGTTGCGATACTATCCATACCGAGCCACCTTTGGCTTTGAGTGTTGGTTCGACACCGAACAACTTCCGCCTGACAATGACCAGGTTCACTGGGTTGCGCATCACGTCCCGCTGAGCGTCAGCGTGGCATCCAACATACCCGGGCACGAGCAAGTGAAATGTCTCGTTACGGACGGAGACACCAACAAGTTGGTGAGCACCATGATGGATATCTTGCGAGCGATGAGTGACGCTGCGTACGACAACATGAAAGACTCATACGAGGATGTGTTGGAACAACTTGCAGAAGCAATGACGACCTGGACCGAACGGGAGGAGGCTGCACGATCAGCCACCGACAAAAAATCTCGAACACCAACCAATCCATACAAAAATCTTATGGGACAACTTAATGGATGGATGCATCAGTTACCTGTCATCGGGTTCAATTCGGGTAAGTATGATCTCATTGCCATCAAACAGTTCCTCATACCCTACTTCCTATCTATGTCAAAGACAGAGGAACAAGAAGAGGAAGAAGAGAGAGAGAGCAAGAGAACAAAGAGAAAGAAGAAGAGAACGATGGCATCGGGTCATTTTCCGTCATCAAACGCAACAACACTTTCATGTGTCTTTCGACGGATCAGCTGAAATTCCTAGACATGACCAACTACATAGCCCCTGGGTTCAGCTACGACAAGTATCTCAGAGCGTACGGATGCGAGGTGACGAAAGGTCATTTCCCGTACGAGTACATGGACTGTCTGGAGAGGCTCGACGATACCACTCTTCCACCGAAAGAGGCCTTCTTCAGTCGACTGAAGAACGAAGGTATTTCAGACGAGGATTACGCCAGTTTCAACAGGCTTGGTGCGACAATGGCATGACGACGTTGCGAGACTTTCTCGTCTGGTACAACAACAGGGACGTGGTTCCCTTTCTTCAGTTCATCGATAGACAGTTTGCCTTCTATCAAAAACGTGGAATAGACATTTTCAAACATGGCGTCAGCGTACCTGGTCTGACCCTGCTGTACCTGTTCAACGACCTTCCAGAGAAGACCTACTTTACCATCTTCAACGAGAAGAATAAAGATCTTCATGATCTCGTCAAAGATAACGTGATTGGCGGGCCTTCGATCATTTTTCACCGCTATCACGAGAAAGGGGTCACCACGCTACGTCAGAACGAGTACGGAGAGGCTGCTCGTCCGTGTCGGTCGATCGTCGGATACGATGCGAACGCGCTGTACCTGTGGTCGCTCATGCAAGACATGCCTATGGGATGGTACACGCGACGACGGGCAGAGAACGACTTCCGCCCCGAATCAGCGCAGCTGTACGGACAGATGGCTGCAGAATGGTTGACTTGGGAATCCGAACGCACGGGACGTCCCATACGACATCAGATCAACGGACGAGAGAAGAGAATAGGCAAACATCGGGTGGATGGATGGTGTAGCTAGACGAAGACGGCTTATCAGTTCCAAGGGTGTTTCTTTCATGGTTGCCCGTGCACTCGAGAAGAGGTGAACGCCGTCAACGGGAAACCCATGGCGCAACTGCTCGCCGAGACCCGAAAGAACACCGCCTACCTACGTCACTTTGTCAAGGTCGTCGAGCTGTGGGAATGCGAGTGGAAAGAGATGAGACGAGATCCGGCCGTAAAACAGTGTCTGGATGCTGCATTTCCCCGACGTCGACACGCGCGGTGGACGATGACGTCGCAACAGATACTGAGCGGCGTGCGTTCAGGAACCGTGTTCGGTATGATCGAGTGCGACATTTGCGTACCGGAAGAATTGCGTGAGCACTTTGCCGAGATCCAACCCATGTTCAAGAACATCTGTCTGATACGCGAGGAACTCGGACCGTTCATACGTCGATTCGCCGAAGAGCACAACATCATATCGACTCCGAGACGCATGCTCGCGGGCTGTTATCGTGGTGATAAGATATTGCTCGCAACGCCCCTGTTGCGATGGTATCTGGACCACGGTCTCGAGGTGATGCATATCTACCAGGTCATTGAGTACGATCCTATTCCATGCTTCCGGCGGTTCGGTGATGCGGTGTCCACGTCCCGACGCGAGGGAGACGCCCACTCACACAAGACCATCATCGCGGATACCATGAAGTTGCTGGGGAACTCGGATTACGGAAAGACCATCACCAACGTGGGCCGACATTGTGACGTCAACTACTGTACAGAGAAGGCGGCATCGCTCATGGTCAACTATAGACGGTTCCGACAACTCGACATCGTCGTTGACGATGCGTACGAGATAGAGATGAATAAGAAAACCGTCACGTACGCCCTGCCCGTACACGTAGGATTCTTCGTTCTACAGTACGCCAAGATGCGCATGTTGCAGTTCTATTACGACTTCACCAACAGATACCTGGAGCGCCCTCTGTTCCAGTACTGCGAGATGGATACAGATAGTGCCTATTTGGCCTTGGCTGGTGAGTCCGTCGATGCCCTCGTGACCCCGGCGCTACTAGAAAATGAATTCAGACATCGATCATAATGGCTCCCGTCCGAATGTTGTGATGAACATCGGAACGACTACGTGCGCTGTCGACTCGCCGATCACACGTGGACCGGTGTCGAGGCGTGCTGTAATGCGCGCAGAGCATTCGACAAGAGGACACCGGGTCTGTTCAAGGTCGTGTGGTCCGGTGACGGGTTAGTGGGGTTGTGTAGCAAGACGTACTATTATTTCGGAGCCACCGATAAGTACAACACCAAAGGACTGAGCAAACGTCACAACACCATCGACAAGGATGCATTCCTGGAGGTGCTCACCAACCATCGGAGCGGAAGTGGAACGAACCGCGGATTCCGGGTGCATAACTCGACCGTGTTGACGTACGTGCAGGAACGGGCGGCCCTCACATACTTCTACGCCAAACGCGTGGTGTACGAGGACGGGGTGACTACGGGTCCGGTGGACGTGTAGATAAGACAGTGCACTCTTGTTTTCTTTCATAAACGATCATGGATTCACGATGGAAACATCCCTTTACGTGTATCGTCGCCGGACCAACTGGATGCGGTAAGAGTACTTTCGTGACGCGTATGTTGCGTCACGCTGCAGCGATGATCGATCCACCTCCCGAAAAGATCACGTGATGTTACGGAGAATGGCAAGAGGCTTACGCAACGATGGACTTGGTCGACGTGCGGTTCGAGGAAGGGTTACCGACGACGACCATGTTGGAATCGACAACGGAATCGACAACGTCATAGACGATCTCATGGTAGAAACGGACGAACGGGTCACGACCTTGTTCACTAAAAAAGTCATCACAGTAACACATCCGTGCTGTATCTTGTACAGAACCTGTTCCCTAAAAACAAGGAGAGTCGTACCATCAGTCTTAACTCTCAGTACATGGTGGTGTTCAAGAATCCCCGCGATGCCACGCAGATGTCACACTTGGCTCGTCAGATGTATCCGGGACGCGTGAAATTCGCGCAAGATGCTTTAAAAGATGCAACGGCGGTATCATATGGCTACCTGTTGATCGATCTGAAACAGGACACGCCCGAAGATCTACGCTTACGTACGACCATTTTTCCGTACGACCCCGTCCAGTACGTCTACTTACCGAAGGTATAAAAACGCTGAGTGTGTGTTCGAGTCTTCATTCACACGATGTCCGAACTGGTGAAAAGACACATCCTGTGTATACAGGCGCTGAATAGATACAAAAACAACAAATTGAGAAGAGCCATCCTCGCCAACGCTGACGCCGATCTCATTTGTGCTCTGGCCGAGTGTGCCTATAACATCTTGAAAGGGAACGTTCCGTTGACTCCGACACAGAGGAAGCGGTTGAAAAAATACAGGAAAGAACTGCGCGAGTTGGCTAAGAGACGGTTGCCCATCGCGAGGAGGAGACACATCCTACAAGAACAGACCGGTGGTTTCCTATCGGCTTTACTAGCCCCGTTGGCAGGCTCGGTGATTCTTCCCTTGCTCAGACAGGTGCTCGCATAGATGGAGCACGCGCGAAAAATGGCCTTGGTGGATCCGCGGTTGTTGGAGACTCTTCGATCACCATCACCACCACCACCTAATGACACGGTTGGTAAGGTCATGCAAGGACTCGATGATGACCTCCATTCTCGATCAAAAACACTTAACGATGGGGACAAAGTGAAAATGTACAATCAGGTGTTGCAGCGATACAACCATTTGTCCGATCGACGCGACAAACAGCCGACACGAGTGGTTGTGGTGAACGATGATGCAACGACAGAAACATCGACACCGGAAAAGCCGGCAGCAGCAGCACCGACAACAGCAGCTCCCTCTACCATAGAGGCTGACATCGTGGACAGCGTTCCAAAGGCCATGAAGGTTAAGGTCAAGAAGTTGGATCGTCTCAAAGATGGATCGTCTCAAAACCCAGCTCTCGTGGACCGATCGAGGCGAATTGATACACAGCGGTACGCCGGTGCCTGGAAGTAACATGGTGGATCTTGTGAACGATGTATTGCGAAAAAGAAGAAAGAGCGATCCCGTAGGATGGCAAGCGTTCGCGCAGCAGCTCAAACGTATCAACCTACCCATGGAATTGGTCGGTAACGTCGAACGGAGACGCTACATACGACAGACGGCAACGACAACACCGGTGGCGGTGACACCCAGAAATCGTCCGTTACCGCGTTGGACCCCCTACAGTCGTTGGCACGTGGAACAGTCCAAAAGTCCTTGTAAAAAACGTCAGCGTCGGTTGCCGTCACTGGATGGTTGGGAGTCCTTTTAAAAGATTTGTGCGCTACGACGATTCAACAGTTAACCATGGTATCGGTAGTGGACACATATCGCTTGGTAGTTCTATGAGTGCTGTGCAAGACCGTCGACTACTACCCACTGACAGGAGTACTTGTCTCCATGCTGTACATGACCGCTGACTACTACCCGCTCTCGAAAAAAGTCTTGCCGCTACTTCGATGGTAGGATATCGACCTATCGTCGTGGGAGTACTGTGTTGTATCCTACTATACATTATCGCACTCGTCGCTAGATATTACCTCAGTTCGTCTCCTATGGTCTTGTGGTGTGAAGCATGGGGCGTCGAGTCGAAGAATCACTCAAACGCGTCTACTTCGATCCGAAACGCGTCGGAAGTTATGGTGGGGTCAACGCACTGAGATGTGTCACGCGCGCACCAGTGAAAGCCGTCAAGCAATGGTTATCGGATCAAGACGCGTACACCTTACACAAACCGGTGAGAATACGATTCAAGAGGCGACGTGTCATCGTGGGTGGACGCAACCACCAGTGGCAGGCCGATCTCGTCGACTTGTCAAAACTGAAAAAAGACAACGACGGATATGTGTTTCTGTTGACGGTGATCGACGTCTTTTCAAAACGGGCCTGGTGTGTTCCTTTGAAAAACAAGTCGGCGTCGTCTCTGGTGACGGCGTTGAAAGGATTGTTGGTTAACATCGCGCCTACAACCTTACAAACAGACAAAGGTTTGGAGTTCCTCAACAGATCCGTGAGGCATTTGTTGAAGGAGTACGGTGTCCATCATTTCTCCACTCATAACGAGGAGACCAAGGCGAGTATCGTCGAAAGGTTCAACAGAACGCTGAAAACGCGTATGTGGCGATACTTTACGAAATATCAAACGATGCGGTACATCGACGCGCTACAGGATTTTGTGCAGTCGTACAACGACAGCTATCATCGAAGCATAGGCATGGCCCCTTCGCAAGTGAACGCGGCGAATCAAGAGGAGGTGTGACAGCGCTTGTACGGTCACGATGGTAAGGGTGTACCAAAGTTCAAGGTGGATGATCGCGTGCGCATCAGCAAAGCGAAGCGGCGGTTCGAGAAAGGGTACATGGCAAATTGGAGCGAAGAACTCTTCACGATACGCCTCCGATCCACGCCTCCGATCCACCAGTGTACCGGTTGGTCGACGATCTCGGTGAGGTGCTGGACGGAACCTTCTACGAACCGGAACTGCAGAAAGTATTGGTCTCGAAAGATAAACTGTACCGCGTGGAATCGGTGCTGCTGCGACGGAAGGTGGGAACACGAACGGAGGCGTTAGTCAAATGGTACGGCTACCCCACTTCGTTCAACAGCTGGATCGATGCCAAGGCGCTCGTTCGGTATAAAGAGTAGTTACGTGCCGGTCGACTCCTCATTCCAACGATGTCCATCGTCGAAGAAGACAACGAAGGGATAGACGTTACGGACGACAACGAGGTTGTTGCATCGCGTTGGCACCTCTTCGGCACCGATTGTCCCAAGGCAGAAATCGTGTTCTTGTGTCAGGTCGTCGTCTTGTACATGATCATCGCGGTCAGCATCTACAATCTGACAACCGGTCACACCGACTCTAATCTGTGGACGGCGCTGTTGAGTAGTTCTTTGGGCTACCTGCTACCCAACCCATCCGTGAAACGCGATGACGGCTGATTTTTACCTGACGTTGCCTAGCAACGCGTCGATGCACCTGCATCCCGACAACACGTTGACCCATTACGTCACGCCTTACCGCAACGCATCAGTCTGTCTGACGAATGGGAATGTGGGTTGGTGGAGATCCAGTACCCGCACGATTGGTACAGTGTCAGAGAGAAGGATTCCTGGTTCTTCCTCTCGGAAAGCTCTAGCGATGGTCATTCTGTTGGAGGCATAGCAACGGGATATTACGACGGATCTCGTAAACTCATACGAGCCATCAACCGCTCGCTAGCGGGTATCGCTGTACGTCAAAGAGTGAAATTAAGCTACAGCGACATCACTCAAAAAGTATCCGTACGCATGTCACCGAGTACCGAATTCACAACCCATGGTTCTATGGGAGTCATACTAGGTCTCGACGCAAGGACCATCCGTAGTCCTGAAAGTCACGTGCCGCTAGATGGTGATGGAGAGGTGTACACCTTCGTGAAAGAAGGGGATTCTGTGGTGGATATGAAGCAAGGGTTCGAGTCACTCTACGTGTACACGAACGTCGTGGGATCGCGCGTCGTTGGCGACAGTCTCGTACCGCTGTTGAGGATTGTTCCGATACAAGGCGAGCACGGACATACGATCTCGAGACATTTCGAGCACGTTCAGTACTTGCCCTTGTTGCGCAAGGAGTTTGGAACAATCGAAATCGATATAAGAGACGATACCGGACATGCCATGCCGAACGCGGCAAGGTGACGGTGACGCTTCATATTCGACGTCGCAAATCTGGTCTGTTCTGAAGAATGAATTACAACGATTATTACACCCGACAGGCGGGAGGTGCTCTACCCTACTTTGTCGGTGCCAGAGTGCAACGAGGACACGGGTTGGGTAGTCTGTTCGGAGGTCTGATTCGGAGCGCCATGCCACTTATCAAGCGTGGAGCCGTGGCTTTAGGGAAGTGGGCGTTGAAGACCGGCTTGCGCATAGCTGACGACGTCATGTCCGGTCAGAACATAAAAACGGCGGCCAAACGACGCGCCACCGATGCTGGTAAAGATTTGATACGCGGTCTGTTGACGACTCCTGGCGTGCGACCCCAGAAACGTATAAAACGCGCGACAGCACCGCGACGGGTCAGTGCAGTTAAAAGACGTCGTAAAGCGCAGACGATTCGTGAACGTGACGTATTCGACGATGGCTTTCGTGCATAGACAATCTTGCGAGGGGGTCAAGAACGAACTCGATCTCTTCGGCGTGCCGCTGACTCAGACCAGCATCGAAGACGCACAATGGATTGAACACCAACCGATGGCCTCCCTCGAGTCGGGTGGTCCCATAGAATTCTTGCTACCTGGATCGGGAGACACTTCGCCTACATCGAAACGCTGTTGAGTTACGGCAGCGAGGCCAAAGAGACTCAACTGATGAGTCAAAGACACCGCCGGTCGCATGGATGCCGTCAACATTGTCGACGAGGACGTAATGAACCGAGGGTTGGTGTCTCGGCGAGCGCACGTCACGCAGAGTCGTGTCGTTGACATGATGGGACGACTACACGTGGACCTGTTCCTACAAGATCGTTACCTGCTCAATGGCGTCGACGTCAAGATACGACTGGTGCGAAGCAAGGACACGTTCGCGCTCATGGCCGGTGGTGGCAACCTCGATTATAAAGTACACAAAGTACCCGCTGCGTTCCGTCGACTGCAAAGTATACTCCATTCCCACAGGGGCCATGTCGCACACGCACGAAAACCTGTTCCTCGGTACCCTACCGAAACGTCTGGTGCTATGCTGCATCGACAACGACGCGTACAACGGTTCGTATGCGAAGAACCCGTTTCATGCCAAGCACAACAACGCCAACTTCGACTGGTAAGGTATCACAGGACGAAGGGAACGGTCTTACTCGTGACGACTTCCGTGATGGGTACACCTTCTTTGGTTTCGACCTGACCCCGGACGCGAGTGATGGGTCGTGCTTCCATCTGGTACAAAAGGGCAACCTGCGCATCGAGATGCATTTCGCTGCAGCGCTCCAACAGACCATCAACATCGTCGTGTACGCAGAATTCGAATCGGTGCTGGAAATCGACAAGAGCAGGAACGTCATCTACGATTTCTGATGGAGACAAGCCAGATTGCACGTCTACTGATGAGAGACGCACGAACTCGTTCGATCGTTCGCGACGTCGTACCCAAAGACGGACTGCCTACGATGATCGATGCTTTCCAAAGTGTAATACACCATAGCTCCATTCGCCAGGAGGCGCTCCTACAGTCGCTAGGGGGCGCTCTGGTGTGCTGCGTGCGCAACCGGAAGTCGTTAATGCACATGGTCTCCGGCATTCACAAGGAGGCACTCCTACTGACGCTAGAGGCGCTCTGGTGTGCTGCGCGCGCAACCGGAAGTCGTTATTGCACATGGTCTCCGGACTACGTGGTGGCGCTGAACGTCAATTTACATAATGATGCTTCCCGTGTTAATTCGTAAAGTGACCTAACTCGATATTCAATAGGTTAGTAATACAAAATATTCGAGAACTGTTTTGTGTATGTGTAGCAGATTGGATGAAACCCAATCGACAAAGGTTTATGCAGATTGCCATCTCACCCGGAAATGTAACTAGAGAGTTGGCGCAAGCGGATTAGAACTACCAGGCGCTGATGAAAGTTGTAGCTGCCCCCTACTTGGTGGCGCTGAACGTCAATTTACAAAATGGCTTCTCCATGTTAATTCGTAGAGTGACGCAGCTCGGTATACACTAGCTCTGGCCGCACACACACACAACTCGCAGGTACGGCGGTGTTTATGCATTGTTGACCTTGACCTTTTGACCTCGCGGTGTTTATGCAGACTCGTGGCGATATAGGTGTCGACTCGAAACGACATACGTTGAAAAGTTCTCGATATAATGCAATGATGCGATATGTGTTGTATAGCTTACATGCGTGGCTACGTCCTATACGCCACGTTGCCCACCGGAGACGGAGTGCCGCGTTCAATCCGAGGATCTCACTATAAACCGTTCAATCGGTAGTAACGACGGACGATGTGTACAAAGGGCAGGGACGTAATCAACGCGAGCTTATGACTCGCGCTTACTGGGAATTCATCGTTCGTGGGGTAGAATTACAAGCCCCAATCCCTAGCTCGAAGGAGGTTCAACGGGTTACCCGATCCTTCCGGACCAGGGCGTACACACGCTGATTCCTTCAATGACAATGTAGCGCGCGTGCGGCCCCGGACATCTAAGGGCATCACATACCTGTTATTGCTCAATCTCGTGTGGCTATACGCCACTTTTCCCTCTAAGAAGTTAGCACGCGCTCACGAAGGAAGGAACGACGCCGACTATTTAATAGGCTGGAGTCTCGTTCGTTATCGGAATTAACCAGACAAATAGCTCCACCAACTAAGAACGGCCATGCACCACCAACCACAGATTCGCGAAAGCGCTCTAAATATGTCAATCCTTACAGTGTCCGGGCTGGGTGAGTTTTCCGTTTGAGTTTTCCCGCAGGCTCCACTCCTAATGGTGCCCTTCCATCAATTCCTTTAAGGTTCAGATTTGCAACCATACTTCCCCCAGAATCCAAAGACTTTAGTTTCCCGAAAGCTGTCCGCCGTGTCATGGAAACAGCACCGGCAGATCGCTAATCGACATCGTTTATGGTCAGAACTACGACGGTATCTGATCGTCTTCGAGCCTCTGACTTTCGTTCTTGATTAATGAAAACGTTCTTGGCAAATGCTTACGCTGTAGTTCGTCTTACGGCGATCCAAGAATTTCACCTCTAACGCCGTAACACGAATATCCTCGTCCGTCCATCTCAATCATTACCTCGAGTTCCGAGAAAACCATCAAACTAGAACCGAGGTCCTATTCCATCATTCCATGCACCATTATTCAGGCGAGCGCGCCTGCTTTGAACACTCTATTTTTTTCAAATTAAACGTTCCGGCCACCCGAGTGGAGGAACACCGGCAGTTAGGTCAGGACGAGCAGTAACCGCCTCCGCGGGGCGGCTGACCACCAGCCTGAACCCCAGATCCAACTACGAGCTTTTTAACTGCAACAACTTTAATATACGATATTGAAGCTGGAATTACCGCGGCTGCTGGCACCAGACTTGCCCTCCAACATATACTCGTTAAAGGATTTAAAGTGTACTCATTGCAATTACGGAGCTTCGACAGAGGGCCCGTATTGTTATTTTTCGTCACTACCTCCCCGTGCCAGGAGTGGGTAGTTTGTTCGCCTGCTGCCTTCCTTTGATGTGGTAGCCGTTTCTCATGCTCCCTCTCCGGAATCGAACCCTGATTCCCCGCTACCCGTTGCGACCGTGGTAGGCATATCACGTACCATCGAAAGTTGATAGGGCGGACACTTGAAATAGACATCCCAGGCTCGAGGCCATGCGATCAGCCCATAGTTATCCAGAGTCACCAATCGGATGGCCCGCCATGAGGCGGACCGATTGGTTTTGATCTAATAAAAGCGTTCTTCCCGCTCGTGCGCGGTCGGAACCGATTTGCGTATATTAGCTCTAGAGTTACTACAGTTATCCAAGTAGGATGAACGATCCAATAAAGTGACCGATTTAATGAGCCATTCGCGGTTTCACCGTGTCGAGGTATGTAGTTAGACATGCATGGCTTAATCTTTGAGAAAAGCACCTAATTACTGCCAGGATCAACCAGGTAGCTGTCGATGTGTTCGTTCGTTCGCTCGCACGCTCGCTCGCTCGACGCCACAGCCGCCACGAGGCGGGCGACGCCGATCCGATCCGAGGCTCGACTCGCACCATTGTTAGCTACATCGTTCGTTAGCCGTTTGCCTTCGGCTCTCGCCGCCGCCGCAACGCTCGCATGAAGAAGCCGCGAGAAACTGCTCTGCCACGCGCCGCTCGAGTCAAACTTCACAAGACCGTCAGGGTGATATCACGATTCGCACGTCAGATGCGCTCCACGAGACCGTTCCTCACAAAGATTCCCATTCCGCCGAGTGTGTGTACCTGCCGAACGAGAGTTCGCAGCCACGAATCGGCAACAGTCCCCAAGAGGGAACACGGGAGAGAACAAAAGAAGACGTTACGCATTTTCCGCCAACCGACCAGCGACCGACTGCTCTCCACATATATAGCACGGGCGGGTGACTTGTCTGCATAGGGAAGGCGTCAATGTATCATCAGATTTTCCGATCGGTCGAAATCACGTCGCCGATGCAGGCACACGCCGGAAACTTCGCAAGGGAGTTCCGTTGGACATTTCGACGCCGGCGAACGCCGCAGAGTCCGACTCGGAACGGCGGGGGGTGCTCCTCACTGTGGGAGTCGCACTCAGGACTTTCGGAGGCGCCGGCGCGCGTCGCCAGCTGCGCACGGCCGTTAGCTCGACAAGTTCCCCGCTGTGGGAGTCGACCTCTCGACTTAGTCGTTTTTCTGGTACGGGATTTCGCAAAATCACTACTTCGACTGCCGGGGCAACACAACTGCCGAAAGGAGGCCGCCGCCTGCAGTCTCGTGCACGCGACGGCACCGGCTACCGGACGCAGGTGACTGCGTCTCGATATATCGAGGAAAAAATTTTTCTCCTCGAAAATACCCCGACGACGGCTCGAGCGCCCCGGCGAGTGCCCACCGGGGCCAGACGGTCAATAGCTTCGTGGACCGACGTTTTTTTGCATTGGTCGAAATTGCGTCGGAGGCGCGACCGCGCGTCGGCAGCTGCACACGGCGGCTCGCTCGACAGGTTCCCCGCTGTGGGAGTCGCACTCCGGACTTAGCTGTTTTTCTGATACGGGATTTTCAACTGCGTCAATGTATCATCAGATGGTCAATGTATCAACGTATGGTCAATGTATCATCAGATTTTCACATCGGTAGAAATAACATTCTCGATGCCAGTGCGCAACGGAAACTTCGCACAAGAGGTCGTTTGGACGTTTCTGTGCATCACAGAAAGTCGCACTCCTGTTTCATGTGTGACATACCATGGATGGAGTATGAAGTCGACCCCATGTTGGGAATGTACAAAAATAAAAAAATGTCGTCATCTCAAAACCGTACCGGAAAGTCACCACAAGCACACACCTCGTACTGGAATATGTTTATTGCATTATTCTGCTGTACCGAATGGTGCTGGTTTCATCTCGATCAGATAAACGGTTCGATAACCCTAACCCTAGGCTTAACGTAGATAAACCCCCTTTCACTAGGTCAATGTATCACCGGAAAGCAACTATAATCACACACCTAATTATATAATGTGTTTATGAAGTTATCCTCATGTACAGAAAATCACTGGTTTCATCTCGATAGGACATACGGTTCGATAACCCTACCCTGTCAATGTATCATCAGATTATCAATGTATCATCATATGGGCAATGTATCATCAGATGGTCAATGTATCATCAGATTTTGAACTCGGTCAAAGTGTCATAAATTGCAATTTTTGGGAAACAAAATGAAAATGTGTGTCTAACTTGCGCGCATACAGCTCAGGTTTTCTTAAATCACCGTCAATTGATATGGGAATGCATTGTTTTTAACCGCGATTAAAATGTGTAATAGAATTTCAATTTGAAATCTGACAAGTGGAAAGGCAATCGACTCACGAAACCGAAGGTGTCAAGGTAATTTCTGTGAGACGAAAATTGACAAAGTTACAAGCCTGTTTTCCTACCTCTTGACATTTACCATTGAAATGGGAATATATTGTTTTTAAGCGCAATTAAAATTTAAATCTAAATTCAATTTGAAATGTGACGAGACAGGTGGAAAGGCAATCGTCTCACGAATCCGGCGGTGTTAAGGAAATTTCGTTGACACTTCCGCATGCGTGAGCCGATTACCTTATTACCTGTCACGTCAGATTTCAAATTGAAGTGCGATTTAATATTTTTATCGCATTTTAAACGTATGTATGTATGCCCTTAAGTTCAGTAAAAAATGCTTTAAAATGTCCAAAGGATGTCAAAAAAGGCTTCCACAAACTGCATTGGCCGAGTTGCGTGCAAGTTAGCTTTTTGGGGGTAGGGGATGGCGTGTTAGCGGTGAGGGTTAGCGAACTGTTGCTGTAGGAAAATGCAAAGAAAATCGGAATTTCAAAAGGTTTTGTTCAAAGCAGATGAGAAGGACGCCTTTTGCAACGCAGAAGTTCGAAATCCTGTTTCGCGTGTCACATGCTGGATGTGCTACGAGGTCGACCCCATGTTGAGAGTATACGAAAATCGAGCAATGTCGTTATCTCAAAAGCGTCCTGTCGGAATGTTGCTATAGCCACACCCGTGATTGTATAACATGTTTACAAGGATGTTGTCGTGTAGTGAATGGCGTCAGTTTCATCTCTGTAGGACAAGCCGTTCGATAATCCTAACCCTATGGGTTAACGGAGATAAACCCCTTTTTAGGTCAACGTGTGTCACCGGAAAGCAACAAGCACACAACTCATTGCATGACATGTCTGTCAGGTTGTGAAGTTCTACCTGCAGACACTAGTTTCGTCTGTCGGCGACAAGCCGTTCGATAAACGTAACCCTATAAACCCCTTTTGATGATACATTGATGACCTTGGAGGCTTTAACAAGATTTAACAAGAATTGCCATCCAAGCCAAAGGCCCAAAAAGCATAACATATTTGTTAAGCATGACCTCGCTTTAAAGAATCCATGTTGAGATGAATTTAATAATTTATGCTTAACGAGGAAGTCCACAATATGGTCTTTAATTAACCTTTCTAATAATTTACAAATCACTGACGTTGAACTCACTGGTCTGTAATTCTCTTACTTATTTCTCGAACCCTTTTTAAATAATGGTATGATGTTTGCTTCTTTCCATTCAAACGGAACAACTCCCTCTTTTAATGACAAGTTGAATACTCTTGCAAGTGGTATACTGATTTGTTCTACTGTTTCCATTAGTAATTTTGGAGGAATCCCATCCACTCCAGGTGATTTGTTATCCTTCATTGCCTTTATTTTCTTAGCTACCAATTCTGGAGTTACAACTAACGGACCTAAATAGTCAGATTTAGCCTCCTGAAATTTAGCATCAGCAACTGGTAATGAACTAATATCTTCTTTGGTAAACACTGAACTGAAGTAACCATTTAGGTCTTCCGCCATTAAAAAACCCTGTGATATTATATTTCCAGACATTCTAGAGGTCCAACCTTGTCTTGTACGTTTTGTTTACTCCTGACATATGCATAAAAACTCTTGCTGTCGTTTTTTATGTTACATGCTAGTTTTTGCTCATAGCTTCTTTTAGATTGTCTGATTTCAGTTGTAGCTGCATTAAGTTCCTCTTTGTAATTTGCATAGTCTTCTTCCTTTCTGGTACGCCTATAAACCCTCCACATAGTTTGTTTTAACACTATTTTTCTAATAGCCTCTTTTGATAAGTGTTTCTTTCTACACCGTTTTCCTTGTTTTTGGAAGGGAACAAATTTATCGATGATACTCTCAATTTCATATTTTAGAATATTCCAACATTCAATTGCGGTCTTATTCATCAGCATGTTATTCCAATCTAGCCTTGCAAAGTATTTTCTCATATCTTTGTAGTTACCTTTGTGGAAGTTTCTCTTGTACGTTTTCTTATTTTTACTTTCTGATTTTACATTGATGTCAAAATGTATTTGATTATGGTCACTGTTACCCAATGATTCAAATATTTTTACATTGTCCACTAATTCTTTTTGTGATGACAAAACTATATCTAATACATTTTCTCCCCTGGTTGGTTCTAGCACGAGCTGAGTAAGAAAGCTATCCTGGATTAAAAATATAAATTGTTGGTCCTCAATCCCTGTGCTCTCTAGAGAATTCCATTGTATGTGTCCATGGTTAAAATCTCCCATTATGATACATTCCCCTTTACTAACTTCCTTTATAGCGTTTTTATTTTTGTGTTGTCCTCTTCGTTTATGTTTGGACTTCGGTAAAATAATCCAATAGTTATTTTTTAATTTCCTGAAACAATTTTGCACCAAACAGCTTCATCGCAATCTGCTTCCCTTTGTAGTTTTATTTCATAAGCCTGAATAGATTCTTTAACATATAAAATAACTCCCCCGCCCCTTCTTCCTATTCGATCTTTCCTAAACATTACGTATCCTGTCAGTCCTAATTCAGCATCTGTTATATCTATGTTGGCCCATGATTCAGTTATACCAATTATGTGAGGGTCAATATCTTCTACCATAATGTTTAATTAGTTTTTCTTATTTACTATACTCCTTGCATTTAAACATACGCATCTATAACCTTTTTCAGAGATGTTTTTCGGATTATTTAATATTGGTTTATCTGTGCTAGTGGCCTCTTGTTCTGCTTGAGACACCTCTAGGTACCCCCCCTGCACTTCTAGTTTAAAGAATGTTTACTTCCAAAAATATTTGTCATTGTACCCATGTCACTATCTACTGCTGCTGAAAGTTTGTCCGCGAATACTGCCGCCCCCTTTCCACTAAGATGAAGCCCATCCTTCATGTACATATCAGCCCTCCCAACAAAACTTCCAAATAAATCCACAAATCCAACTTCCTCTTCCTTACATAGCTTCTGGACTAACATGTTAATTGCCATCCCCCGACAATTTCGATATTTGTGACCCCTCCTGCCCATTACAGGTAAAATCCCTGACAGTATTACCTGCTCAACCCGCGTCTGTTTTAGTGTTCTCACCAACTGCCTATATTTCCTAAATATGGCAGTTGTACCCTCCCTCTCTACGTTATTTGTCCCTACGTGTACTAAAACAGATAAACCCTTACCCGAACCTACGATGTTTTTTACCCTCTAAGTTATCGCCTCTATTTTGGCTCCAGGTAAGCAGACCACCACATCATCTCCCTTGTTTAAGACTCTGTCGGTCTTCCTAACTATCGAATCCCCCACAAACACCCTCGCTCTCTTCCTAACCCCCTCTATCACTGCTCCAGAATAACTCTTCCGTTCGATCCCTTCCATCACATTCTGTCCTGACCCCTTCCCTCCTGTCTCCTTCGCTCCTGTCTCCCCCACTTCCCACTCCTTTGCTCTTGTCTCTCCCACTCCCCTCTCCTTCACTCCGGTTGTTTTCCCTCCCGTCTCCCCCACTCCCTTCTCCTTCCCTCCTATATCCCCTACTCCCCTCTCCTTCACTCCGATTGTCTTCCCTCCCGTTCCTTTCCTTCCCTTCTCCTTACTTGACCGACTTTGGGCGTTTTTGTAGAATATATAAAAATCACAAGCACAAAGTTGGTATATATGTGTATGATGGCAGCTCTGTCGATATGCGAAGAGATGTTCAAATCGGTGAACGGTTGTTTTTGCTTACCTCTCTATGCTGAGACATTTACTTTTGAAATTGCAACTTGAAATGGAATTTCGATTTGAAATGTGACGAGACAGGTGGACGGGCAATCGTCTCGCGAATCCGAAGGTGCCAATGAAATTTCTGTGTGATGAAAATTGACAAAGTTACAAGCGTTTTTTCCTTGAAATGCCATAGAAATGGGAGTAGTAAAATTGTTCGATATCTTGCAATCGTCTCACGAATCCGGCGATGTCAACGAAATCTGCGTGGGACGAAAATTGACGCCGTTGCTAAGGCCGGCGATTTTTTTAGAAATATAAAAAAAACATATGCGTTTAAAATTAGTATATCATGTTATGTGTATGGTGGCAGCTCTGTCGACATACGACTGTTGAACTCGGTGAGCGGTTTTACTGCGTACCTCTCTAAGCGGACACATTTGCTATTGAAATTGTAATTTGAAATTGACAAAGTTACAAGCGATACAAACGACACAACCACATAATTTCGTTTGCAACCCAAAAATTCAATAATTTACCAAATTTGAGATGAGACGGCAATCGTTTCAGGAATCCGGCGATGTCAACGAAATGTCCGTGAGAGGACAACTGACGAAGTTACAGCCATTTTTCCTACCCACCTCAATACTTTTTGAAAAAAACAGTACTACTGATGGACGCGATAAAATTGTTAATCGAAGTTTGAAATCTGACGTGATAGATGGAATGGCAATCGTCTCAGGAATACGGCGGTGTTAACGAAATGTCCGTGGGACGAAAATTGACAAAGTTACAAGCCATTTTACTTAAATTAATGGTATACATACTCTTAAAACCCGATTAATTTTTTTATGTCGCACTTTAATTTGAAATCTGACGTGAAAGATGGAAAGGCAATCGTCTCAGAAATGTGGAGATTTTAACGAAATGTCCGTGGGACGAAAATTGACAAAGTTACAAGCCATTTTCTCGATTACAACCTAAAAGTTAACACTTTTGGAGAAATATGACTATGCCCAAACCTTAACCCTAACCCCGATTTTCTGACACACGGGGAATTGCGTGATCACCCACAACTCTGTAAAACACAAAGATTCGCCTGAATTTGATCACTCTAATAGGGACGATCTCTTTTGGAAAGCAAAGTATTCGGTCAGAAGGACCATGAACTCCACAATATATATATATATATATATATATATATATATATATATATATATATATATATATATATATATATATATATATATATATATATATATATATATATATATATATATAAATATATATATATATATATATATATATATATATATATATATATATAATTCTAAAGGCAACATACGTCGACCAGTGGCTGCCAGTGCATACCGGCCCGCTTTAAGAGGACCGGGCATATATTTTATTTAGTAGATTTTCCAACGATGTGAAGTTGGAACATTATTTGTAAAACTAATTTAGAACATATACTAAAGGTTCATTAGAATATTTCAAAGAATAACATATATACAAAAAATGCGGTCTGCTTAAAAACTTTATGCACAGATGCCGACTTACGCAGACCGGAGCGAGCCCGGAAGTTGTATATATTTTGTTAGCCTTTTTTGTGGTAGTGTCACATAAACACTTGCGAAATGTAAACGAAGTCGAAGGCCGACACCAGTAAAGTTCTGTTTGAACACGGGATATCTCAATACGATAAAAAACAACGACATTTAAACATTTAATATACAGTATCGTACAAGAGTGATATTGGGGCCGTCGACGGCATCGCGGACACAGCAGTATTTCATGCGATGACGATTTATTGGAAGAAGACAACATAATCTCATCAATAATAATTAATGTCTGTGGTTATTATCAATTCACTAGCCCATAGGAATTAACGGAATGTTTACACTATGAACATTTAGTATATTATGCATTATATGAATATAATTATAGTAATTGAACAGTATATTATATTGTTATGTTATTACTTATTTAATATGCAATTAGTAATTGACGGAAGCACTTCCTAGTCTGGCCTTGCCTTGGCCTTGGCAGTGCCTGTGTGGATTGATTCTTCGAAACAAATTCGGTTGGCTGCTATCACTTCGGATGGTATATGAACATTAATCCTACCCTAAATTATTAATGAATAGTTTTCACAATTCGAAAATGTTTCCTTGTAATACAAGTTTGCTGACCGATAGTTACATGACATGTTTACGTACATATGCTAGTATACTATAGTACGGTGCGAAAAGTCCTGGGCTGAGGTCCAGGCAGATAGTTTTAGTTTTGAGTGTAGGGGATGTACGAAGATGAAGGAACTAGAGGTGGAGTTGGAAGAGCTGAGGCTGCTCGTTGTGGCAATGGTGGGAAGGGAACAGGGGGGTTGTGCCAGTAGATGATAAAGTGGGGAAAGACACAAGAGACGCTAGGGAGAGCTCACCACAGCCTGGGAGGAAGCTGAGAGGAGGGAAGGTGACAGGACGTAAGGAGACGGGAAGGAAAGGAACGGGAGGGAAGACAACCGGAGTGAAGGAGAGGGGAGTAGGGGAGAGAGGAGGGAAGGAGAAGGGAGTGGGGGAGACGGGAGGGAAAACAACCGGAGTGAAGGAGAGGGGAGTGGGAGAGACAAGAGCAAAGGAGTGGGAAGTGGGGAGACAGGAGGGAAGGAGACAGGAGGGAAGGGGTCAGGACAGATTGTGATGGAGGGGATCGAACGGAAGAGTTATTCTGCAGCAGTGATAGAGGGGGTGAGGAAGAGAGCGAGGGTGTTTGTAGGGGATTCGAATGTTAGAAAGACCGACAGAGTCTTAAACAAGGGAGATGATGTGGTGGTCTGCTTGCCTGGAGCCAAAATAGAGGCGATAACTGAGAGGGTAAAACACATCGTAGGCTCTGGTAAGGGTGGATCTGTTTTAGTACACGTAGGGACAAATAACGTAGAGAGGGAGGGTACAACTGCCATAGTTATGAAATATAGGCAGATGGTCAGAACACTAAAACAGACGCGGGTTGAGCAGGTAATACTGTCAGGGGTTTTACCTGTAATGGACAGGAGGGGTCACAAATATCGAAATTGTCGGGGGATGGCAATTAACATGTTAGTCCAGAAGCTATGTAGGGAAGAGGAAGTTGGATTTGTGGATTTATGGGGAAGTTTTGTTGGGAGGGCTGATATGTACATGAAGTATGGGCTTCATCTAAGTGGAAAGGGGGCGGCAGTATTCGCGGACAAACTTTCAGCAGCAGTAGATAGTGACTTGGGTACAATGACAAATATTTTTGGAAGTAAACATTCTTTAAACTAGAAGTGCAGGGGGGTTACCTAGAGGTGCCTCAAGCAGAACAAGAGGCCACTAGCACAGATAAACCAATATCAAATCATCCGAAAAACATCTCTGAAAAAGGTTATAGATGCGTATGTTTAAATGCAAGGAGCATAGTAAATAAGAAAAACGAATTAAACATTATGGTAGAAGATATTGACCCTCACATAATTGGTATAACTGAACCATGGGCCAACATAGATATAACAGATGCTGAATTAGGACTGACAGGATATGTAATGTTTAGGAAAGATCGAATAGGAAGAAGGGGCGGGGGAGTTATTTTATGTGTTAAAGAATCTATTCAGGCTTATGAAATAAAATTAGAAAGGGACGCAGATTGCGATGAAGCTGTTTGGTGCAAAATTGTTTCAGGAAATTAAAAATTAACTATTGGATTAGTTTACCGAAGTCCAAACATAAACGAAGAGGACAACACAAAAATAAAAAACGCTATAAAGGAAGTTAGTAAAGGGGAATGTATCATAATGGGAGATTTTAACCATGGACACATGCAATGGAATTCTCTAGAGAGCACAGGGATTGAGGACCAACAATTTCTATTTTTAATCCAGGATAGCTTTCTTACTCAACACGTACTAGAACCAACCAGGGGAGAAAATGTATTAGATATAGTTTTGTCAGCACAAAAAGAATTAGTGGACAATGTAAAAATATTTGAACCATTGGGTAATAGTGACCATAATCAAATACATTTTGAAATCAATAAAAAATCAGAAAGTAAAAATATGAAAACGTGCAAGAGAAACTTCCACAAAGGTAACTACAAAGATATGAGAAAATACTTAGCAAAGCTAGATTGGAATAACATGCTGATGAATAAGACCGCAATTGAATGTTGGAATATTCTAAAATATGAAATTGAGAGTATCATCGATAAATTTGTTCCCTTCCCAAAACAAGGAAAACGGTGTAGAAAGAAACACTTGTCAAAAGAGGCTATTAGAAAAATAATGGTAAAACAAACTATGTGGAGGGTTTATAGGCGTACCAGAAAGGAAGAAGACTATGCAAAATACAAAGAGGCACTTAATGCAGCTACAACTGAAATCAGACAATCTAAAAGAAGCTATGAGCAAAAACTAGCATGTAACATAAAAAATTACAGCAAGAGTTTTTATGCATATGTCAGGAGTAAACAAAACGTACAAGACAAGGTTGGACCTCTAGAAGACAGTGCTGGAAATATAATATTACAGGGGTTTTTAATGGCGGAAGACCTAAATGGTTACTTCAGTTCAGTGTTTACCAAAGAAGATATTAGTTAATTACCAGTTGCTGATGCTAAATTTCAGGGGCTAAATCTGACTATTTAGGTCCGTTAGTTGTAACTCCAGAATTGGTAGCTAAGAAAATAAAGGCAATGAAGGATAACAAATCACCGGGAGTGGATGGGATTCCTCCAAAATTACTAATGGAAACAGTAGAACAAATCAGTATACCACTTGCAAGAGTATTCAACTTGTCATTAAAAGAGGGAGTTGTTCCGTTTGAATGGAAAGAAGCAAACATCATACCATTATTTAAAAAGGGTTCGAGAAATAAGTCAGAGAATTACAGACCAGTGAGTTTAACGTCAGTGATTTGTAAATTATTAGAAAGGTTAATTAAAGACCATATGGTGGACTTCCTCGATAAGCATAAATTATTAAATTCATCTCAACATGGATTCGTTAAAGCGAGGTCATGCTTAACAAATATGTTATATTTTTTGGAAGAAATCACTAAGTGGATAGACGTGGGATCGCCAGTAGATATTATCTACTTAGATTTTCAGAAAGCTTTTGACAAAGTGCCACATCAAAAATTACTACTTAACTTAAACGCCCATGGTATCGGGGATAGCATAACTGACTGGATAGAACAATGGCTGACTGACAGAAGACAACGAGTTGTAGTAGATGGAGAAGTTTCAAATTGGAAATCGGTTTTGAGTGGGGTACCTCAAGGATCAGTATTAGGACCTATATTATTCTTCATTTATATCAATGACTTGGACGACAGTATATCAAGTAACGTACTGAAATTTGCGGATGACACAAAACTGTTTAGAAAGGTTAATACTGATGGTGATAAACAACATTTACAAAACGATCTAGACAGATTAGTGAAATGGTCTGAGAAATAGCAGATGCTGTTCAATTTTGGGAAATGTAAATGCCTACATACAGGACATGGGAACTTGAATGTAAACTATAAAATGGGAGATACTGTTCTGGGTACTACTGTAAAAGAAAAGGACTTAGGAGTTACAATAAGCGCTGATATGAAAGTTTCAGAGCAGTGTGGTATTGCAGCTTCATAGGGTAATCAAATTATTTGATTGATTAGAAGAAACATAACATACAAGGGAAAAAGGTAATTATACCTCTTTATAAAGCAATAGTTAGACCTCATTTAGAATACTATATACAAGCATGGAGACCATATCATAAGAACGATATAGATACGCTTGAACGCATACAAAGGAGAGCAACTAAAATGATTCCAGAACTTAGAGACCTTAGTTATGAAGAACGCCTGAAAGAATGTGGTTTAACAACTCTAGAGACAAGGAGGTTAAGAGGAGATCAGATTGAAGTTTTTAAGATATTGAATGGGTATGAAAATATTGATAGAAATATGTTTTTCTCACTCAAGAAGGATAGCAGAACTAGAGGACATGAGGTAAAATTAGTAAAGGATCAATGTAGATTGGACATCAGGAAGCACTCGTTCTCACAGAGGACAATAAATAAATGGAACAAATTGTCTACAGATTGTGTAACTGCTAGCAGCGTGAATATGTTTAAAAACAAGGTTGACACATATCTCAGGAGGGCGGGTTATAAGTAGATGAACATTGTTGGACTCTCGATAAGCCAATGGCTTCCTTGTCCACTTGCCATCTGGGCCTTTGGCTTGGATGGCAAATCTTGTTAAATCTTGTTAAATCTATAGCAATAATCCGTAGTATACCTGAAAACTTGAGTTTCGAAGTCCAGGAGATTTCAGGCCCATCAAAAGCCTCCAACTGCACTCCCCTTGAGGCTCACGAAAAACCTCTAGCTGCACCCCCTTGGGACCTCCAACAGTTCCTCTCATTGAAACTTTAAACTGCACACACAAATCTACAATCCGGGATTTTCTTCTTTTCTGGGAGTTTAACAACAAATCTGGGAGGGTTGTCAAGTATACCAGTGATTTTTTTTCGTTTACATTACATTTTGTATAATTCATTAAGTAGTGGTAATAAATATCAAAACTGGCTAGTAAGCCTGTTAGCTTGTGCAAAATTATGTGTATAAACACCATGCCTAGCCTATGAACCCATGTTACTGAATTTGTAAACCATCATGGGCCTGGCGTTGTCATTCACATTTTACTGTTATGTTTCAACAAATGAATACCCACAATGATTTTAATGGTGCTACAGTTGTTTTAATAAATCATCCTGGTAAAAATGCTAGTTTGTTGTTTCATTGAAAATCTTTTTTATTCCAAATACATGACATGCATAAATACTACAGGTCTACACAATCCAATTTCACTTGTCTTGAGGTGGTCAGGAGGGGTGTGGATGGGGTATCAACATCCCATCTCCCTTCTATTTTGAGGGCCAACCTCTCACCAATTATTAGGACACAAAAAGCATTTAAAAACAAACAGAGCACCATCTAGTCTATGTTTTTAGTACCACCAATTACAATAGAAGGGAATTTATGAAGTAATATATTGAAGAGCCATATTATTTTCAATCACTTCAATCAGTCATCAATTCAATCACTCATTTATTTTATACAAAACAGTACAGCAATATACATCATGTCAACATAACAATAAAACATGTAGTAATACTACACTTTACTAGATTACAAGAGTGTATAAATTGCAAGTACCCATTTCATGCAAAATACAGAGGCGTTGTACTCATACCTATTTCGAGTACTTTGAACAAAGTTGTTCGTGGATGATATCCTGCATAAAAAAACATCTTGCACTAATACTTTTTTATAATCTGAATGTTACAACAATAAATGCTTGGATAGCAAGAATAAGACTAGCACAACATTTCATCTAGGTAGGCTGTGCAAAATGCTAAATGCAATGTAATAAGAAACAATAAAAAGCTGCACAACTGGCTTTTCTATAATTAGCCCCTAATGAAAAAAAATACACTGTACGGAATTTACTGCAATATATTTAAGTTGCAAAGAGCTTGTTCTTCACCTTCGTTGTACAGAAGTAGAATTGCCTGAGTAGAAACAATATTACATCTCCACTAAAGACTTCTTTGTATTTGATATCATTTTCATCACAAATTATGTGTCCGAGATTTTCATAATTGCCTTTAATACTACGTCACCAAGCTTAATATCAATCAAAGAACATTATCTGAGAACTTACTCTATTAAAGAGTATATCATTGTCAGTGTCACATCCTTGAGTATAAGAAA
Source organism: Lamellibrachia satsuma (assembly GCA_033239005.1). Taxonomy (NCBI): domain Eukaryota; kingdom Metazoa; phylum Annelida; class Polychaeta; order Sabellida; family Siboglinidae; genus Lamellibrachia; species Lamellibrachia satsuma. The sequence goes on along the minus strand of BSQZ01000021.1, from coordinate 5,455,586 downwards.
CATCTAAACAAAATTGCATCCCCTTAGTTGATGGAATAAGCAGTGCAATGTCATCAACATTATATGACTAACAAAAGCCACTCAGGGCAGCTAAGCATCTGCTTTTCTTTCAAAATTAGACATATCATAACAAGATAATATTCTACAAATTTATAATAGAATGTTTAGTAAATACAATATGTTTATCATGAACTGAATTTTTTTTAATTTAATTAAAATATGTTAAAATTCTGTCTGTGAAATTGTCACTTGATTGTCACTTGTCGGTGGGTATGTTTCCAGTTCTCTGCTGCCTTGCCCATATAAGATCATGTACATGAAAGATTGCTCTCTCACAGCAAGTATAACCCCAATCGTATTCAACGTCATGATGCTGGGACCTCTACATGGTACATACACACTGTGCGAACAGTCTTCAAACAAGAGTTGAAGACAATGTGTTTCCTCATCCCATACTTTCTGCTGCAGCGATACTGAAATATAAAATGAAAAATATATCATCTACTTAAAAAATGTATTAAGTGTTTTTGTTTTTTTTACAAATGAAAACATTCAAATATAAAATATGCATAGATAATTTGCTATTTAGACCCAGTGGCTGGCTAAGAACTAAGGTTTTAAAGATAAGTCATGCTGATTAATACAATGTTGTATTCATGACACTTGAGAAACCCACATTACTGCCACCTTACAATAACATTCAAGAAGATACCTCAAAAAGCATAGGGAATTCCACAAAATGGGCATAACTGCACATCATTGAGATAATATCATATTCAGGTGGTGCGACTAACACATACAAACACTACTTTAAAAACTGAAATAGAGGACAACAAATTGTCAGTGCAGGTGTTGTTTTGAATTTGAAGGTGTGTGTAGTGTGTGTATATCAGACAAGGAACAATTAACTTTAAAAAAGTTAGTTACATTACCATTAATTAAGATATTTCCCAATAAAAATATACTAACCTCACACCAATTCAGGAAATTTAAACTTAAATTTAATTAAAGTTACAGTTACATTTACGTTGGTAAAATTGCTGATTAGATGCAAGTGGACTGTTACTTTTTTATAAGTATATGTACTTGAGTTGATGGAAGGCGCCATTCAAAGCACTTTACTTGTTATTGTTTACACATTTAATGACATGGATTGCTATAAAAATAACTAACACGAATCATGCCAATTTTTTCCATGCCCTAATTTGTCCAATGTGGTTTTCTGGCTAATTAGGGGTTTCTCAGTTTGTCTTCTGACCAATTAAGACCTACATTCTCTTTGCCTACTCGTGGATTTACCACTTGGCTTACTCGTTACTGGCACATCAAAGGAATTGTTTAATTTTTGTGAGCAGTGTGGTATTGCAGCATCAAAAGGTAATACAATTCTTGGGTTGATTAGGAAAAACATAACATACAAGGAAAAAAGGTAATTTTACCTCTGTATAAAGCAGTAGTTAGACCTCATTTAGAATACTGTATACAAGCGTGGAGACCATATCGTAAGAAGGATATAGATACGCTTGAACGCATACAGAGGAGAGCAACTAAAATTATTCCAGGACTGAGAGACCTTAGCTATGAAGAACGCCTGAAAGAATGTGATTTAACAACTCTAGAGACAAGGACGTTAAGAGGAGATCAGATTGAAGTTTTTAAGATATTGAATGGGTATGAAATATTGATAGAAATATGTTTTTCTCACTCAAGAAAGATAGCAGAACTAGAGGACATGAGGTAAAATTAGTAAAGGATCAGTGTAGATTGGAAATCAGGAAGTACTCTTTCGTTCAGAGGACAATAAATGAATGGAACAAATTGTCTACAGATTGTATAACTGCTAGCAGCATGAATATGTATAAAACAATGTTGGCACATATCTCAGGAGGGCGGGTTACATGTAGATGAATATTGTTGGACTATCAATATGGTTTCCTTGTCCACTTGCCATCTGGGCCTTTGGCTTGGATGGCTAATATTGCTAAAACTTGTTAAATCATAAATAAAATATCAACTTATGGGTACATTGACATTATTTATAATTAAATCAGATAGTTGTGCATCCAGAGCCTGGAATATTTGCCAAAATCACAGTTGCTGTTTTTTTTGCATAATACCGTGTATAAAGGCTACAAATTAACACTAATGTACATGGTAACTCCAGAACATTTCATGATTTATCAGTGTGTATAAATATATAATTTGAATTTTGGATGGTAAATACTGTAGTTATGCTTTCTCGAAAGTGAAACACCACTTGCGAGCCTGATTTTTTATACACAATTCATCAAATATGTTGGAACATGAATTACTCCCTTTTATAGCTTAGGGTGTGTAGTTTCTTGTACAGAAATGTTGTTTTCACCAGAAAATTTCTTTAAACAAAATATGTTTCACAGATGGTATCTCGCAAAATGGCAAATGTGATTTTACAAACTTTCCCAGACTTCAGATGCAAAACCATCTGACACATTAAAATGAAGGCAAAGGAGGTATTCTATCTATATGAGAGTAAACATTCACATTTTCAAGGCTCTAGCCCTACTTAGTTATCGGACCTCTAACTTTCCTAAAATTACATTAACGGATATCCAAGGTCATAAAATATTGTTTTCTCAGAAGCTACTAAGAGTAGGAAGCTAACATGTGGCATTTGGTGAATATCTTGTATAAATATTGAAGAGATCTGAAGACACAGAGTCTGGACTATCCAGTGATGTTATGTAAAATCCATTGTTGACAGAAAAAGGTCATCATAAAGATAACAGTGAGGACACATATATTAATAGCATTGAGACAACACCAGTTTGAAGAATCATGAATGATATCAACACTGTGGTATGTGCACGTGAATGGTTTGTGGGTGTTAAAACCGTGCACCATTGAAGAGTAAAGTTCACCATAACAGACTTCCAAATGGATCATTACATTTTTCACACATAAATTACAAATCACTACCTTTAAAGTGAGACCAGTTTCATTTAATATGCCTACATCTCCGAAACTACTAGGAACAGAAAGCTAAAATTAGATTTGTTCAATTTGGGTATTTGGGGAATATCTGATACAAATCCTGAAGAGATCTGAACTTTTGAAAATACAATGTGTGGACCATCCAGTGATTTGATGTGGAATGACCTATTATTGAATATTAGTGTTCATCATGCATGAAGAAATGTCCTATTAGAGATGAAAGTTAGCACACATAACCAATATATCAATAGTATTGATATTTCAGTAGTTTGAAGAATCAGGAATCATATTAACATTGTGATGTAGCACTTGGTTATGTACTCGTGAATACCTTGTGAGTGCAAAAATCATGTATCACTAAAGAATTAAATCACCAGGAATTCTGAATGGATCATGAAATTTGGTACACAAATTACATACCATTATCCTTAAAGTAAGACTGGTTTCATGATTTTTTAAATGTAGCCACACTGGGTTTTGTTCCATTGAAAATGTCCCCTAAATTATTTTTTTCTGAGTTCACAAGGGTGTTGCTCCATAATTAAAACTTACCAACAAATCAATGATGCACTCAATTTCACGTTTTAAAATATTTCAGTATTATATTGCTGTCTTATTATTCAATGTGTTATTCCAGTCTATCTTTGCTAATCTGCAGTCTATCTTTATCTTTATCTACCTTTGTGGAAGTTTCTGTTGTACTGCTTTTTATTATTTGTTTCTTATTTTATTTTGATGTAACATGTCCTTATACATATATATCTTACCATTTTCAATTAATTCATTTAGTAAGGACAAAGCTATATCTAATACACTCTCTCCCTTGTTTGGTTCTAGCACATGCTGAGAAAGGAAACTATGTTGTATTAAAAACAGGAATGTTTGATACCCACCCCCTGTACTCTACATATTTCAATGGTATAAGTCTGTGGTTAATCTTGATTAAACATAATTAAAACTAATTGATGTGATCGATCATTTTAAGAGTGGCCTGTTCATAGCATGTTGAGGGTTTCCACTGATTCAGGTGTAAAATGAGAATCATCACCTGTGTTTGATTAACTGATGAGGTTTCCATGTCATCGTCCTCTTGTGATCCATCTGGTATTTCAATGTCATCACACTTCTGTGAATTTTTTTTTTTTAATATGCATTAATGTCAGAAAGAATGTCATTTTTGTAATGCAAACATGTAAAAGTATATTCTGTAGGATTGACATTAATTGTTTTAAATGACAATATATGTGATATACATAAATAATTTTGTTTTTGGTTGAAATTACTTGAAATTAATATATTTCAATGGTTTGTATATTTTCATTAATTAACTCTTAATAGTGTATCTTATCAGAAACATATCGGGACTCATTTGCTGCATAGCTTTGCCAGCAGTTGTTGATATTTTGTATTAAACAAGAGAAAATCTAGGAAACTACTGCACTATACTACCAGTATACGCTACCGAGTATTCAGTGCCAGGGGTTGATGGATTAGAACTTAACATAGGACAATGTGCACAATTCTTGTTCTCAAAAAAAAGTAAACATTTTAGAAATTCCACTATACTATACACTACCAAGTTTTCCATGCCAGTGTTTGATGGATAAAGAACATAATGTACGACAAAGTGCACAGTTCTTATTATCAAAAAGTACAAATGTTAAAATTGACAGACGTGTAGTGATATGTTAATTTGGAAGCGTTGTATTACCTCGCCAATATTAACATATTTACAAGGTGTCCATAATAATAATTACTGATTCATATTTCATTGATTGCTAAAAAGACCCCAAGTAGCATGATTTATGATAGACAGCAGAAATGGATTAAACTACATTTTTTAATGATAATATCTCTAAATTATAATTATACAAAAAAGTTAAATGTGATTGGATATTTTAATAATATTTGTTCGTAGCTTTGAGTTTTATATTCTTAGATGATGATGTTGCAAATTAGTTATCATACCAAGTTATACTCAGTGCATATTTGAGATGAGTATCATTATGCAGACAATCGTTTTGGTAAAGTAAAGGATCATATCTGCCACAATATCTATGTGTCATATTTGTTACATTAGTTAATAATATGACAAGATACCTTTACGTCCTGCTGGCTTTTCTGATGGCTTGCAGCAACTGAAAAAACAAATTAAATTAAATTTAATTAAAAAAACAAATTAATTTTTATTATTAAATGAGTTTCCAGGTCTACGACAAATGTAGGGCTGTAAAGATATGATACGTATCAGAATACTTGCTAAAACGGCATTGGTTGAAATGACTGTTATAACTTAGAGTTATTATGTGTAGTATGTTTGCTGAAAGCATTTACAATAAGTTGAGTGTGCACACACAATAAAAATGTGTATAGGTGATAAGGTGGCAAAAAATGTTCAACCATCAACAATGTGATTAAATTTACAAAATAAGTCTTCAGCATGCTTAAAACAAAATCTGCACCCATAAGGTTGCTGGTATTAATGTAGTTTGACTACCATATAATATACAAGTAAATAAATATATATTTATTATATAATTTAGCTGTAACTCTTGTTGCATGATATTCAAAGTGGACACTATTTTGGACAATGCATTTTATTTGAACCATATCTTCTGATTGAAACATACATTTAAGTAAATTCAGTGTATTTTTAAATATGATTACTAAAATAGTATATTTTGTTGAAAAATTATTTCTAAATCATATATAACATAATTAATGTGATTTTTAATTGCACAGTAAGAAATCAATTACAATTACGGCATCATGTCAGAACCTTAGTTGACTACATGTTGTAGATACTTGAAATAGATCAATTATAATTATGGCATTATCTCGGAACCAGAATAAACTACATGTGGTAGTTACATAAAAGAAAGTAATTACAATTACGTACGGCATTAATTCAGAACCAGAATAAACTACATGTTGTAGTTACATGACAGAAAGTCATTACAATTACCCTAACCCTAAACAAATGTTAATCCATTGAGTATGGACAAAGTATTAGTTGATTTTTAGTGAACTACTTACGAATACACATTCAACGGGCAACGACGCATTTCACAGACACCATCCAATGCCGGAAGTCTTCTTCTTCTTCCTGTGAATGACTGGGCTCCTTAGGAGCGTCGTAAGTCCTGCGGCGTCTGTGTCCGTTGGTAGTTCCGGTCAGGGCCAATTAAAAGACATTGCACCGCTATTGGGGCAACAATGGGTGTTTTTAGGTTAAAAACAATGTTAAAATTTATATACACAATCTGAAGGTATTTTTTGAGTGGTGAGGACTGGCTGCAGTTTGTGGAGACTGCGGCCTAGTCGACTCTGGAAGGACTCCAGTGAAGGGGCTGAGGAGATAGAGGTTGGGAGGTGGTTCCACTCAGACACTGTACGAGGGAAGAAATAGTGAAAGAGGGCAGGGTGTTGGATTTGTTCCTGATGCAGGCGTTGTGCTCCTCTAGTCCTTCGGTCAGCATGGTGGAATAAATTTGCTGGGTTGATGTCTACGAGGCCTTTGTTGATTTTGTAGAGCATCCCCAGGCGGGTCTGTCGTCTTCGATGTTCCAAACTTGTCCATTTTAGATTTTCGAGCATAGATGTTACACAGCCTGGTGATCTGTCTTTGTAGTTGTTGTTCACATATCTGGCTGCTCGGCGTTGGACGTTTTCAAGGAGTTGGGCATCCTTTTGCTTGTAGGGATCCCAGACAGCTGAGGCGTATACCAAAGTGGGGCGTACCAATGTGGTGCAGGTTGCCGTCTTGACTTTAGGGGTACACTCTCTGAAGTTCCTTCGCAGGAACCCCATTGTCCTGTTTCCTCTTGCCACTACATCCTCTACATGGTTGGACCAGGAGAGATCACTGCTGATGTTGATGCCCAAGTATTTGTTGGTATTTTTCATTTCCAGTGTTTGACCATGGAGAGAATAGTTGGATGTTAGGTTTTCCCTTCGCTTGTTGGGCATGATCCGGATGACGTTGCATTTGCTCGTGTTGAAGTTCATTTGCCAGGTGTGTTCCCACTCTTCCAGGGAGTCAAGGTCTTGTTGAAGTAGGGCCTGGTCTTGGTGGTCCTTAATTCTTCTGTAGAGGAGGCTGTCATCTGCGAAGAGTCTGGCACTGGAATGATGGACTGCATCAGGTAAGTCGTTGATATAAGTCAGAAAGAGAAGGGGGCCTAGGACAGTGCCTTGTGGTACTCCAGATAGGACAGGTGCAGGGGACGAGAGGGTGCCTTCTATGGCAACTTGCTGTGTTCTGTTGGTCAGGAAGGATTGTATCCAGCTCAGGGTCTTGTCACGTACTCCGTAGTATTGCAGCTTGTGCAGTAGACGTTGGTGGGGAACTTTATCAAAGGCCTTGGAGAAGTCAAGTAGAATTACATCTACCTGATCCCCCATGCCAAGTTTTTGGCGATGTTGTGTACTGTGACTAAGAGTTGAGTTTCACATGAGCGCTTCTTCCTGAATCCGTGTTGGGCATCAGTTAGGATGTGATGGCGATCTAAGTGTTTCATCACACTGCTGTGGAAGATGTGTTCTAGGACCTTGCAAGTGATTGAAGTCAGTGAGATTGGGCGGTAATTTGCAGGCTGGTGTGTATCTCCTTTCTTAAAGATTGGGACCACCATTGTTTCCTTCCAATCTGATGGCACCTGACCAGCATCTAGGGACCACTGAAAGATTTTTTTCAATATTGGAGATAGTTCCTTTGCACCAATCTTCAAGATATAGGCTGGTATTGAGTCTGGTCCAGTGGCTTTGTTTTGCCGGAGGTTCTGAAGAAGCTTGAGGACTCCTTTTTCTCTGACCTCTATGTTATTCATGTTGGGGTATGGGCTCTCGCCTTTGTGCGGCAGGTTGCTCAGGTCCTCCTAAGTAAAGACAGACTTGAATTGGGTGTTTAGTATTTCTGCTTTGCTGGTACTATCGCTTTTGAGGAAGCCGTCCTGGCTTTTCAGTGGAGAGACGCCTGTTGATTCTTGGCGCTTGCTCTTGATGTACGACCAGAATTTCTTCACATCGGAGTTAAAGTCTTCACTGATTATGTTTTCGAGGTAATTTTGTTTGCTTGTTTGATATTGTACTTCACTTCGGCTTGCAGGCGCTTGTAGCGGTCGATGTCTCTTTTCTTCCCTGTCTTCCTTGCCTTCTTATGAGCTCTCTGTTTTCTTCGGATGGCCTTCCGGGTGAAGGTGTTTATCCAGGGGTTGCTGTACCGTGCTGCCGGGGTTTTGGAAGGGACTTGCTTCTCAACGATGCTCATGACTGTTTCCTTGAAATCTGCCCAGAGCTGATCTATGGGAGCGCTTGGTGTGGCATCTGCTGCAAAAGGAATCTGCATATTCTTGCAAGTCCTGTCTGATGGCGTCTACATCAGCTCTCTTCCAGAGGAACAGCTTTCGCCGTGGGGGTTTACGTCGGGGGTGGGGGGGGGGGCGTGAGCGACGTGTCATAGAGAACAATGTCATGGTCACTATTCCCAAGGGAGGGTAACGGCTTGCAGCAACTCTTGAAAGATGGATGGGTTGTCATTATCAGGTCCAGAGTCTTGTCTTTTCTTGTTGGGAAGTCCACTATCTGTTCTAGATCGTTGTCGTTCACCAGGTCGAGGATGGTCTTGCTAAGCCTGAGGAGATACTGGTTTCCTTGGATGCTGAGCGTAGGCCAGTCAATGTCGGGGCTGTTAAAGTCGCCGCCGATGATCAGCACGTTGTGTTTGGTTTTTCTTTTCAGCATATCAAACTCCTCCTTGGTCGATGCCAGGTACGGGTTGTCAAACGTTTTTGGGGGTCTATAATAGGTTGCGACGGAGAGTTTCTTCTGTTTTAGAAGCTTGACAGTGCCGCTGATAATTTCTATGTCCTTTGATCTTTGAATGTCATGCATTCCCAGCTCATGTTTGGCTGCAATAAAGACTCCTCCGTGAGAGTCAGATCGATCTCGCCTGTGGATGTCAAAGCCTAGGAAGTTGGGGAGGAATTCTGCAGAGCTGACATGTTCATTCAGGCATGATTCAGTTCCCAGAATTATATCTGGGTCCGTGAAATCAATGAGGGCCTCTACCTTTTTTCTTTACGCTCTGGCAGTTGATGTTTAATATGCGTAGGTGTCTCCGTTTCTCTCCTTGTTTTGCACCAGGATTTCTTTGGGCTTTGGGTGAGGAGGTCATGCCGTTTTCCAGGTCGAGGGATAGGCCAGAACTACCGAGCGATTGCAAAGTATGATGCTTTGTGTCTGTTGTAGATGAGAGGCCTGGTGAGGAGATATCTGGAGAGTTCGAGGACATTTGTTGTGCAGAGGTATTTTGTAGGGGATGGAGTGAGGGGTTTCCTGCATCCGAAGGGATCATGTATAACTTTGCAGAATTGTTGTTACTGTGGCACTTTGGGCAGGTCCATGGCTCGTCACTATCTCCTAGTCTGTCATAAGATGCAGTGGTCATGTTTGCACATGCCTTATGGGTCCAGTGGTCGCAAGTATCGCAGGCTAGGGCTCTCTGATTTGCTTTGCATGCTTTTTTGCAGACAACACATGGGAATCTAGGTCGCCTAGGGCCTGGGTTGGGTTCAATTCCACTGATGAGAAGGAGGATATGTTTGTGAGACGTTTGAAGGGTTGAAGTTGTAAGTCGTTGATTCCTATCAAACTTTTGATGACCATGTCTAAGCCACAACAATACGTAGTGGACTACTTGAGTTGAGTACGTCTCTGTCACGGGTTTTAAGTCCGTTTCAAAATAGTAGGAGACATGCAGGGAAGAACAAGGGTCAGTAGTACATACCCTTTCCTGTGCGGTATGAGCAGTGAGGAGTGAAGTGAGGATTAAAGTAAACAGCCGGGAGGAAAGCTGTGATGTTGATTTTCCCACAGGCGCCGCCATCTTGGATTCAGCCCAATCACTGGATCCGTAAATTTGTTGATTAAGCTCAACCATTCATTACATGACTGGTTACGTTGTGCTTTTCATATATTTTGTAGAATGTTAAATAGCTTATGGGCGATTTTGGATGTTATGGGCCTAATAGTATCATATAATTTAATGAAAAAAGATTTGCGATCGCAAGCTTTCAAAAAAGGCAACTAACCGGAACCGGAACTTCAACAACCAAGTCGTTTCGCGATGTCGATTTACGACAAATAACATTTGTCAAAGTAATCGAACTACACATCATTAATTAAACACACATTATTCAAATTAGTTGAACTTGTGTTTTCAGCAAACGTCAGTACGCCCATCACTTTCAACTTTATATACTGAGTATTTAGCAAATTTTTGCGACACGAACGCCAAGTCGAAGCCGAAGACGCGAAGTCGGAGGCCAAGAACAAACGCAAAAACGCATATTACTTAATTTACACATTATAATAAAACATTGTACATTGCTTCGAAGCATATTGCATAATAAACACGAAACGGTGGCCCATTCAACATATAGCAGGAATATTAAGTTATAAGCATTTTTACCCGGTCTGCCGTACGCGACAAATTGGGCACTTCAAAATATACAAGGCTCTGGAGAAAACATGCTCAAAATCGCAGAAAATTTTATTTATTTTTGAAATAATTACACATGCTATTTCGTTTTCGGCTAAACTATGTCCACTATCAATGATAATGGTAAACTCAAACGTATTACTTGTGAAATAACACATCAACACTTTAAGCAGACCGGCTTTGGTCTGCTTAAAGGGGAAATGAAACAATTTTGTATTATGCCGTATATTTAAATGTATCGACAAAATGCATCTCTGCGTATCGCCATCTTGTTGTCGAAACGAGTGGTTTGAGTCGCGTATATCTAATCAATGTAAATTTTCGATTTTTTGCGATTTATTTCGTAAATAGGCATTCTGGAGCGAAAAAAAGATATGGGTCTCTGTTATATATACAAGCGTTTAGACACGTCAACAAAATAGCGTTTTTGCTCGCTCCATATATAAAAAAAGTTAAAGAAATTACAACAAAACACGCAAAATAATCGTGGAAAACGCCACACTTCTCGAACACACGAGACGCTAACCAACGAGAATATGCGATAACGGAATACCGGAACTATTTTTTACTTGTTGACAAGATAGATGCATCGCTTGTGACAGTTTTACCAGATCTGCTACTAGCGATTAATGGTTTACTGAACGTCCGTAATAGTTGTCTATCTTTGGAGAAATGGAAACCACAGACGAAGAGTCTAGTTCGACAGGCCACACGGAAACAACGGTTGACAGGCGTAAAGTGTCACCGAGTGTGCGAGTCACGCTCCAGACTTCAGGTCGGCTTCGCCTTTGTTGACGTTGGATTCAGGAAAAATTACAACAGCGCTTTGACTGTCAACGATTCCTGACTAGGTAATGTGATGTGGTGATCCTGTGGAATCTGAGTCCCGATGTCTGCGCACGTTTTCGTTGAGTCATCATGCTGCGCCGAGGAAGCTACTATGCCTAGGGCTAGGCTATGGCTATGGCTATGGCTATGGCTATGCAGCACCGACCGCGTCGGTGCTTGCATCACCGTACGAAGGCGAAGACGATGATTTTGTAGTGATATGCACAAACAGGGCGGTGCTAGATTTTAGTCTGCTGTCATTGCATGATTTGCGTGCCTACTCATTTATTCGCCATATAGCTAGCAGGTCAGTAATTCAATTGTTATCGAATCATTGCCATTTTAATAATCCTATTTTTTCTGCATATTTCTTTTACCTAGCCCGAGGGCGAGGTCCGAACTACAATGGCAATGCAAGCAGGCTTTTCTCTTTATTTTGTATTTAATCTAATGAAGTGTACCGTGACTGTATTTTAATAACATGAGGGTTTATTTAATTCATTATGTGAATATATATATATATATATATATATATATATATATATATATATATATATATATATATATATATATATATATATATATATATATTCTAAAATGTTACCGTAATTGTGATTGTAATAATGATTGTAATCATGATTACATTAATATTCATACTTGTAATCACCCCTCTCTGTTGCACACCACAACACCTTGTTGTTTGGTGCAATGTAATCATTTAAATACCAATAATTAACTACTGACAGTATGTAATGTTCACAGTTTTGCAACTATTATGGTAATTATAGAATTAGTGCTATCAACTAACCCTGACAAATTATATTTCAGGTTCATGAAAGGCAAGACAAGTAATCCCTTCCTGCGATGTGGGAAGGATCTGTGATGTCTATTCTGAACCGAATTGAATTGATGGAAAGTTTAGCTCTGGAGATTGACCTGACACAGGTGAGTGTACTGATAGTCTGATATAGACAAATTGTGAGGCACCCACAGTATGCAGCAGGTCGAAAAACAACCTGGAAACTACAAAAATTCCCACTAAAATATTAATAACTTAATGATGTGAATGCCTTCTTATCCATATCCCACTTCTGTCAAAAAAATTTTTACCTGCAACATCTTGCATGTCACTACACACAATTTCATTTACATTGAGACCAACATAAAATATATAAAATGTTTATTCACATAGAAAAACAATTACCAAAGAAATAAGGCTAACTAGAACGACTGAAACAATTACCAAAGAATTAAGGCTAACTAGAACGACTGAAACCAAGACTAAACATTGACTAAAAACAGTGACTTCTACCACCGAGAAATACAACCTGGAACATGGATATCACAGTTACACACATCATTATTATGCCACAACATATCAAATGTACTGGTAGTTTAGCTTAGGAAATAATTAATCTTATAAAGCCAAGACATTTTAACTGTTTCACCATCACCATCTGTAACAATGGCAATACACTACTTGATTTGATTGGACAGTAAATGTACACCAATCATGTGTAACAATACTACTTGTTCTGACTGAGAGTAAATGTACACCAATCATGCATACCAATACACTACTTGTTCCTACCAACAGTAAATGTACACCAATCATCTCATTCTGGAATCTGCACCATTTCACTACTTCTTCTGACACTAAATGTACACCAATCATGTGTATCCAACTACTACTTGTTCTGACTGAATCTACTACTTGTTCCTACCGACAGCAAATGTAAACCAAGCGTCTCATTCTCTACCAAATACACTACACTTGTACTGACAGTAAATGTACACCAATCATATGTATCAATACACTACTTGTTCTGACTGATAGTACTTGCACACCAACCATCTGTTCCAATACACTACTGGCAGTAAATATACACCAATACACTACATATTCTGACTGATAGTACATGTACACCTAACATATTCAATTCACCTTTCACTCATCCAAAGATAGAAATCAGCACATTTGCCTCTGACAGACACCCCAGTATCCGAAAGACCTTAGCTGATAGATCAGACATGAGTACAACCTGTGTCACAGTTTATGGCTGTTTGGTGTGTGGCAGGTGCAGAAAAGTGACATAAGTTTTTCTCACGAATGACAAACTTCTTCTCTTTCTCATAGGTGTCGGAGCTGCTTGAGTCACCCTCGGTTATGTCGCTGTTATCACATAGTGTGCATCATCTGCACCAATGTCTTTGTTCTCATGGAACTTAATCTGATGGAAGCTTCACATAGGAGTAGTCATGATCAACGTTCATTGGTGCAATAATGTCATCCGTGACTACAGCAGCATTCGCGAAGTGTCGCACTTGAAATATCTTTACCGGATCGATTTGCATTTCAGCATCAGTTGTTGGTGGTGTCACAGCAGTAGTACCAGTGATGGCACTAAAGGTGACGTCCGTAATGTAAAGATTGACGGCATCACCCGTAGCGCTGGATGCTTCAAAACTAGTACCTGTACTTGTACGAACCAATGGTGAATCCTTCATATGAAAAGATTACACATACAGTGACTTGAACATTTTACAAAATTCATCTTTTGCATAATAAAAATGAGTCACAATATGATAAACTTTCTCTTGTATATATTATTTTTAGAATATAAGAGTGCCAGTGTCATATAGAATATATAAAGTAATCAACACTTATAGCTGATAGGGGTTGGCGACAAGATAGATGTTCTTTGAATCTTGTGCCAAGTGTTCTGGCTGTTTCTCCTATATAGTGAACACAAACTAAACACAGGCCATCAGTGCTCTATGAAAGACGTTACTATTCTAGACCACGATGAGAACTGGCACAGTAGAAAAATAAAGGATGCGATTAACATCCACATAGAGAAACCTACGCTGAACCGAGACGTTGGCCAGGAGCTCCCACCAGTCCTACTCCAGCTTGGGTCACATGACATTGGTCATGTGACACATCCGTAACTTCAGTCTGCTGAAGAAGACTGCGAAATGCAGTTGAAATATTCAGAACGAACACTAAGTTTCTTGAGAGGTAATTATGCTTAATATTAATAACCAAGAAACCGGATCATCTATCCATTCAATTAAATTATACTGTTCATGAATGTTGCTGTAGTACACAGAGACAAGATATTGTCATAAATATACTTCAGGCATGTGGTCAATTCCATTCCGGAATTGGAACTGACCCTCAATTCCAGTTCCGGAATTGACTTTTAAAATTTTTTTGGAATTAGAATTGATTTTTTTGGGGAATTGATTTTTTGGGAATTGGAATTGATTTTGTTGGAATTATTGACTTGATACTGTTAATATTTACCCTTATATTTACTTATAATACTTTTAAAATCATATTTGTCTGCCACTAGCATGTCACCCTGAATCTGGTAACAGCCAGGAAGTTGTCAACATTACAGCATAGACACTATCTACTCTGTTATTTAAACATTGTGACCAAGAGCAATATCAAGCATTTGCATCAAAACGAAATACTAAGTTACTGTAACAGACAGTAAAACCAAAATCAGACCATTCAGGCCTCATTTTCTTTCTCAGTGTACAAGGTTTATTTACAGAGATTGCCAATTAAGGGCACCTGCCTGCTCATTCCCTTTGTGTGAGAGAGGAAGCCTGCCCCACTTGAATGCGGCCCCTTGTTTATCCAAGCCTAATGTTCAGCCCACAAGTTTCCCATACTAAACAGGTCACTGGTCACCTGTACAATGCTGCTACATGTGGCTGTAGGGTTTGCCCTTTGTAGTAATTAAAAATGTCCCCATTGAGAATACATGTTGGAGATTAGGATGTTGAAGACTCAAACTTTCCAGTAAATTTGATGAAATATCAATGATACCACAACTGATAGCGATATAAATGGGTTGCGGTCACATTTCCCCCCAGACATTTGCCCCCAGGACACTTGCCCTCCCCCCGGACATCTGCCTCCTAGTATATTTGCTCCCCCCGGACATCTACCCCTTTTTTTCTATGATAGTTGACAAGTGAAAATCAGTTTGCAGTTTTATCATTATTACTACAATAACATAACATTCAATGACAAGTTGAAGTCACTTTAGCCTAATGCAATGGCCTATCCCCTGGAGTGTGTATGAGATGATCTTGTCACCAGTTGTCTTCCAGGTATCATTGATAGTCAGATCAGTGGTGGAATATGGGTTCTTGGGGTGATGCTTCCACGAACAGTGATGAACAGTAACGAGTCAGAGATCAGCTGGTTTGGAGTGCCCCTGGTATTAGCTGCCGTAGTTTTCATGTCCTCACGGACCTTGGCAGCTTCTATCTGTGCCGTGTCATCATCATGGTTGCAGGCAGTCTTGTTGATCACATTCTGGATCTGGAGATCAGATCAGTGACCACAGCACCCTTGCATGATCAGGATCGACGCTGGCTTCACTCCCATTGAAGAGTAATCTTGTTGGTCCCCCTTCTTGGTGTAGGAATGACACTCAAAGCATAGCTTCTGACCTCCTCAGATGCTAGTAGTAATTTCCATGGTGAAGTTATAAGTGAATTCTGACAACTCTGGCTTGTGCATCCAGTTTTATAGGAAAATGGAGTCACTCCAACTCTCCATGGTAAATGCAATTCAAAAGAAACCTTGTTGAGATGGCTTCTTTCAAATATCCTCAATTGTCCTAACATGTCCAGGCCCTAATGTAACTGGCTTCTTCCACAATTGCACTAAAGATAATCCTTTGATTACAGGATCATCTCCAACTACATAGAGTAATTTACTTTGCTGATCTGTCACAAAGAACATTAAATGCAATTATGGTAATATATATATTGAATTCATGTTCAGAAATAAAAAAATAAGTTAAAAAAAATTTCGGAAAAAAACTTACAAATAATCCAGAAGATACGGACAGGGGGCAAATGTCCAGATTTTTAATAAGGCAAGGGGCTAATGTCTGGGGGGCAAGTGTCCTAGGGGCAAGTGACAAAGGGGCAAATGTCCGGGAGGGGGGCAAATGACCTGGACCCGATATAAACAGGGAACTGTTCAAAACTCAGATTAACGACCAAACTGTCCAGGGCTGTCCAAAATGTCTGGTTTTGTTAGCAAAAATCCAGGAGAGGTGTCGCAGCAGAAAGTACATAAGAAATGGCTGGATGCCATTTTAAAGATTTTTTTATGGCAAACCTGATATATATATATATATATATATATATATATATATATATATATATATATATATATATATATATATATATATATTCTAACTAATGTGTGTGTGTGTGTGTGTGTGTGTGTGTGTGTGTGTGTGTGTGTGTGTGTGTGTGTGTGTGTGTGTGTGTGTGTGTGTGTGTGTGTGTGTGTGTGTGTGTGTGTGTGTGTGTGTGTGCATTTAACGAACAATACTTTTTTAATCATATCTGATTAAATATGATTGTGCACACGTGACAAATAAAACTGTGTTAAAACGAATTGGATTTGAATTTTTTTTTAGCCTAGGATTTTAACAGCTGGAAGTGATTTTTTTGCAATACGGAATTAGAACTGATTTTTTTAAATTGGCAAAACAGAATTGACCCCATGCCTGATATACTTCCTTCATATGTATAGCTTGTACTAATACTATTGTGGGTTGCCGACAGTTGCCCCCTCCCCCACGATATTCATTACAGTGTTATCAGTCGACTTAGAATAAAATGTAATTAAGACATCTCTTTATGAACTTCCGGTTATTACATGTGGTGTTTAATCTGATCAATAAAGCAAATTAATTTTATATAATTTTGTCTTATTGTCAAGTCACAAGAATTCAGACAGAAATTGTAAAGTGTCATTATAGAAAGCAGACATGTAATCTGACAGTGTTCAATTGGGTAGATGACGATGCCTTAGTTAGTTTCCTTTCCAGCTAGACATTGCATGGGTGAAATGCATTTTACTTAAATATTTAAATACTTTAAAAAAGTTATTGTAACTGCATTTGCACTTAATCACAATGAAAGTATTTGTATATTTAAATATTTCCATAACGAATTTGAAATGTAAACAGCAACAGCAGGCTTCTGTTGCACTATAGTCTATACTGTCTTTTGGTCGTGTTTCTCCCATGCATCTACCCCCCCCTAGACTTAGCCTTACGCTTGCCGCTTGGTTTCTAGGCATTTAGAACACAAGAGTCTGAGACTTGTTATGACTGTCAATAAATAATATCAAATTATTTTCTTGAATAATTTTGCCTAGTACAAACGACATGGATCATGTTATAAGGCTGCAGTATATACTGTAGCACTTACTGAGTTATTGTTATTGTTTTGAGTACGGCCACGTACGACGTGATCAGACTATCACGTCGAAAATAAATCGGCGGATTGGAAAACATTCGTAATTATATCAAACTATTAACACTTACTCGCACTTTATTGTATTCATACATTTCGATTTACTATGGATCATATATATGCTGACATATTGGGGTGGAACTATATTGTAATCGTAGTGATAAGTCACAATGGTAACGGTAATCCAATTTACTAACTTGGTTTCGGCTCGTCGCTTACTACGCATCGCTCTGCCCTCTGATATCTGACGTTTCCTGGTCGCAGAATAGTCTGTAGATGCATGGTCATATGCGGGAAAAAAGATCTAAGATGGAACGGTGTCTTTGACCAAGAATGACATCTTGATGCTCACCGTCTGTCCATGATCATCACATACGTCTTTTGTCTTGTAATCTGCATCGGAAAAGTGGTCTCTCGCAGAGCCTGCGGCTCGCGGACACACCAATTTCCGCATTTGCAACCACCTTTTCCGCTGCAAATTCTTCCTCGGAAGTCGATAAAAAGTTTTTTTCCTTGCATTTGCAGTACTAGTTGATATATCCAGGAGCCATCCAGTGCACACCAGTTTTCTTTTTATTCGATTTTCCATGCGTTTCGGCCGTTTTTCCGAGAGGTAATGCGTCGTCGCTCATATCGATTTACTGTATGAACGCGGTGCCAGGAGCTCGTACTCAAACCACTCTGCTGCTGAGCGAGCCCACCGCAGAGCAATATGGCGCCGCCCAGCGAAGATAATGGCAAAGTTAAAAAGGATATTACAAAATTACCGTGGCGCTGCGCCCATCATATAAGGGTGATATATACTGTAAGTAGAATGTTATTATGTTTGGGCTATGGTTGTTCGAGTGCTTCACCCCCCCCTTTAAAACAGCGGTCTGCCTAACGCGGCAAATATTGATAAATGGTCGGCGTATGCTGTTATATATATATATATATATATATATATATATATATATATATATATATATATATATATATATATATATATATATATATATATATATATATATATATATATATATGTATGTATGTATGTATGTATGTATGTATGTATGTATATATGTATATATATATGTATATGTATATATATATATATATATATATATATATATATATATATACATATACATATATACATACATACATACATACATATATATATATATATATATATATATATATATATATATATATATATATATATATATATATATATATATATATTGTGGAGTTCACTCTAATAGGGACGATCTCTTTTGGAAAGCAAAGTATTCGGTCACAAGGACCATGAACTCCACAATATATATATATGTAACCGGCATGGTTACTGGACAATTAGTAATTTATAATTGCCCCACCAATAACCCCACCGGTCACCCAGCAAAGGTCACGCGAGGATACCTGAGGAGCACAGGGTTGATGGTGCCATTACTTGCCACCATATGGCAGCACCCTGGGTAATCTATAGATAATCTAGTTAATTAGTTATTATTATTATTATAACTATTTGTCTTATGGTTAATTGCATTTATTGTGTCCGTTGCTGGTCCTGTTACAAATAATTAAGTTGTTTAAATACAAAATTTACCCAAGAGACAGTGGTCACATGTGGTCAGGGGGAGGGGCTGTGTCCCAGTGGGCCAGGCTGATCCCACTGTCAACAAGACAACAACAACCCTGTTTTTGGTAAGTTTCTAAATACTTTGTTATACCTTAGAAAATGAATTCTTTCAATTTACAATGGTACCAAAATGTCTACTAGAGAATCTTCCATCTTTCTATGTAAACATATTTATATGTTCAGTTGTAATTACTTAATAGTGACTCAGATTACTGATGTGCTAAGAAGATGGGGAGCAAATGAACTGTCTGGATATTAGGGAGGAATGTCTCCACCAGCTGTCTGTTAGCAGCTAGGGCTTAATGACATTTTGAAAGCTTGTAGCCAGTAGCTGGTAGAACAGGTTAGAAAGTTAAGTTTATTCATGTTTAGTACTGTTACATATAGTTAATGTATTATTATAGACAAAATACATTATGCAGGGACTGTGCATGTGTGGTATAATTATATAACATTCTGTACAGTTAAGCCAGAATCAGACTGGAGCACTCTCCCTCTCTTTGATGTTGTCGTGATTAATCACCATGTGGCACTGGCTGGGTAGGGTGTGTGAAATATTCCCAAGGGACAAGTGCTTGAGAGCAAGCTGGGGCCACACTAGATATTAACTTGTAAACAGGGATCTAGTGTTGGTTTGATCATTTAATGTAGTAGTGGTATCTTGATACATTTCTGGTGACACCATTGTGTTAGCATACATATAATAATGTAGTTAGTCACTCTTTTGTTTATTCATATACAACTGATAATTGGTTGTATATCATTTACAGGTGCAGATGACCCCCTGTAAAATGCAGGATGTGGTTGCACTGAGTCGGTGCTCAGACACAGTTTTACATTTTTGATTAGGCCTGCAGTGCCCAGTTGGGGTGAACATTGTTATTTTGGTTTTATGGGTTGTCATGAAGTATTACTATTAGGTTAGGAAACATTTCATTTGACGGTCATCCATAACTATCTTAAGGAACAAATTATAGACACTGCATATATATATATATATATATATATATATATATATATATATATATATATATATATATATATATATATATATATATATATATATATATGTGTGTGTGTGGGTATTAGTACTGATTTGTGTAATCGTAGTCTCCAAGGATTGTGTACCTTTATATGTTATAAGGGATGTTAAGCATAACTGATATTGTGTTATTCATGGAGTACATCACATTTTTATTAATTGTAGCTGCATTTTTAGCTGAGTATATTTGTTGTACACTTCACCACTTAGGCGTTGACACAGTGTTTAAAGACTATAAACCTATGTATCTTATTGGTACTAAGTCGGTCATGGCGTATTGCTGGATAGAAATCTAGATACAAATACCACAGGTGCCAACCTGCTATTTGGTGTCGGAGATAATCTATAGGTAATAATTATGTACCAATGTTATGCATGGAATATATGTTTTTGACTCTGCTGATTAATGATCCTGTGTAACCATTGTAGTAGTGCATGTAGTAATAATATTTTTGTATGTTTTACAGGTTTTTTTTATATAGTTTTTGTTATACAAAATAAAGGAAATCACCATTTCCCGTCTTCATGCGATTCCGGGTTACATATATATATATATATATATATATATATATATGTATGTATGTATGTATGTATGTATGTATGTATGTATGTATGTATATATATATATATATATATATATATATATATATATATATATATATATATATATATATATATATATATATATATATATATATATATACATACATACATACATACATACATACATACATACATACATACATACATATATATATATATATATATATATATATATATATATATATACATACATACATACATACATACATACATACATACATACATACATACCGAATACTTTGCTTTCCAAGAGATCGTCCCTATTAGAGTGATAAAATTCAGGAAAATCCGTGTTTTGCAGAGTTGTAGGTGATATATGTGTGTGTGTGTGTGTGTATATATATATATATATATACATATATATATATATATATATATATATATATATATATATATATATATATATATATATATATATATATATATACATACATACATACATACATACATACATACATACATACATACCGAATACTTTGCTTTCCAAGAGATCGTCCCTATTAGAGTGATAAAATTCCGGAAAATCCGTGTTTTGCAGAGTTGTAGGTGATATATATATATGTGTGTGTGTGTGTGTGTGTGTGTGTGTGTGTGTGTGTGTGTGTGTGTGTGTGTGCGTGCGTTCGTGCGCGTGCGTGCGTGCATGTAATGTAATGGGACGTTGCAGTCTTTAAAACGTGGGGTTTCCTAGGATTCCCTACACTGATGTCATACAATTAAGCGGGGGAACTAGAGCATACAGGCGCGACTCGTGACTCACAATGGCCTATTGAGCGGAAGACAATGGGCATTGTGTGTCATCTTCTAGAGTCTATGGCGGTGGTTCCCTTTTGCAGCCTTGTTGGAGTGAGTGTCTGTAAAAACACAATATTAAAACAAGTATTGGAGGTTTTAGTTTTTGGAACAGACTGAAACACAGAGGTTTACTCACTGCACCCACATTTCCCCAATCACCAATTTTTTTAACCATCAAAATTGTTTTGAACATATATATATATATATATATATATATATATATATATATATATATATATATATATATATATATATATATATATATATATATATATACCTGCACTTTTAATGTAATTGGCAACATGTACTAACCGTTTAATTTTCAAACATTTTCAACATACCAATTATAATAATAAAAACTGTCTGTAACACCATAATATTCACACAGTGCTGTATGACATAGTACATCACGTTATTATTCAAATTAGGCCTTCATGTCACGCTTGCAGGCGTCCTTGAATCTGAGGGCTGGGCGTCCCACTGGCCTCGCGCCACTGGTGAGTTGTCCATAGAGGATGTCTTTCGGCAAGCGGCCGTCCTCCTTGCGCCGTACATGGCCCAACCAGCGCAGGCGTCTCTGGCTCAGCAGTGAATACATGCTGCGGATCCTGGCACGATCCAATATGTCGCTGTAGGATGATGCCGATGTGATGCCGATGATACGCTTGAGGCACCGCATGTGGAAGATGTTGAGGCGGCGCTCCTGGCACATGTATATGGTCCACGATTCGCTGCCATAGAGGAGGGTGCTCAACACACAGGCCTGGTAGATTCTCATCTTGGTGTTCTCAGTGAGCATCTTATTTTCCCATACTCTTTTGGTCAGCTTGTCCATAGTGCATGCGGCTTTTCCGATACGCCTGTTTATCCTAGTGTCCAGCGAAAGGTTGTTGGAGATGTTTGACCCGAGGTAGGTGAAGTCTTCTACTACATCCAGGGTGTAGTCATTGATCTTGACGGAGGGGACTTGGCTGTAATCCCGCGCAATGACGTTCGTCTTCTTCAGGCTGATTGTGAGTCCAAACTCTCGGCAGGCGTGTGCAAAGTGATTGACCAGCCTCTGGAGGGCCTCTCCTGAGTGGGCAGTGAGTGCTGCATCATCCGCAAACAGCATCTCCCTGACGTACACCTCTGTTTTGGGACGCAGACGTGCCAGGTTGAATAGCTTCCCATCAGATCTGGTGTGCAGGTAGATACCGTCTGAGGAAGAGTCGAAGGCATATGAGAGAAGGAGGGAAAAGACGATCCCAAACAATGTTGGAGCAAGGACTCAGCCTTGCTTGACACCGCTGCATACAGGGAAGGGCTCCGATGTCGAACCATCGTACACAACTGTACCCTTCATGTTCTCATGGAAGGAGACCACCATGCTGCGTAGCTTAGGAGGGCAGCCGATCTTCTCAAGTAGGCGGAAGAGTCCCTTCCTGCTGACAAGATAGAAGGCCTTGGTTAAGTCAATGAACGCTGGGTATTCCCTGTTCTCTGCACTTTTCCTGGAGCTGGCGTACTGAGAAGATCATATCGATGGTGGATCTTCCTGCTCTGAACCCGCACTGGGATTCTGGGTAGACATGTGAGGCAAGTTTCTGAAGTCTGATTAGCAGGACCCCAGTGAAGGCCTTCCATACAATGCTCAATAATTATATGCCCCTATAGTTGTTGCAGTTACTGTTTTTGTTGCAGTTACTGTTTTTGTACAAGGTGACTATTGTAGCATCCCGCATTTCTTGGGGGACTGTTCCTTCATTCCAGCAGAGACAGAGCAGTTGATGCAGGTGCTGTAGTAAGGCGGGCTTCGCACACTTGATCACTTCTGGTGGTATGCTGTCACATCCTAGTGCCTTGCTGCAAGAGAGGGAGTCAATAGCTTTGCTCAGCTCCTCCATCATAGGCAAGTCCCTGATGTCGTTGAGAGCAGCATTAGTAACGACTGTTTCTCGGGAGTACAGTTCTGAATAATGTTCAATCCATCGCTCCATCTGTTTATCCCGATCTGTGAGCATCTCTCCTGATGTGAATTTCAGTGGAGCCATCTTCCTTACAGTGGGGCCAACATCTTCCTTGATGCCTTCGTACATGCCGCGTACGTTTCCGCGGTCGGCTAAGCTTTGGATACTCTCGCACAGTTTCAGCCAGTAGTCATTTGCACAGTGTCTTGCTGTGCGTTGTGCGATGCTCCGTGCAGATCTGAGAGCCGACAGTGTCTTCTCGCATGGATTGTGTTTGTATGCAAGCAGGGCTTCTCGTTTGGTTTCAATGATGGATACCATAACATGTAGGTTAGCATTGAACCAGTCTTGTTTTGGTCTTTCTCTCTTGCCAAATGCAGTTATCGCTGCATTGTAGATGGCATTACTGAGGGTGTTCCTCCTTGCTGTGACGTCCTGATCCGGAAGGTCCTGAAGGGACTGCTCAAGGGAGGCTATAAACTGCTCTCTTCGTTGGGGGTCTGCAGTTCTAGCAACATATATATATACCTGCACTTTTAATATGATTGACACTTTTAATCTAATTGACAACAAATACTAACCGTTTAATTTTCAAACATTGTCAACATACCAATTATAATAATAAAAACTGTCTATAGCACCATACTATTCACATAGTGCTGTATGACACAGTACATCTCGTTATTATTCAATGTAGGCCTACATACAAAAACAATATAGCTATTGCTTTTGCATGTAGGCCTACTTTGAATAATAACTTGATGTACTGTGCCTTATAGCACTATATGAATATGATGGTGCTATAGACAGTTTTTATAATTATAATTGGTATATTTAATTTTTTTTTGAAAATTAAACGGTTAGTATATGTTGTCAATTAGATTAAAAGTGCAGGTATATATGTTAAAAAAAAATGTGATGGTTGAAAAAAAATTGGTGATTGGGGAAATATGGGTGCAGTGGGTAGGCCTCTCTGTTTCAGTCTGTTCCTAAAACTAAAACCTCCAATACTCACTCCAACAAGGCTGCAAAAGTGATATGTCGCAGTCAATGGCCCGATGAAAAGAAAATACTTTCGTCAGACTGGGAAAGTGCCCAGGAAAAAATCACTGTGAGGCAACTGCGAAAGATCGCCGTCTCAAGCACAACATTAAGTACTGTGTGAAAACATACATGACGCACAGAAAAGGAAGAACAAAAAAATCAGTTGGGTATCATATAAAGAAAGCATAGTGGTGCCAAATACTATCTTGCTAATGTATCATTAATAACTTTCTTTGACCTTTACAACCAAACTGAAATAGTTCTGCTGGATGCAGAAAATGTTCATTTAAGATATGGTTTGGTATATTTTTCTAGTTTTTAACATATTTACGATAACTTTGTAACATTTATGGTAGCAGCATAATTATAATGATCAATGCTACACAGTCATAGGTATGCTTATCGCTGTTTTAATCAATAGTCGATCCCGTTGTATCAGCAAATCTACAGTTGTTAAAATACCTTGTGTTTCAAATGTTGCATTGGTATAATACTGTAGGTATCTAGGTCTGTATAAGTTTTTAATAAGTATATTATGTTAAACTAATATGATTCGTATGTGAACATTAAAAGCGTCTCCATGTTGCTGGAATTAATGTTTAAATACAACATTGGTTTGAATTATGTGCTCGCATATTATTTTTTTAATAGAGGTTTTATTTATGGACACTTGATATACTGGACAATTAACTACTTAAATTGTTTGATGTTATGTTCATTTGACGTGGTGTCTCGTTATCAATGTGTTGTGAATACATTTTCAGTTTATCTGCTCGTTTGTCTTGTAATCCAACAACATTTCCCCAGCCTATATACCTATCTAAGATTTACTGTTTACCAAGCAATTGAGAAAATGTCAACACTTGCATTCGGTGATAGCAAATATTTCTACTCAATTGTGTGAAATATATTAAGACGATTGTTATCGATATAATATCAATGTAAAAAGTTGCATAGCTTTAATAAAAATAATTGCTACCAACGAATGCAAGTGTAGACATGTTCCCAATTACTTGCTAAACTAGTACTGCTTGTAATATGAAATATCGCTGACTTGTTTTCTTACCAAGCAATAATCCGTAGCAGTTTTTTAATTACGTTTGAAGTCGCCCCTTTTTGGGGAATTTTGCTGCACTTTTCTTGTATCATCGGTCATTTTTATCTTTAACAGCTACCTTTACTATTCCGAAACAACAACGTAACCACTAATAATGCTCTACTTTGTCTGTGGTCTACGCAGCATCCTCGATTGTTTAAAGGATTATTAATGCTAGGCGTACATTGCTAAACATTTGTTGCGAGTCGTGTATTTATTTTCTTAAAATGGATCAGTCGTGCAATGTACGCTGATCAGCAACTCGACAAAACCGAGTTACATGTTGATACGGCCGGCGCAATCGTCGTTGAAGCGATCAGAAAATATCAGCAACATGCTGTATAATTGTCGCTGATCCAATCGCACAAATGCGGGACTCGTCGCAACTAAAGTTTCGTACTGACTACTGTACGCCTGGCTTTATAAAAACGTATTTTGAGGTGTGAACTAAATACTTCCGATGAAGTATGTTGACTCTATATTAATTGTTTCAACATTTCTACCTTTAAAAACACACTGACACTAGTTTAATCTGAAACAAAACATTTAAAGTTAAAACATAACAGCCTTTACATAACAGTTACGTTCGTTCACAGTTTGCCGTCCTCGCAAGCGGGTTACTGATTGTGAATCTGTGTAACAATTTGACCAACAGGAACCAACCACACAAACCATTCATTGCGGAGGTGTTGCCGTCCACATAGGGATAGACATAGGTGGTCCTTTCACATCCTCGTGTCATTGCGAATTCCACTACAATTAATGGCATCAACGCCAATCAATGCTGCATTGTCAATGGCGGTGTATAACATATTGACATGTGTCTGAATGTAATACTATAACCTCGACTTTCTACGCATAGTGGAAATGGTGGTCCTCGGAAGAATAATGTATAGTTAGCGTCCTCGTAAATAGACCAATCCAAGTATGTGTGCGTGTGTGCGTACCGTATGTGGCCTATATCAGTGAAAGCGTAGCAAAAAATGCGTATTTGGCCATCATACACAATTGCTACCCCTACGCTAACGACTTTTTTAGTACTATTTTTAATAATGAATGTGTGTGCGCGTGCGTGCGTGCGTGCGTGCGTGCGTGCGTGCGTGTGTTCTAACAACTGTCATCACATGGTACACAATCTGTTTATCAATAAAGTAATTTAAGATTTCCCTCAAATTTAGTATTATGTGATGTTTTATTACAATGGATATTAATTATATATTTAATTTAATTGCACAAATAAATACTGTTGAGTAATCTTGAACGTTTAATACTTCATTCCTGATGTTGAATATATTATTTGTTTAAACTTCCAAAGCAAAGGCAAAGCTGCGATCACACTCGAGAAGCTGGTGAGGGACAAGACATTGTGCAAAGACATCGGGAAGCTTTCCACCCAGTACCAGACGTCTGGCATTGAGGGCTTCCATAGCCTTGTTATCCACTTTGCCCCAAAGATGTATGGCATGCGTGCATGGTAAGAATGCAAATTCCAAACTAGAATTTGAGTGTGGGGATCACTATTGAGTGTTTTGTTTGTATATCCATCATTTGATACTTACATAATTATATTGCTCTTAATGTAATTTATCATTTAAATTATTTTATTCCATGTATACATTTTAGTTGTAACGCCCTTAAATTGTACCTATATGTTTACCTGTTTAATTTGATGTATGATTCTTAGTTGTATTGTTCTTAATTAATTTATTATTTTAATTATTTAACTGCCTATATAAGTTTAGCTGTATTAGTACTGTATTGTAAAGCGCCATATAGCACTATGTGATTATGGCGCTATAAAAATATAGTATTTTATTATTTATTTTATTTTGTGTGAGCATGTTTGTTAATTAAAGGAGCTGTATCATGACAAATATATATTGTTGCATAAAATTATCAAAATATCTACTCATAGCCAAATAATGAAAACAATATATTTATTAGCATACAGTGTTAAAGTAATATTTTAAGAAGATGTGCAAGTTTTTTGTGTTATAAAATGTTATAATAAAACATTTTGCTATTCATATTTCTCGTTTCCTTGCAAATTGTGTTGATTATATTATTTTAACAGTACTATTGTGGTCGCCATGCACTATAATGAGAATTCAGGGCGACCACAAGCTAAGCGATAGGATGGTGAGGCTATGTATGTAATGCACCACCCCAAGTGGAAAATGAACCAACGCTATGCTGTTCGCAAGATCACAGAGGAGGCCTCTTACCATAAGCGTTATCATGTACATGCACATCAAAATGATGCATACGTTATTTCAAGTATTGATACAACAATTTTCAATGTGGTATGATCAACTCGGTGTATAAAATATTTTCTATGATTTCAGACTGTGGATGACATCATGACCAGTCTCCTGAAGCGGTGCACGTCAAAGAAAACGCAGAGGGGGGAAGCACTGATGCCACAAGTCCCACCCCACCCGTCATCAAATGTCCCACGCCCATACAATGCTGACATTGTTGTTCAGCATATAGAACGATTTACAATAGGCTAGGACTAGGATTTCCTGAAGACTATATGTTCAATGGCAACACATGTTTGTGAAACTTCAAAGAAAAAGTTTTTTCGCCAGTATGGCGAAAAGCATTTGATTTTCTTTCACCAATTGAGAGACACATTCGCCAGGTGCGATTTGGCGAATGGCTGGGGCAAGCCTAGTTACACTTGACAATGACAAATAACTGTGTCCATATGTGGTTACAGGGTTGGTTATCTGAAACCAACATAGTCACCAGTTGGTTCAGGGAACGCCTAATGGCCTGGACTGTACATGAGTGTAGAGTCACCCGGATTCTTCTTCCTAGGCAGCCCCAGACCCAGGATACAAACTGCTTGTATGCGGTGTAGCGGTATATCCTGGAAAACAAAAATGTATGTTTTAATCAAACATTGTCTCTAATAAAAATACTAATTAAGCCAGGATCCCAGCCAGGCACATGCCACTTCATTTTATGGGGGAAAGTGTACAAGTAGTACATTTTTGTAATTTTATAACCTTAGTATTTTAAAGCACATGTTGGTTCAACTTATCCAAAGGAACAATATTTAGCATACAACATTATTATTAGCAAAAGCTATACATCAGTAATGAAACTTCCAGTGGCTCTTTTGTTTAATGTAACTTGCTGCGAGTGAGATTAGTTGTACATAAGCATAACTTGATGGATTTCATCCGGCTTATGTGAAGTCAGTATGTTTGTATAAAAAAATATCAACAACATATATGTAAGCTTAAGTAATTATATGTAATCTTAAATAATATGTATAAGTTACCACTTATATTGATATTAATATTCCATAATAATGTATTGTTTGCAAACATATGCTAATGCAACATTGTACTGTTGTATTGACACGACAATAACACAGTATTGCTTATACAACGAAATAATCGTTTGAGAGCACATGGTGTAATTAACAAGATGGTCACGCGTGAGTGACAAATGCAGCTAAATATAAGTATTAATATTAGGGTAGGCTGCAGAGACACGAGAGACACTGTTTTCAAGCATATCATTCTAGCAATGTTGGTTGCTGTGTATATGTTATTCGCAACACATTTTCAAGGCTGGCTGATGTCACATGCAAACGTTCATTAATTGCTTTATAAATACTTCGTCCAAATTTGGGGAACAAAGAATGTAGCTAAAACATTAGGCTAACGGGAGTGTCTACATACCACTCATAATGATAATGATAATGATTTATTGAATTCATGATGATACAGTTCATATACACATGATACATAGCATATATCAACGAAGACAATGGAAAAGAAGCAATATAGCTTATAATTCCTTGTTTACATAATTAATTAATGTACAGTGCATCGTGCAGTAATGCAAAACTGTTAGAACATGTGCAATGTAACAAGATTGAAGTATACTAGGACATATGTATTACATTTGATGATGTACATCATTCACAAGTTGGCAGTTGTACTACAAGTTTACTACAGTAAAACTAGATCAGTTTTTATGCGTATATATATATATATATATATATATATATATATATATATATATATATATATATATATATATATATATATATATATATATATATATATATATATATACGTGAATATATATATATATATATATATATATATATATATATATATATATATATATATATATTCACGTAGTTCATATAACTACCCGGTTAAATATAATTTTAACGACAACTTTGTAGTGTAATATTTCAACAATGAGATTATTATGCAACATAGCATTCACTTCACAATATAAATTGCTCGTAAATAAGTATATATATTGGCTGTATGAAACTACTACCATCTATTATAATTCAGCATTCATACATTCATCAAGAATAAGTGCCTTGATTCTCTTTTTAAAGGCTTGAAGCGCTGTGTAATCTTCAAGATGATTCATTATCACTATAGAATTTGGAACCAGTATATGCCAATGTATTTTGTCTGATTTTTGTATAGCAATATGGTATTGCATAAGTTGTGCCTTGCCTTGTGTTATGACTATATGGAGTGACATTTAAAGTAATCATATAATTGAATATTAATAGTAACATACCCCTGTTGTGTTTATACATAAAGTCACAACATGTGTACTTGTTTACTTGATAGATATTTTTTTTATTTTTTTTTTAAAATAATGGCTAAGTGTGATTTCTGAAACCCATTTGACTAATTATACATACTAATCTTTTCTGTAATACATACATTTTGGACAGGTATATCTTCGGGGCTCTTCCCCATACTATATTGCAATAAGTGATGTATGGATAAATAAAAGAAATAATATAAAGTTGTCAGAATTTTCGTGTCCAGCTTGTATTTTACCTTATTATTTATGCCAATTCTCTTTGATATTTTGTTACATATATGTTCACTCCAGTTTAGTTTGTTGTCTATTACTATTCCTAGAAAGTTTGTATAATTTACAGTACATATTTCTGTCCCATCTATGTAGATTTTATTATGTCTAGTTCTTATGCTGTGAGTATTGCTAAAGGTCATTGTGTGTGTTTTTTGGATGTTTAATGAAAGTTTATTAGTTTTATGCCATATTGTTAGCTTTTTAATTCTATGTTTAAATCGTTTTCCATTTTTTCCAAGTTTTCCCCTTGTATTAAGAAATATGTATCATCTGCAAACATAATAGAAAATGTAACATGAGATACAGCACTTAGATCATTTATGTATATGAGAAATAGTAAAGGCCCCAGAATTGAACCTTGTGGTACACCACATGTTATATTTGTTAGAGCAGAGTTAGTCCCATGAAATATTACTGTTTGTTTTCTTTTAGCTAAATAATTTTGAATCCGTTGGAGCACATTACCCCTAATTCCATAATGAGCTAATTTTGTTAGTAAGATATTATGGTTAACAGTGTCAAAACTTTAGCAAAATCTAGAAATAGTCCAATTGCATGGTTTTTTTATCGATAGCTTTGGTTATTTTGTCAATTACTATTGTTAAAGCCATGCATGTAGAGTGACCTTTTTAAAATCCAAATTGAGAGTTAGACAAAATGTTGTTTTTATTCACATATTTGGTTAATCTAATGTACATTAGTATTTCAAAAATCTTTGAAAATACTGGCAGCACAGAGATGGGCCTTTAGTTTGCTATAAGTTTAGCATCTCCATTTTTAAAAATTGGAACTACATTGGCTAATTTGAGTTGATCTGGTACGCATCATTTATTGAACGATAAGTTTATAATATGGCATAATGTTCAAGCATGTTAGGATATGTCTGCTTAATGATATTAGGTTTGGTGCCATCCCAACCAGAACTACTACTTTTAAATTTTTCTTTTATCTCATCTGTAGTTACAGGTGCTAAACACATAGTTTTTTAAAGTTCCACATAGATAATCATCAGGCTTTTCGGTAACTTCTGGTATTCCTTTAGCCAACTCGGGGCCTATGTTTGTGAAATAATCATTAAACTTATCAGCAATCATCTTTTTGTCTTGAATAATTTTGTCATCAACTAGGAATTCTTGATGACATAAGGATACAGTCTTTTTGCCTATAATGTCATTCAGTATTTGCCACGTTATTTGTAAACTGCCTCTATGTTTGTGAAGTTCCTTATGATAATGGTACCTTTCCGCAATGCTAATAAGTTTATTTAGTTTATTTTTATATTTTTTATAATTAGTTTAATTAAATATTGTAGGTATATTCAAGTAATACTTGTATAATTTATTTTTTGTTTGGATGGATTTTTTAAACCCTTTGGTAATCCAGGGTTGCTACACAGGGACACCAAACCGACACTTACGCTCCGAGAGCCGTGACATAATAAATTACTCATTAGTAGCCACTACTGAATTTGAATTTAAAAGCAACAGTTGCCATTCCAACCATCACTACTACACTCTAATCCAGTAGGCCTACTTACTAATAGTTACTATAATTATAGGGGTGGCATGCGCCATTATTTTCTCAATACAATTGAAGGTTAACTCTTACCTAAAATGAGGTACGATTTTATCATCAGTACCACTAACATCTTACGAAATCTATCAAGCATAACATATATCACAATAGTGTAAATACCCCGGGCCACCAAGTTCGGCTGCACTTATTTGTTCAGTTATATCGCCATCGCTATTATATAAGCCTGTTTCATTTGCTCCTTTGGAGGCATCGCGGAAATCGGAATTTTTACGAAAGTTGCTGAGCCGGGGATAAACTGGTTTCGCACTTAACCGTTATTGAACCAATCAGCTTGCAATATACATGCTGATTGGTTGCAAGATTACCGTGACGAGCAAGCGGCTGTTGAGCATGAGGCGTCACGAAGGGCGTCACGAAAAAAATATGAAAACATATAGCTGGGCGTCATGTAAAAAAGGCAGAGCATTAATTTTGGTACTGAAAAAATACAGGGCGTCACCAAAAAATGGCAGGGCGCAACGCCCTGCAAATTCGACCTAGGCAGAACATTGTGACATCAGATGAAGCTGTCAACAGGAGTGACGTGTGGCAATGACATGTGGAGTAGACACTTACCTGTGGACGTGGAGACAGTCACTGCTGACTGTCTCTCTTAGACTTAGACTCCACCTCATGTAGCATGTTTTGTGTAAACTCTATCCAACATTCTATCTCGTCCACGTCTGTTCTCCACCACGTGTCTCTGTCTGCTAGAGAGCGCCCATGTAGCCGGGATAGAGCAGACTGGAGTTGGTCCATCCGTCGCTGACAGTACACAACATCATCAGGGTGGCCCAACTCCTGTCCCGGGGGTCGCTGTACGTCCAGTCTACAAGACACGATAACTTCTACACAAACTGTCGTCTGTCTCTTTCTACTGTCAAATTCAATATTCATATCTCCTTTTTGGAATTTTTCGTTTCACATAGTCCCGCACTCCACGCGGACGAATCTTGGGCTAATGCAAATTATCACCGTCGTTCACCGTAGTTGGCTGATTGCACTCTCAGGCGACATCTACCCAACCCTGGCCCATATGGGCCCCCCAATTAATCCTTATGGAAGTTTTCATCAGCCTCTCAGAAACCGAGACAAGGCTATTCTCTGTGAAGAATGTAATATATGGCATCACGTACATTGTATCGGTATATCCCCATCATCCTACAACTCTTTGGTTAACCAAAGTGCCTTCTGGTTCTACGACCATTGTGGAATTCCGAATTAACTACACCTGCTCTGACAGCTCTATACTTAGTACCCCAGCGTTTCATACATCCCAAAATGCAGACTTAACTTTCAGCCCAAACACCCAAAACATCTCAACCCACGGACGTCACAAGAAAACCCAAGGAACCACACTTAAAGGAATTTTGATAAATATCAACAGCGTTAAGAGCATACAAAAAACAGCACAATTCAAGGTAACTATTCAATCCAATAAACCAGATATCATATTTCTAGTAGAAACTAAATTAATTTAAAACTATGCTACATTCTCTTTTCTTCCAACCAACTATGAGGCCACCAGAAAGGACTTGAACATTATGCTAGAAGATATTGACCCTCACATAATTGGTATAACCGAATCATGGGCCAACACATATATAACAGATGCTGCATTAGGACTGATAAGATACGTAATGTTTAGGATACATCGAATAGGAAGACGGGGAAGGAAGAACAGGAAGAAGGGGCACATGTCAGGAGTAAACAAAACGGACCTCTAGAAGACAGTGCTGGATATATAATATTAAAAGGATTTTTAATCGCAGAAGACCTAAATGTTTACTTCAGTTCAGTGTTTACCAGAGAGGATATTAGTTAATTACCAGTTCCAGATGATAAATTTCAGAATTTAAAATTTGAATATTTAGGGCAGTTAATTGTAACTCCACAAATGGTAGCTAAGCAAATAAAGGCAATGAAGTATAATAAATCACCTGAAATGGATGGAATTCCTCCAAAACTACTAATGGAAACAGTAGAACAAATTAGTATACCACTTGTAACGGTGTTGAACCTGTCATTAAAAGAGGAAGTTGTTCCTTTTGAATGGAAATAAGCAAACATCATACCATTATTTAAAAAGGGTTCGAGAAATAAGTCAGAGAAGTTCATTAAAGACAATATGGTGGATTTCCTTGTTAGACATAAATTATGAATTACATACAGGACATGGGAACTTGGACATGAACAATAATATGGGAGATACTGTTCTAGGTACTACTGTAATAACAAAAAGTGCTGACATGAAAGCTAAAGAACAGTGTGGTATTGCAACTTCAAAGGGTAATCAAATTCTTGGGTTGATTAGGAGAAACATTTTATACCTCTGTATAAAGCAATAGTTAGTCCTCATTTAGAATACTGAATACAAGCATGGAGACCAAATCGTAAGGATATAGAAACGCTTGAACAAATACAGAGGAGAGCAACACAAATTATTCCAGAACTGAGAGACATTAGTTACGAAGAACGCCTAAAAGAATGTGGTTTGACAACTCTAGTTACAAGTAGGTTAAGAGGAGATCAGATTGAACTTTTTAAGATATTGAATGGATCTGAAAATATTGATAGAAATACGTTTGTTCTTTCTCAAAGACAGTAGAACTAGACGACATGAGGTAACATCAGTAAAAGATCAGTGTAGATTGGATATTCATTCTCACACACGACAATACATTAACAGAACAAATGATTTACAGACTGTGTAACTGCTAGCAGCGTGAATATGTTTAGAAACAAGGATATTGAATGGATACGAAAATATTGATAGAAATATGTTTTTCCCACTCAATAAAAACAGTAGAACTAGAGGACATTTGGTAAAATTAGTAAAGGATCAGTGTAGACTGGATATCAGGAAGTGCTCGTTCTCACAGAGGACAATACATGAATGGAACAAACTGTCTACAGATGATGTAACTGCTCGCAGCTTGAATATATTTAAAAACAAGGTCGACACATATCCCAGGAGGGCGGGTTACACGTAGATGAAAATTGTTGGACTCTTAATAAGCCAATGGCTTCCTGGCCACGTGTCATCTACACCTTTGGCTTGGATGACAAATCATGTTTAATTTTGAATGTTCATGGCGGTGGAGTCCTCTTAGCCTTCCGCAACGACATTGTAGCTGAACCCCTTCAAACAAAAAAATTGGAAATAGTTTGGACGAAAATTCACTTTGCACGTAATAAATGCATATATTTTGCATCTTATTATCGACCCCCAAACGACCACCTCCAATCGCTTGAATCTCTCCATAAATCCCTAACTAAACTCAATGAGACAGTCCATGGCTGAATAACTGCAATGGTCAACTAGACCCAAACTGATGCAGTCTTGCTTGACTTTGGAAAAGCCTTCGACAACGTCCCTCACCAACGCCTGTTGTCAAAATTTATCTACGGAATCACTCGAAACATGCAAAACTGGATCACATATGTTCTATCAAACCGCAAACAGAGAGTCTCAGTTAACGGATCCCTGTCGGACATCACAAATGTCACATTTGGCATCACACAGGGTTCAGTTCTTGGACATGTCTTCTTCCTGCTTTATATAAATTACATAGACGTGACGTCTTTTTGCAGATGACAGTATTATATATCGTAAAATGTCTTCCAAAACTGACCACAACATTCTTCAAACTGGCCTCAGCCAACTCTAAACATGGTCAGACAAAAGGCAAATGGAATTTAATATATATAAAGGTGTCCACCTTCCAATAAAAAACAAAATGAAATCCAGCTCAAACAAGTACTTGCTTTTTGGCCAACCACTTTCTACTGTATCCAACGACCCAT
This sequence comes from Lamellibrachia satsuma, assembly GCA_033239005.1. NCBI lineage: Eukaryota > Metazoa > Annelida > Polychaeta > Sabellida > Siboglinidae > Lamellibrachia > Lamellibrachia satsuma. The sequence continues at coordinate 5,419,571 of BSQZ01000021.1, read as the reverse complement.
ATCTCGGAGCAAAATTATATTCCAAATAAACCTGGACAAATTATGTCACTGACATATTTTCAAAATCTTTTAAAGCTCTACGCACGAATAAAAGAACTCTTGGCCCATGTAAACCTGAAGTTAAAGAATTAGCCTACAACATGCTAATCCGGCCAAAATTCGAGTACTCGTCACCCATATGGAATCCCCACACTATCTCACAAGTTAACAGCATTAACAGAGTATAACACTGTGCTGCTAGATTTGTTAAAACATTACTACAGACGGAACACGGAATCTAATAGTTCTATTGACTGCCCTTGAATGGTCAACCCTTGAACGAAGAAGTTTCTATAGAAATCAGAATTCTAAATATCATTATTGAGATCACCCGTCCCCCTCCAGGCCTATTAACCCGCTCTCGAACCAGTGGACAATACGTAGCTCCTATTTGTCGTATAAATGCAATGGTCTTTTCATTTTATCCCCGAGCAATTCACACATGGAATATGATCCCACCAAAAATTACTAACATAAAACACCCAAATCGTTTCAAGAAGCTATCTTGAAACTCCCGTTCACCACACATCCTCATCTAAACTGCCTATAGTACATATGTATACAGCAAAAAAACATATTTTATGGTGTGAGTGTGGAAACTGTTTATGAAGTGTGAGGCACGACAGTGACAGTTTCCATACACGCAACTAAACCTATTAAATATTTTCAACTGACATCCCATACATCAACTGAAAAAAAAAACAATAATAAAAAACATTTGACTAACATTAAAGCAATGAGCTTAGATGTTTAGTTATCGTATGTATCACCCACAGCGCATGCGCACAGGCCACCACAAACTCCTGCGTTAGCCCAAGATTGGGCTGTTTGGAGTAAAACCACTTGAGACTTGAGAAACCTATGGCAATGAGTCACACGTGGTGGCAGTCTCAACTAACTGTGCAGCTACTCACATCGCTAGCCGCACGCCGGTTATGGACGCTGTCGCCCGCCTCACGCCCTTCACCCCCGCCTGTGTCAGCCAGTTGTTGGCGAGCCTGCAACAAACAGCGAGGAGGAAGGCTATCCAGCGTCCCTTAAGAGGGTTGGTTGTGTATCTCAGATCAGGTGATTTATTCAGTCAACGACAGTTGTGAAAGTTCCTTATAAAAACTATGTCAAGTCACAACACTAGTAACGAATGAATAAATGAGACATGGTATAGTGTAAATACCCAGTGTCAGGATAAATACTCTATTTTATAAAGACAACTTAACATCATACCCCAACAGCTCCAGGCTGGATAAGGTGGTAACAGACTGTGTCACCTTCAGGGCGCCTTCGTCACTGATGAAGTTGGAGTTTAACCTGTCATCAAAACAGTACATTATGTGACATTTGTATATTGTGACAACGCACGTTAATTAATATCACTACAACTGTTGCGTGTGTATGTGTCTACTTACATATGTGTGTGTTAGTGCGTGTATTCATGCGTTTACTTATGTGTGTGTGTGTGTGTGTGTGTGTGTGTGTGTGTGTGTGTGTGTGTGTGTGTGTGTGTGTGTATGTGTGTTAGTGCGTGCGTGTGTGTGTTGTGCACATCTCGACACGTGTGATACATGTACGTGTGTATGTTAGTGCGTGAGTACATGTCTATACATGTATGTGCGTGTGTATGTTAGCGCGTGTGTAGACTTCAGACGTCCAACGTTCGCTACTTCTACTCACTCACCATAGCACCCTCAGATACACCAAAGAGGACAGAGCCGCTGCGAGTGTGACGACGTCACTGTCGTCCATGTTACACCAACCAAGTCTGTTGAAACACAAACATATCTGTTAATTTAATGTCCACAACTCACAAGTAAACAAACTTGTGTCGTCGTCAACAGCAAGTCACATAACATAGGCACTTCAAAGAAAAATTAGATATCATGATAGAACAATGCCAAATGATTTAAATGAAAGGTGACATGTAAAGGAAAAAAAACTGTTTATTTTATTAATACATCTTTATTAGATCCAAAGATATTCCGATTTTGATACGGTAAAATAAAGAAAAATATCTCGTATACAGGCAAGACTCATTTTTGTGTTTTATTTCAATAAATGTATGATTAAAATATATATATATATATATATATATATATATATTTATATATAATATATATATATATATATATATATATATATATATATATATATATATATATATATATATATATATATATATATATATATATATAGAGGGAGAGGGAGGGAGGGAGGGAGGGAGAGGGAGGGAGGGAGAGGGAGGGAGGGAGAGGGAGAGGGAGAGGGAGAGAGAGAGGGAGAGGGAGGGAGGGAGGGAGGGAGGGAGAGGGAGGAGGGAGAGGGAGAGAGAGTGCTAAACGTTTTTGTGAAGAAAAAGCAATGCCATTGCATAAATATAAAACAATTTATTGTAATTTCCAACATGTACAGTACACTGCAGGTTCATTACAGCATATTATTATATTTCAGTCACTGCTTCATAAAATAATGTCGACTTTATGTCATGCATTTTAACACGATTTGTTTACAGTATGTCACTGTTGAATCCGACATTTCTCGTGTCGAATGGACAACTGCTGCAAGATTTTACATTATTCCCTCTGGGAGCCAAGTGCATGACGATTGTTCACAGTACACTATATGCTATGTAGGAATATTCACAGTTAACTGTCCTGTGTCATACATTAATTGAATAATGTTTTACAAGTATTTTAACTAAATAAAAATGCTTAACAATTAGTTTGCATTCAATTAATAAAATAATTAATAACAATTAGTTTGCACTCAACTCAAAAAAATGTATTCATTGTTCTTGTAATTTAGAATATAAATCTAAGTCTTGCGCAGTTTGTTTACGAATTTTTAAATCGTTGAAAATTGCATTATTTTTGTATTTTTCTCGGCTATATCCAATGCACAAGAGCATAACCATTCATAATATAATATAAAACAGATGGTATTGGCTTTGTAGTGAATTAAATTCTGAGAAATGTAAATAAGCCATGCTGTCGTTCTAGAGACTCGCTCTCAGTGTCACAGATCCATAAAACTTCACAATGTTGCGGTCGACTAAAACTACATTTCGCGTTTACGCGGAAACAAGACTTCCCCCCCACATACTAACTTCGACCTATAGAATACAACACTAATATTGTCATTGATATATTCTGAGGAATTGGATCAATTGTGCTACTTGCTTTAGAAATACACCTAGGCTATGGCTATGAAGTCTAACTGACATTTTGTAAGCTTTATTTTGGTCCAATTTCGATAAGAAAGACACGGCACGAAAGTTAACTTACTGCTTTCAAAGCCGGTACCATCAAAGCTGACGAAAATTAATGGAAACAGCCGACAAAACACGAGGCAAAACAAAACGTTAACGAGATTCCGATAATTGTAACGGCGTTGAAGTGCCTACAGTACATAATAGCAACACCCAATTTCACGATAATACCGGTAGTCTTAATAAAGATCACCCGTTTGGCAGTGTTCCTTTATACGTTTGTATAATATAAATCGTGTATTAATAATGACTTGGTTGTAGTTAAATTGACATCAGACAATAACACTTGAATGTAATCAACATACTCCAGTTTCTCCAGCTGTGTGCAGTGGACCAGGCTGTTGGACAGGGCTGACATCGTCGGGCCGTGCAGGGCCGGATTCTTTTCGAGACTAAACAAACGTCACATCTGTAAATTACTGCGACACAAGTTAAACCGAACACAACACTTCACATGTCCCACACAACTTACCGACATGTGTCTATTCACGCAGACGTCAATAAACCGACTTTGTACAAGAAAATAAGCCTTGTTTCGAAAGAACGCTGATGTTTGAAACTTTGCTTTTAAAAACGACGACGCGATGTTTCATATAAATGTTCACCGTTTAAAATGTAACGATTCAGTTATCGAAATAAATTAAACTTGCAATTACATCAACTTTCTCTGAACGATCATAACACATTAATCAATTAAACGAATTATGAATCAATAGTGAGTGTTTACTCATTACCATGTTATGCGTATACTACATTTAGTTCTTAATTATGCATTTGTTATCCGTTTACTTAGAGATGTGTTAAAAAAATGTAAAAGTTTATAATTCATATATTTGCGCATATGATCAGTTGTTTTGTTGAACTTTGATGCATTTTAGAATTACTGCAAATATATTGTATTTCTATGTGCATAAATGTTGATAATAATAAAAAAAAAATTACTGATTAATGGTGAGATCTGAGATATGATTGAATATATTTTAATAATACTATTTTAGTTACTTTAAATGTGTAACATAGAGTAATACATTACAACAACAAAAATAAACTTCGCTGCATTACAATTGTAGGTATGTGTTACTGAATATCATGCCAAAACTTATAATTATGTGGTTGATCGGCTATAAGTTAAACTACTAAAGATAATACGTAATATTCTTCATATTCTGGCAAATTATTTTGATAAGATAAGCATGTAATGTGAGTTGTCAAGTCAAGAAATTCCATGAACATATATATGGTAATGGGCAACTATTTTGTACCCGTTTTAGAAAATATATTCGCACAAAAACTGCATAAAACATGTCCAGATTATTTATTAATATTAAAGGAAGGCAGTTTAAACATGACGAATTCGTGATACATTAAATATCTGCAACGATGGCATAATCAATTCCATGGCCATAGAGATCCGGCTGGTTAGAGCTACCCATGTCTCTGCAATTCAGTTTTAATAGCGAGCGCCACTTCAGCGTAGCTGGCGAAGCGAGCAGTCACATAACGTAGGTGTGTACGTCAGGGACAATACGGCTTAGGCTTTTCATTTTGAACAGCTATGACAGAAATGGTAGCTAAGAAAATAAAGGCAATGGAGAATAATAAATCACCGGGAGTGGATGGGATTCCTCCAAAATTACTAATGGAAACAGTAGAACAAATCAGTATACCACTTGCAAGAGTATTCAACTTGTCATTAAAAGATGGAGTTGCTCCGTTTGAATGGAAGGAAGCAAACATCATACCATTATTTAAAAAGGGTTCGAGAAATAAGTCAGAGAATTACAGACCAGTGAGTTTAACGTCAGTGATTTGTAAATTATTAGAAAGGTTAATTAAATACCATATGGTGGACTTCCTCGTTAAGCATAAATTATTAAATTCATCTCAACATGGATTCTTTAAAGCGAGGTCATGCTTAACAAATATATTATGTTTTTTGGAAGAAATCACTAAGTGGATAGACGTGGGATCGCCAGTAGATATTATATATTTAGATTTTCAGAAAGCTTTTGACAAAGTGCCACATCAAAGATTACTACTTAAATTAAAAGCCCATGGTATCGGGGATAGCATAACTGACTGGATAGAACAATGGCTGACTGACAGAAGACAACGAGTTGTAGTAGATGGAGAAGTTTCCAATTGGAAATCGGTTTTGAGTGGGGTACCTCAAGGATCACTATTAGGACCTATATTATTCTTAATATATAACAATGACTTGGACGACAGTATAACAAGTAACGTACTGAGAAATGGCAGATGTTGCTAAATTTTGGGAAATGTAAATGCCTACATACAGGACATGGGAAATTGGATGTAAACTATAAAATGGGAGATACTATTCTGGGTACTACTGTAAAAGAAAATGACTTTGGAGTTACAATAAGCGCTGATATGAAAGTTTCAGAGCACTGTGGTATTGCAGCTTCAAAGGGTAATAAAATTCTTGGATTGATTAGAAGAAACATAATAATTATACAAGGGAAAAAGTTAATTATACCTCTTTATAAAGCGATAGTTAGACCTCATTTAGAATACTGTATACAAGCATGGAGACCATATCGTAAGAAGGATATAGATACGCTTGAACGCATACAAAGGAGAGCAACTAAAATGATTCCAGAACTGAGATACCTTAGTTATGAAGAACGCCTGAAAGAATGTGGATTAACAACTCTAGAGACAAGGAGGTTAAGAAGAGATCAGTTTTTAACATATTGAATGGGTATGAAAATATTGATAGAAATGTGTTTTTCTCACTCAAGAAGGATAGCAGAACTAGAGGACATGAAGTAAAATTAGTAAAGGATCAATGTAGATTGGACATCAGGAAGCACTCGTTCTCACATAGGAAAATAAATGAATGGAACAAATTGTGTACAGATTGTGTAACTGCTAACAGCGTGAATATATTTAAAAACAAGGTTGACACATATATCAGGAAGGCGGGTTATAAGTAGATGAACATTGTTGGACTATCGATAAGCCAATGGCTTCCTTGTCCACTTGCCATCTGGGCCTTTGGCTTGGATGGCAAATCTTATTAAATCTTGACATGGTTCCAGTGGCAGTCGCCATGTTTTTTTTGCAACGGGAATTGACATTCGCTTCGTAACTGTTATCAAATGATAGCCTCAAAGCATATAAACATTACAACACCGCGTAGTCTACTAATTAAATGTTAGTTTTATTTCTAATCAGTTGTCAACGTGTAATATGAAATATTGTTATGTTCTTCATCAAATAATGCACGAGCTTGCCGTTTCGGCTTATAAGGAAGTTGAGACAATGTCAAGGCCGTTTCAAACAACGGATGTGGCCCAATTGAGAGAAAACACGCCAAAGGTACTTCAACAGTGCGCGTGTTTTCTCGTTGAACACAGCACATTTTACGCAGATGTCACCCGAAAATATTATTATGCAGTAATATTGTATCATAGAAATCAAGTGAAATAATGTTCCCTTCACTATTTGGTAAAAACTAATCGCGTATGTAATACGAGAAAAAGAAGACAAGAAAAATATTCATCCTGTTGTTATCAATAACCATACACTTACCTTACACTGAGAAATGTAAATACCTTGGCCATATTATAAACAATAATCTTACTGATGATGACGATATTGCCAGGCAGAAAAGATGTATCTATGCTCAGGCAAATGTTTTAGCCAGACAATTTTACTGATGCAACAATTCCATTAAAACAACTTTATTTAATTCATACTGTGGTTCAATGTACACCTCAAGTCTTTGGGGTAATTAAAAAAAAACAGAGTCTGAAAGGTATTACTGTCGCTTATTAAAACAGTTTTAGAATTATACACAACCTGTCACCCCGCTGTAGAGCAAGCCATATGTTCGCTACTAATTATGTTAAATCCTTTAATGAACGTATTCGCTCATAAATTTTTGGCGTTTTATGCCGGTTGGAAAAATCCGACAATATACTTTTTGTGAATTATCTTCACACTTTTATTTATTATCGAAGTCCATTGATTAAACATTGGATTGATCAATTGTATGTTTTTAATTCATGATGTTTGTACTTTTATATAAATATATTTTTTTATCCTGATTTATCTTATATATATTTTTACTACACGTCATGTATGTATATTTATATTTATACATATATTTTTCTCACTACATGTACTTCTATTGTTCATCATGTGTGTATATGTATGTTTTTTTACCTGTATGTATTTATAATAGTATGGGCTCTTGCCTGAAATAAAATATTATAATTATTATATTATTATTATAATATTCAGAACATTATTAAAACAATCTGCCGACTCGGTGTCGACGGTGATGCATTTCAAATTTACTACGTCTCCCTTCCTGGTAGGGATGTCAATAAAACAGCTTGTAGAATTGTTTTCTTAATTTGTTTACGGTATGGCAGAAGCCACGAGAAACTGAAATGTGAACACAGTTCCAAAATCTATAAAGAACTTTTCGAGATATGAATTTCGGAAAACGTCAACTTTTAATAAATTGTAAAGCCGAGTCTGATTTTAATCTTGACCTAGCATTTGACATTGATTGGGATGTAAAAAAAATTGTAGATCTGATTGTTAAAATAGTTTTATGATATGATAGTGTCCATACAAACTTAAATGTGAAAGAAGATTAAAAATCGATAAAATACTTAGAGATATGGATTTTTGAAGATGTCAACATTTTACAAATGTTATATGCCAAGTGTGTGTTGCATTTGATATTGACTAAGATGTCAATAAAAAGTTCAAATTGCAGACTTGGTTTTAAAAATAGTTTTATGATTATGGTAGTATGAGAAAATGAAATATGAAAAAAGTTTCAAAATCGATATAGTATATTTTTAAATATAATTTTTGAAGACGTCAAAATTAAACAGTGTTATTGCCAGGTCAGTGTTGCCTTTGATATTGACTAGGAATGTCAATAAAACATTTTAATTGCAGATATAACTAAGTTAAATATTAGCAGCCGTGCCATGATAAATTAAAATGTGCGAAATTGTCAAGACATAAACTTTTATTACATATCATACCTAATGGTATTAACCACTGCCTTTGATGATAACTATATTAATGCCTTCAATGTACATATTATATGTTAGATTAGTTAAGTATTATTAACCCATATATGTACGTGATTTCTTACAAGGATATATGTCTGAAAATGACAAGTGGATATTCATGATTGTGTCACAGCAAGATTTTCCATGACATAGCAATCAGTAGAAAGACACACTATTTAGAAATTACTCACATGCATGCATGTGAGTAATATTACATGTTGCTTTCTGATCCAGCCTATGCCCTAGCCCTAAATAGTATAAATTAGGCAAATGAAGGGTCACTCTATGTGTGCAAATTTAATGTTTGTTTATATAGACTTTCCTTGCCTTTGCAAAACAGCTATTCCGAGTTAGTCAACATTCATCATAAGAAGTCTCATTCAATCTGCTGACCATACAATTGGTTTGGTGAGTAACACTGTTCAACATAGTAAACATAGTAAACATTGCAGACCTCAACCTAGAGACATATGTTTTACAACTGTGAATTATTTCTAAATGGTTTGTCTTTGTACTGATTATTACATCTTGCTATAGCACAATTATAAATATTCACTTGTCATTTTCAGACATTTATCCTTATAAGAAGTCTCGTACAATATAGTAAACCTGGGGGTACATTGCAGACTTAAATACTTATATTTTTACAACTGCATATATTTTGAATTATTTATATACTGTGTGTCTTTCTACTGATTATTATTTTATGGAAAATCTTCCTGTGACACAATCATAAATATTCATTTTCAGGCATTTTCCGTATAATAAGTCTGATACAACATGCTGACCGTACAACTGGTTTGGGGAGTATAACACTGTTCAATGTAGTAAACATCGGGGTACATAGCAGACCTCATCCTAGATACATATATTTTACAATTGTGTATGCTGTAAATTATTTATAAATAGTGTGTCTTTCAATTGATTATTATGTCGTTAAATATCTTGCTGAGACACAATCATAAATATCCACATGTCATTTTACCAATCATCGCTGTGAAATACATTAAACGGACCTACATATGTGCCTTTAATACACTGTGTGTGCTTTTAATGCACAACGTGTGTACGTGCGTGCGTATATTTTTATTATATATATATATATATATATATATATATATATATATATATATATATATATATATATATATATATATATATATATATATATATATATATATATATATATATGGACTTTTGTATTGTATAAACATTTATCATATATTATAAAAATAAAAATGTTAAGCCTGTTTTAAAATGGTGCTTGCCACTAGGTAGCACCTGCATCATATTAAATATATGCAATCGTTAAACTGTATCGGAACTGTGCAAGTGTTATTACATTAATCATGGTAGAATAACAAATTAAACGGTTCTTTTTGCATACAGTATGCCCATCGTACCACGAATAGGTAACACTAACATAGCAACAATATCAATTTCATAGTGAGCAGTAGTGGGTGATTATCACTCTGTCTCTGTTCAGTTGTTGAAGCATTTTCAAAACTAAACTTACCTTTATATCCACAAAGAAAGATAATCAGAGTTAGAGGTATTTAAAGACAAATAGGACAATATGCAGTCGAAACTGGTGGGAAACTTTGTCATTCGTTTTATAGCGAGCGCCACGTCAGCGTAGCTGGCGAAGCGAGCAGTCACTTAACATAGGTGTGTATGTCAGTGATAATACCTTAGGCTTTTCGTTTTCAGCAGCCATGACATGAATGAATAAATGAAATGAAATTTATTAAACCAATAATTACAAGTACATATTATAATTTAGTATATACAATAGGTCAGGAGACTCCCGAGAGCCACCTTGAATAATAATTGTATTATTATTATTATACATTTATAATGCGCCGTGTATCCGGGTTAAAAACCTGCTCAAAGGCGCTAACAAGGTAATGATAAATAATTTTAAATAAATTGAAGAGCTAAAATAAAATGTGATTAAAAGACAGGTAAACATAAGTTAAATAAAAAGTTCAATAAATGATTTAAATGAATTAATTATGTCAAGAAGTTAAATAAATACATAAAATAAAAAAATAAAATAATAAATAAAAAGATAAAATAAACAACTACAATTAAGTTGATACATTAGATAAACATATAAGTTAATCAGATAAGTTAAATAAACAAATTAAATAAATAATAAGTTAAATAAGTAAAATGTTCGAGTGATTAAAATGTCAACAGAGTGTTCGAAAGGCTTCGCGAAAGAGATGTGTTTTTAGAAGTGACTTGAATACCGCAACGGAATTGGCTTGCCTAATTGCGGGAGGCAGGGTGTTCCACAGTGTCGGCCCTGCCACAGAAAAGGCCCGACGACCGTACCGTTCGAGATGGTGCCGCGGTATAGTCAATAGATGTTGATCGGCGGATCTCAGTGTTCGGGTCGGTGTGTATGGAATCACTAGCGACGACAGATACACTGGGCATAGATGATGCACAGCGCGAAACACAAGTAAAAGAAGTTTGAATTCGATTCGCTGACGAACAGGCAACCAATGTAAACTGAATAAAACTGGTGTTATGTGATCTCGTCTGCGGGTTCCAGTAATCAGCCGTGCCGCGGAGTTTTGAATCATCTGCAGTTTCCGCAGCTGCGTCTCGGGCAGTCCATAAAACATAACGTTGCCGAAGTCCAAGCGCGACATGACTAAAGCATGAATAATTGTTTTAAAAGCAATGGTGGAAAGGCATTTTCTGATAGTTGCACTGCCGCGAATGTGACAGTATGCCACCTGGTAGACACGGCGTATCTGCGCCGCCATTATCATTGTGTCATCAAATACAAAACCGATGTCGCGGATAAATGGTTTCGGCATGACGGAGCAGCCACAGACATCAATGACTAGGTCAACAGGAGGTTGAACACGTTTGCGATTCTGCGCAGCGGAAATCACGACGGCTTCCGTTTCACACTCGTTAAGAAGAAGGTTGTGGGACACCATCCATGACTTTACATCGGCGATACATCGCGATATGCGGTCAATGGCAGTTGTAGCATGCGCTGGCTGATCACGCGGAAATTCAACATACAGCTGGGTATCATCAGCATACATGTGGTAACGGAGTTGGTGGTGTTCGAAGACATGGTTGAGCCCCAGACGATAGATTGTAAAAAACAAGGGTCCAGGCACGCTACCCTGCGGTACACCAGAGTGTTTCATAACAGCTGGCATTGTTGAGGACTCGATCGACAGGTTCACAATGCGTGTTAACACCGGTGCGAGCGTAGCAATGTTCGATTTAAGCAGGGTTGCAGAAATGATGTCGATGTCAGTTGAAAGTTTGCTAGTACCCTTCATTACCAGATTACAGATGTCATTGCATGTAGCTAGTTCGAAGTCACAAAGAGGATCCACAACACGACAGTCATTATCATCTGCGAACACCGACTACTGGCGCTGTGTACTTATAGTCGCCAGATGTACACGGATATCAGTGATCTTGTCAGTGAAGTGCGTGACGAAACAATCAGCCAATGCGCCTGGACCATCATCACTTTTCGGAAAACATTTTTTACTGGAGCGACCCATCAGGTCGTTTGTGATGCGGTACATCTCTTTGTTATTACGGGCTGATGATTTAATCTCGGCACAGTAATACGCAGATTTGGCCAAAGCGATGCTTTGCTTGAAAGCGTCACGCAAATCCGTGTAAATTTCACGATGAACAGTGAGTCGTGTGTGGCGCCATTTGCGTTCGGCTCGTCTAACCTGCTGCCTCATCCTTGTAGTATAATATTGTAGTATACAATTGATCAACAAGCAGCTGCTTGTTGATCAATTTGTAAATAAATTTGAGTAGTTGAATTCTGTATATGTCATCAAGCTTTAAGAAGTAAAGTAAAAACACTGTGAGCCAGGTAATTACTAGAAGTTATAATTCTAACTGCACGTTTCTATAATTTGACAAATTTATTGTTTATATTACTCTGAGTCCGCCAGACCAACACTCCATAATTGAGGTGGCATACGATTAGGGAGTTATATATTGTTCTCAGGATGTTGATTGATAGGATGTGTTCGAGACTACTTAGCACTCCTATGGTTTTTGATATTTTGGAAGCCAGTGCATCTACGTGACTAGTCCAATTTAGGTGTTTGTTAATAGTGATACCGAGAACATTAAAATTATCTACATATTCAATATTTGATTAAGCTATTTGAAGGAGAGGAAGCTGAACCTTTTTTGTGGCATATGAAATATCATGGCTTTTGTTTTCTTTACATTTAGTGAAAGTTTGTTCACTTTGACCCAAATACTTATTTTTTCTAATTCGTTGTTTAGTCTTTCATTGTGAATATCGTAGTGTTCATTAGAATTTAGTGTAGTGAATAAGGTGGTGTCATCTGCAAACATTATGAACTGAAATGAATTACTAGAGTGGATGATATCATTCATATATATAATGAACAATAAAGGACCCAATATTGAACCTTGGGGTACACCCATTGTTACATCGGTTTCGAAAGATTTAGCATTATTAATCTGAACAAACTGTTTCCTGTCTGATAAGTAGTTTTTGCACAATTTTAGTGCCGAATTTGTAAACCCATAAAACTGTAATTTAGATAAAAGAATATTATGGTCAAGTGTGTCAAATGCTTTTGACAAATCAAGGTGTACATTTATTGGAGTGATTCCTTGATCAAGATACTGAGATATTCTGTCGATAAATTCAAGTGCAGCTAAGTGAGTGGAGTGTTTTTCTCTAAAACCTTATTGTCCATTGTAGTATAAACTATGAGGTAAGAAGTACATGTGAATTTGATTGAACATTACTCTTTCAAAAATGTTGGAGATTGATGGTAATATGGAGATTGGACGATAGTTATCAAGTAATGTCCTGTCGCCTTTTTTATAAAGTGGTATTACTTTTGCAATTTTTAGGGGGTCAGGAAAAATGCCTGTTGCTAGTGACTGATTAATTATGATGGTGAGAGGTTTGCAAATTTCTTGTTTTATTGCTTTTAATAATTTAGTGGAAATGCCATCATTGCCACAACTTGGTTTAGGTTTTAAGTTATCTAATATGTTTATGGTAGTTCCTTCAGAAATTACTTTGAATGTGAAATTATGTAATATCGGATTGTGTAGGTAATGCATGAAATTTGCGTTGTCTGTATTAGTTATTTCAGCTGCTAGCTTAGGTCCTACATTTGTGAAGAAATAATTAAATTTGTTAGCAATGACACTGGTATCAGTTATAAATTTATTGTCAATCAGAAAGTGATCAGGAAATTCCAATTTCTTTGAAGTCCGATTAATAACTTCTTTGATAGTACACCATGTTTGTTTAATGTCATTCTTACATTTTTCAAATCGATTTTGATAGTATGTTTTTTTGGCATTACGAATTAGTTTTTCAGAATTCTTTGGTAAGTGGCAAAGTTAGTTTTATGATTTATATATTGGTCAGAATCTGTAGGTGTTTTAATTTCATATATAATTTGTCTTTGTAAGCAATTGACCGGATTATACCTTTTGTGATCCACTGAGACTTGCCGTGTTTATACTTACTGAATTTGATCATACGAACTGGCAAATGTTTATCTTTTGCTTTGGATATCACTTCCTTAAGAATGCTGAGATTGTCATTTGGATTGGCATGGTTAGTTGTGTTTAGCATGTAACAAATACGTGCATTATTTATTTCAGATTTAAATTTATTTATTGACTTTGTATTCCAAGTTTGGATTCTAATCGATTTGGTGGCATCTACACGCTTTGGTTCTAGATAATCTAAAAATATGAAATATGGTAGGTCATATGATATTGTGTTTATTAATACACCGGCAGTTGCCTGTGAGAAGCCATGTGAATTGTTCATGGAAATTGTCTATGAGCGTACAGTTTCTGCTTGAGAGCCTGGTGGGTAGTGTAATTTTATGGAAAAAACCTTGTGCAACAACAGAATCAAAATATTTGCCAAATATTGCATTTTCTTTAATTTGCAATAAATAAATATTGTAGTCATCAGCAACGATGATGATCAAGTAGAGGAATAAATTCATTAATGAATGTCTGATATGTTTCATTGTTATGCCCGGGTGGTCTATATATATTTCATAATATAACTTTTTGTCAAGTTGTTTTCCTATAATTTCAATAAATTGTCCTTCCCATACTTGTGAATTCTGATAGATGTTTATTGAATTATAATCATATTTGTTGCATAGGTAAATTGCTAATCTTCCATGCGCAGTGCATATTTTACCTTGCGAAATTAGAGTGTATCCGTTAATCATAAAACGTGATGTATCTGAATTATCTGTTAGCCAAGTTTCTTGTAAGCAAATAGCGCTGAATTCATAACCGTTATTTTTTAGCTCTTGCAATGTAATGTTGATCTGATCAAACTTTGCGTTAATACTTTGGGAGTTTGAACTTAACATGTTAAATATGTTTCCTTTCTTTAGGAACAGGTTATTTAAACTATGGTCATTATAATAGGGCAAGTGTTTGATTATTTCAGGTTCATCATCAGTATTATTGTTCTGAGCATTTAATAAATGGCACAATGAGTTGTTTTCAATACCCCCACAGTATTCTAGGAAAGCTTCCCCGTCAAACATTTGTGCTGAAGAGAGAGAGAGAGATAGCTTAATAATTTAAAAAAGAAAACACTACTTGAACAATTATAAAATATCTGAATGAATAGCGCCATGATATCAACCATTAATTGAATAGTTACAATCATAGTTGACATATCGAAACGAAAAAGGTGTAATAGCTTAAGTGAAGTAAAATTCTGAAATATAGAGACATACATCATTACATGTAATACAACAGTTAACAATACATAGCGCACAAACTGACACATTTGACACTTGCAATAACTGCTCATATTATATACTACACGTAATTATTTTCATGTATTAAAGTATACATTATTATTATTATAAAGAAGAGCAGATTATTATTGGTTAATTTGTTTTCCGCAAGTTACTCACAGTTTTGTAAACATAATGACTTGGTATCGCACTGCGTGCAACAATCTACTTGGTGACCAAGGAATTCTTGATCACCAGCTTATCAAACGATAGGTACGCCACATTTTCATGCTGTCGTGATTCCCGCAATTTTGGGATAAGCTCCTTCCTCTTGTCGACAACTCTCTGCGAGTAGTCCTCATTAACGTAGAGCCCTTTCGGTCGATTTTCTCTAGCTGTTGTATCATACGTTCTTTTTCTTTGTACTTTTCGAATTTCACCACTACTGTTCTTGTCTTGTCAGCGCCACTACCTCGAACACGGTGGGCTCGTTCAGTTGCGATGTTTCTTGTTGTTTCCTCCGGGATGTTAAGTACTTTCGCTAGCTTTGCACGAACAGCTTCTTCTGTCTGTGCCCAAGTCTCGCCTGGGATTTCCGCAATCCAGTTGATGCGCAGATTCGACCTTCTGAATTGATTCTCCAGGTAATCAACGGTTCCTGATAGTTTCTGCAGACCAGCGTCAAGGGAAGACATTTGTGTTGTGTTGTTTACGTTGGACAATTTGAGTTAACTCGAGGCTAGCTCGAAATTCAGTTTGTGTTCGAACGTTCTCAGACACGAACTTGTCAAATCGTTTATTGGTCGAGTCCATGAAGGCTTGAATGCACGATTGGAATGTTTTTTGTTGGACATCCAACATCTTCAAGAACATTGCCTCCGTCGTTGA
Source organism: Lamellibrachia satsuma (assembly GCA_033239005.1). NCBI lineage: Eukaryota > Metazoa > Annelida > Polychaeta > Sabellida > Siboglinidae > Lamellibrachia > Lamellibrachia satsuma. The sequence goes on along the minus strand of BSQZ01000021.1, from coordinate 5,403,528 downwards.
CGTTGGTTAGTTGCGAGTCATCCACAACAGGAGAGTCAGTGTTGGATGCAGCACGTGTCTTCCCCATTGTGAACGACGATAGTGCATCAGGCTGTATCAAATATAGCATAATAGTGATGATTGTCAACACCAGTCACCGCCCTGGGTGGTAGTGACTATGTATTATAACTGTGTACTGGGGGCGCAGTGACTTTGTATTCTAGCTGTGTATTGGGAGGGCAGTATGTATTATTGCTGTGTATTGAAGATATGATAAATCTGTCTGTTTATGATGATACCATCATCAAACCCCCGCCTTCCCCTCAACTCACAGACAGCAAATGTGTCTTATCAGCTCACACAAGCATTGACACAGTACCAGGCCTTAACAGCAAGCAGGGTTGGTTAGCTGGGGCATTGAAAAATATGTAGTCGAAATGGCAGAGTAAATAAATATCTGTACAATTTTGGCGGAGCCTATTCTTTCTTTCCCTGTCATGTTCATTCAAAACTATCATTTCATCGTGGTCTGAAGAAGTTGAATTAAGTTACAAAAGTTATAAAAGCAAACGGGATAACGAGCTGTGTAAGTATGAGTTAACAAACTTAGACCAAGCTTGACACGGACTGTCATCGACATGTATTGCGCCACTCCTCAAAGTAATGATTGACTAATTCAAGCGTCCAACGGGGTGGCAACATGGATCTGCCTACTTATCCGCAATGGGGAGGTCCAAATAATCAATAAAATATAATTAATATGTTGTATGTCATATAATTCAATTGTGGTCCCGACTCTATGCCTTGTGACACATCATACTCGTCTCACAACCGTGCTAATGCGCCGTCATCGTCGGCGGGTGCTTTGAGCAAACACGGGAACGCACCTGATATAATTTCACAATCGAATTAACAAAACTTCTAATACAAACTGTCCGGAAAACACTGAACTCGTAACAAACGTCGACTTGACAACTAGAAAATGGCGCTTTGTTTTGATTTTGAGCTGCGGAAATGCGCATGTGAGCAGGTGATCATCCACTTGAAATAATGATAGTTCACACGTGAGACCGATCAAATATTATTAGCATGCAACAATCGTGAATGGGTGGCTGCCCATTGATCGGATATTATCTATTTTTTTCCACTTTATACGGACAAGGACTAATGCATATGAGAAACGACGTCATGTCCGATCCGGTGATACCCGGTACACTGGAGTAATACTACAGCAACGTTGCGAATTACGTCTAAGAAAATCTACTAAAATCCTTTAGTTTTAGTAATTCTATAGTATCGTCGTAATGCGTCCTTTCATGAACGCGGCAGAGCGGTGTCATATTACGGGGTACAACACGACCACTTTCCTAACATGGTATGTAACCGGTACATTCCACGAAATGCGACCACTTACCCTACTTCCTCCAGATAGACCCACGAACCACAAACGAAAGTACACCAACAATTAATTAAGATGTGCCCTCACTAACCGCTATCCAAGATTTAACGAGATTTGCCATCCACGCCAATACCCAGATGGCAAGTGGACAAGGAAGCCATTGGCTTATCGAGATTCCAAAAATGTCCATCTATGTGTAACCCGCCCTCCTTGTTTTTAAACATATTCATGCTGCTAGCAGTTGCACAATTTGTTCCACTGATTTAGTGTCCTGAATATATATATATATATATATATATATATATATATATATATATATATATTAATATATAATTTTATATGCTTGTTATGTTGTCGTCCAAGTTATTGATATATATATATATATATATATATATATATATATATATATATATATATATATATATATATATATATATATATATATATATATATATATATCAATATCAATAACAGCGTGTTGTAGTAGATGCAGAGGTTTCAAACTGGACATCAGTTTTGAGTGGAGTACCATAAGGATCAGACTTTCATTATTCTTAATATATAATTGTATATGCTTGTTACGTTGTCGTCCAAGTTGTTGATATATATATATATATATATATATATATATATATATATATATATATATATATATATATATATATATATATATATATATCAACAACTTGGACGACAACGTAACAAGCATATAAAATTATATATTAAGAATAATGAAAGTCTGATCCTTATGGTACTCCACTCAAAACTGATGTCCAGTTTGAAACCTCTGCATCTACTACAACACGCTGTCTTCTGTCTAAATCTAAGTACATAATATCTACTGGCAATCCCTCGTCTATCCACTTAGTGATGTTTTAAGCATGACCTCGATTTTAGGAATCCGTGTTGAGGGTAATTTAAATAATTGATGCCTAACAAGGAAGTCCACCATATATGGTCTTTAATTAACCTTTCTAATAATCTACAAATAGATGACGTTAAACTCACTGGTTTGTAATGCTCTGACTTATTTCTCGAACCTTTTTTATATAATGGTAGTATATTGCCTCTTTCCATTCAAAAGGAACAACTCTCTCTCTCTATGTCTCTCTCTCTGTCTCTCTCTCTCTCTCTCTCTCTCTCTCTCTCTCTCTCTCTCTCTTCTAATGACAAGGTGAACGCTCTTGCAAGTGGTATACTAATTTGTTCTACTGATTCCATTAATAGTTTTGGAGGAATTCCATCCACTTCAGGTGATCAATTATCCTTCATTGCCTTTATTTGCTGAGTTACCATTTTTGGAGTTACAATTAACTACTCTAAATAATAAAAATGTAGCCTCCTGAAATTTTGTATCTGGAACTGGTAATGAACTAATATTCTCTATGGTAAACCCTGAACTGAAGTAACCACTTAGATCTTCCGCCATTAAAAACATAATATAATAATAATTAATTAACTTCAATGGCGCCTATATCCTCAGGAACCTGAGCTCATAGGCGCAACAAAACAGAATCAGTAAGCATAATCGTGAACAGGGACGTGCAAAAGTCAGTATAAGAACGAGGGACAACCGAACATTTATGGCGGAAATGCAATTTGGAATGTCTTGAGTTTTTTTTCGGAAAATAGCAATATTTTCAGATGTTTTCAAAGTGATAGGGAGTTCATTCCAGACCCTAGGCGCAGCGACAGAGAAAGCACGTTTACCCAAGTTAAGTTTTGTCTTAGGTACAATAAGTTGTTGTGAAATTGATGATCTTAGCTGCCTAGGGACATTTGAAAGATGCAGGAGACTAGCCAAGTAGGGTGATTGTTGTGTAGATAGAACACGATATGTAAGAGTGGACAGCTTAAAATTAATTCGATAAGAAATTTGAAGCCAATGTAACTGTTTAAGTACTGGTAGTGACGGTGAAAACCGAGGCGCCCTGAGAACCACACGTGCCAGAAAATGTTGTACTCGTTGGAGTTTAGCCAAGTCTCTTTTAGCAATGTTATTTAGTAGTGAATTATGCTGGCGAAATTAAATATGCTGGCGAAAGTTGAAGTCACTGTCAAACACAACACCTAGATTGCGAACAGTATCTGATGGAAATGTATATATATTATATTTACAGCACCGTCTTCTAGAGGTCCAACCTTGTCTCGTACGTTTTGTTTACTCTTGAAATATGCATAACAACTCTTTCTGTCATGTTACACGCTAGTTTTTCCTGATGGCTTCTTTTAGGTTGTCTTATTTCAGTCGTAGCTGCATTAAATGCTTGCAGTCCTCATCCTTTCTGGAACGTTATTTCAATCTAACTTTGCTAAGTAATGTCTCATATCTTTATAGTTACCTTCGTGAAAGTTTCTGCTGTTCGTTTTTAATTGATACTTTCCGATTTTAGTTTCATGTAAAAGTGTATTTGATTATAAACACTATTACCCAATGGTTCGTGTATTTTTACATTGTCCACTAATTCATGATGTGAAGACAAAACTATATATAATACATCCTATCCCCTGGTTGGTTCTAGCACGTGCTGATTAAAGAAGCTATCCTTAATTAAAAATAGAAACTGTTGGTTCATACCCCCTGTACTCTTTAGAGATTTCCATTGTATGTGTACATTGTTAACATTTCCCATTATATTACATTCTCCTTTATTCATTTCCTTTATAGCGTTTTGTATTTTTATGTTATCCTCTTCGTTTATGTTTGGACTTCGGTAAACTAATCCAATAGTTAATGTTGAATTTCTTCCATCTATTTTGCACAACTTCATCGCAATCTGTTTCTCTTTCTTAATTTATTTCATCAGCCTGAGTAGTTTCTTTAACACATTTAACAAGATTTAACAAGATTTGCCATCCAAGCTAAAGGCCCAGATGGCAAGTGGACAAGGAAGCCATTGGCTTATCGAGAGTCCAACAATGTTCATTTACTTATAGCCCGCCCTCCAGAGATATGTGTCAACCTTGTTTTTAAACATATTCACGCTGCTAGCAGTTACACAATCTGTAGACAATTTGTTCCATTCATTTATTGTCCTCTGTGAGAACGAGTGCTTCCTGATGTCCAATCTACATTGATCCTTTACTAATTTTACCTCATGTCCTCTAGTTCTGCTATCCTTCTTGAGTGAGAAAAACATATTTCTATCAATATTTTCATACCCATTCAATATCTTAAAAACTTCAATCTGATCTCCTCTTAACCTCCTTGTCTCTAGAGTTGTTAAACCACATTCTTTCAGGCGTTCTTCATAACTAAGGTCTCTCAGTTCTGGAATCATTTTAGTTGCTCTCCTTTGTATGCGTTCAAGCGTATCTATATCCTTCTTACGATATGGTCTCCATGCTTGTATACAGTATTCTAAATGAGGTCTAACTATTGCTTTATAAAGAGGTATAATTAACTTTTTTCCCTTGTATGTTATGTTTCTTCTAATCAATCCAAGAATTTGATTACCCTTTGAAGCTGCAATACCACACTGCTCTGAAACTTTCATATCACCGCTTATTGTAACTCCTAAGTCCTTTTCTTTTACAGTAGTACCCAGAACAGTATCTCCCATTTTATAGTTTACATTCAAGTTCCCATGTCCTGTATGTAGGCATTTACATTTCCCAAAATTGAACAACATCTGCCATTTCTCAGACCATTTCACTAATCTGTCTAGATCGTTTGGTAAATGTTGTTATCACCATCAGTATTAACCTTTCTAAACAGTTTTGTGTCATCCGCAAATTTCAGTACGTTACTTGTTATACTGTCGTCCAAGTCATTGATATAAATAAAGAATAATATAGGTCCTAATACTGATCCTTGAGGTACCCCACTCAAAACCGATTTCCAATTTGAAACTTCTCCATCTACTACAACTCGTTGTCTTCTGTCAGTCAGCCATTGTTCTATCCAGTCAGTTATGCTATCCCCGATACCATGGGCTTTTAATTTAAGTAGTAATCTTTGATGTGGCACTTTGTCAAAAGCTTTCTGAAAATCTAAGTAGATAATATCTACTGGCGATCCCACGTCTATCCACTTAGTGATTTCTTCCAAAAAATATAATATATTTGTTAAGCATGACCTCGCTTTAAGGAATCCATGTTGAGATGAATTTAATAATTTATGCTTAACGAGGAATTCCACCATATGGTCTTTAATTAACCTTTCTAATAATTTACAAATCACTGACGTTAAACTCACTGGTCTGTAATTCTCTGACTTATTTCTCGAACCCTTTTTAAATAATGGTATGATGTTTGCTTCTTTCCATTCAAACGGAACAACTCCCTCTTTTAATGACAAGTTGAATACTCTTGCAAGTGGTATACTGATTTGTTCTATTGTTTCCATTAGTAATTTTGGAGGAATCCTATCCACTCCCGGTGATTTGTTATCCTTCATTGCCTTTATTTTCTTAGCTACCAATTCTGGAGTTACAACTAACGGACCTAAATAGTCAGATTTAGCCCCCTGAAATTTAGCATCAGCAACTGGTAATGAACTAATATCTTCTTTGGTAAACACTGAACTGAAGTAACCATTTAGGTCTTCCGCCATTAAAAACCCCTGTGATATTATATTTCCAGCACTGTCTTCTAGAGGTCCAACCTTGTCTTGTACGTTTTGTTTACTCCTGACATATGCATAAAAACTCTTGCTGTCATTTTTTATGTTACATGCTAGTTTTTGCTCATAGCTTCTTTTAGATTGTCTGATTTCAGTTGTAGCTGCATTAAGTGCCTCTTTGTATTTTGCATAGTCTTCGTCCTTTCTGGTACGCCTATAAACCCTCCACATAGTTTGTTTTAGCATTATTTTTCTAATAGCCTCTTTTGACAAGTGTTTCTTTCTACACCGTTTTCCTTGTTTTTGGAAGGGAACAAATTTATCGATGATACTCTCAATTTCATATTTTAGAATATTCCAACATTCAATTGCGGTCTTATTCATCAGCATGTTATTCCAATCTAGCTTTGCTAAGTATTTTCTCATATCTTTGTAGTTACCTTTGTGGAAGTTTCTCTTGTACGTTTTCTTATTTTTACTTTCTGATTTTACATTGATGTCAAAATGTATTTGATTATGGTCATTGTTACCCAATGGTTCAAATATTTTTACATTGTCCACTAATTCTTTTTGTGATGACAACACTATATCTAATACATTTTCTCCCCTGGTTGGTTCTAGTACGTGCTGAGTAAGAAAGCTATCCTGGATTAAAAATATAAATTGTTGGTCCTCAATCCCTGTGCTCTCTAGATAATTCCATTGTATGTGTCCATGGTTAAAATCTCCCATTATGATACATTCCCCTTTACTAACTTCCTTTATAGCGTTTTTTATTTTTGTGTTGTCCTCTTCGTTTATGTTTGGAGTTCGGTAAACTAATCCAATAGTTAATTTTGAATATCCTGAAACAATTTTGCACCAAACAGATTCATCGCAATCTGCTTCCCTTTCTAGTTTTATTTCATAAGCCTGAATATATTCTTTAACATATATAATAACTCCCCCGCCCCTTCTTCCTATTCGATCTTTCCTAAACATTACATATCCTGTCAGTCCTAATTCAGCATCTGTTATATCTATGTTGGCCCATGATTCAGTTATACCAATTATGTGAGGGTCAATATCTTCTACCATAATGTTTAATTCGTTTTTCTTATTTACTATGCTCCTTGCATTTAAACATACGCATCTATAACCTTTTTTATATATGTTTTTCGGATGATTTGATATTGGTTTATCTGTGCTAGTGGCTTCTTGTTCTGCTTGAGACACCTCTAGGTAACCCCTCTTCACTTCTAGTTTAAAGAATGTTTACTTCCAAAAATATTTGTCATTGTACCCAAGTCACTATCTACTGCTGCTGAAAGTTTGTCCGCGAATACTGCCGCCCCCTTTCCACTTAAATGAAGCCCATCCTTCATGTACATATCAGCCCTCCCAACAAAACTTCCCCATAAATCCACAAATCCAACTTCCTCTTTCGATATATGTGACCCCTCCTGCCCATTACAGGTAAAATCCCTGACAGTATTACCTGCTCAACCCGCGTCTGTTTTAGTGTTCTGACCAACTGCCTATATTTCCTAACTATGGCAGTTGTACCCTCCCTCTCTATGTTATTTGTCCCTACGTGTACTAAAACAGATCCACCCTTACCCGAGCCTACGATGTTTTTACCCTCTCAGTTATCGCCTCTATTTTGGCTCCAGGCTAGCAGACCACCACATCATCTCCGTTGTTTAAGACACTGTCGGTCTTCCTAACTATCGAATCCCCCACAAACACCCTCGCTCTCTTCCTCACCCCCTCTATCACTGCTGCAGAATAACTCTTCCGTTCGATCCCCTCCATCACATTCTGTCCTGACCCCTTCCCTCCTGTCTCCTTCGCTCCTGTCTCCCCCACTTCCCACTCCTTTGCTCTTGTCTCTCCCACTTCCCTCTCCTTCACTCCGGTTGTTTTCCCTCCCGTCTCCCCCACTCCCTTCTCCTTCCCTCCTGTTTCCCCCACTCCCTTCTCCTTCCCTCCTGTCTCCCCTACTCCCCTCTCCTTCGCTCCGGTTGTCTTCCCTCCCGTTCCTTTCCTTCCCGTCTCCTTACGTCCTGTCTCCCTACGACCTGTCACCTTCCCTCCTCTCAGCTTCCTCCCAGGCTGCGGTGAGCTCTCCCTAGCATCTCTTGTGTCTTTCCCCACTTTATCATCTACTGTTCCCCCACCGGAACTACTGGCACAACCTCCCTGTTCCCTTCCCACCATTGCCACAACGAGCAACCTCAGCTCTTCCAACTCCACCTCTAGTTCCTTCATCTTCGTACATCCCCTACACTCAAAACTAAAACTATCTGCCTGGACCTCAGCCCAGGACTTCTCGCACCCAGACTTGACGAAGTCCACCCAGTTACTGCAACTGCCACAAATTAAATGCCTTGTGGCCTTTAACTGCCGTTTGCACGGCGCCATCATACAATTTAGTTTTAATTAGTTTGCAACGTTAGCCTTGAATAAGGCTGTTTTTTGATCAAAAGAACACTTTAGTCTAATATACTTGCTAACTGTGTCTTCTATTAACCTCGCATGAGAAAAAAAACCTGCCACCTAGCGAATACGGAGAACACTGTGTAACAAAACAACGAAGTCAGTGTGTACTAATTTACGCTAAAATCCTGCTGTTAATTCCTTTTTACCGAAAACGTTTACTACCACTATGTCAGATATTACCTTATGTATGTAATTTAAGTAAATAGATCACTTTATCTTATATATATATTAGCCAATGTAAACTATTCACTATGCTCAATTTTCGAATAGTAAACAACCCTATTATCGCTCGCTGAATTCCCTGACAGAATCCGAAACTAACTTACTCTAAAATACTCCCTCTGACTAATAATTAACAAAACCTGTTTCCTAATATATGTCTACAATACGTTTGTGTATAATATATATTGAATAGTAATACTTATTATATTTGATATACCGCGTTTTTCTGTAAATGATCTACACCAAATTCAAGTCGCTGCACCAAGTCCAAGTAGCCGGAAGTCACATAAAATAACTCCCCCTCCCTTTTTCCAATTCGATCTCTCCTAAACATTACGTATCCTGTCTGTCCTAAATCAGCATCCGTTATGTCTATGTTGGCCCATAATTCGGTTATACCAATTATGCTATAGCCAATATCGTCTACTATAATGTTTAATTCGTTTTTCTTATTTACTATGCTCCATTCACTTAAACACACGCATTTTTAACCAGTTTTCCGGATATTATGTTGCTGATTTATGTGTACTAGTGGCCTCATGTCCTGTTTGATATCTCTAAGTAACCCCTTGCGCGTCTAGTTTAAACAATATTTGCTACAAAAATAGTTGTTATGCTACCCATGCCACTATCTACTGCTGCCGAGAGTTCACCCGCAAACACTGCTACGCATTTTCCACTTAGTTAAAGCCCATCCGTCACGTACACATCAGCCCTTCAAACAAGACATCCACACAAATCCACAAATCGAACTTCCTATTCCCTACGTAGCTGCTGGACTACATGTTAACTGCCATCCTCCGGCAATTTCGATACCCCAGACCCCTCTTTCTCATTACTGGTAACATCCCTGACATAATGATATGTTAAACCCGCGTCTGCTTTAGTGTTCTGACTAACTGCTTGTGTTTCCTAACTATGGCAGTTGTATCCTCCCTCTTTAGTATGTGTACTAAAACAGATCCACCCTTGCCCGAGCCCATGATCTTTTCTACCCTTTCAATCATCGCCTCTATGTTGGACCCAGGCAATAAAACTGCAACGTCATCTCCCTTGTTTAAGACGCTGTCCGCCTTCCTAACTATCGAGTCCCCCGCAAACACCCTCGCTCTCTTCCTCACCTCCTCTTGAATGAATGGATTTATTCAACAAAAACACATTTGCATAATTCATACAGTACATAATACTAATTGAATTTGTCGAAAAAGGGTAAAAAGAAGTGTAATACTTATAATGTTTACCCTTTTAGTAATTTAATATATCTATAATAAAATACTTGATTGAACGTATAACTACTGTATTTATTAGAGTGCCATTATTGTCAAGATTCAAAGTGCAACATTACAATTTACATGTATATTCTTAGTAGGACAAAAGAAAATATTGGAACATGAATTGAAAACCTTAATAACAAACTAAAATAACATTCTACAATACTTCTAAAAAAATTTTAACATTCTACTGATCATTCATTTAGTTTACACTAAGATGATAAACATAATAACTGAAGTTACTAATTTTCTACAAGAATGGTTAAGAACTTAGCACATAACTATTCAATACTTTGTCTGTATAATACTTCTTGAACTGATGAACGCTTCTACAACTAATCAATGAACTATCGAGGGCATTCCACAGTTTTACTCCTTTAACAGATATACACATGCTTTTCAAACTGGTACGTGCATATTTTTGTATAAAATTACATTCCTGCCGGATTGAATAAACTGATTCATATATGCTAAAACACTGCTGTACATTCAGTGGTAATAAGTTGTGAAATGCTTTAAACATGATAATTGTAGTTTTTAATTCCACTATATATGGCACTTTAAGAATGTGCAGATTATAAAATAGCATAGTTGTATGGTCCAGTCTCTTGGCACCACAAAGTAACCTTATAACCCTTTTCTGTAATATAACTAAACATTGAACATTTGTTGCATATGTGTTGCCCCATACTTCAGCGCAATACATAATATACGGCAAGAAAAGAGAGTAGTAATATGCATACCACGTCTGCCATTTAGGAAGCTGTCTCTGTGCATAACAGCACAGCTCTTTGAAAGTTTTGATTTTACTAAACAAATATGATTTTTCCAGTTTAATTTATCATCAATCATAACACAAAAAAATTTAGTGACATTTACTCTATATATTGTTTCTTTATTTATCTTAACAGAAATATCAACAGTCAATTTGCGATTCCCAAAAAACATGTAATTAGTTTTCGTTACATTAAGAGACAATCGATTTGCAGAAAACCACACCTGGAGTTGATCCAATCCAGTATTTATCATTCGAACAAGTTCATTTAAGTCACTAAGACAACATAATAAATTTGTATCATCAGCGAATAGAATAAATGTAAACACTTTTGATACTTTACAAATGTCATTGATGTACATAATAAACAACTTTGGACCTAAAATAGAGCCCTGAAGAACACCACAAGATACATTTAGTATTTCTGAGTCACAATTATTAAAATTAACAAATTGTTGTCTATTTTCTAAATAACTCAGTATCCATTGATGTGCAACACCACGCACACCATAGAAATGTAATTTTTTAGCTAATATTTTGCTTGGAAATACACCATTTTGAAAAGATACATTACATATGTGTCCAAATGGCTTAACTATTTTTGTAATTACATTTTTAATTAGGCTCATATTAATATGACTGTAATCGGTTGACTTTTTATTTTTACAATTTTGTACCGTTCTAATAATTTCTTGGTCATCAACAGGACTTAGAAACATAGTATGATCAACTTTGCCTTCCAAGTAATCATAAATTGATACATTTTTTTTTTTTTTTTTTACAGGTATTGAAATATTCTTTGCTAAGTTAGGGCCAACAATTTGCTTGTTATTTTTTATAAAATATTCTGTGTATGTAGGTTTATTATACTGTTTATTAATTACATTATTTAATATTTTCCAAGTTTCTTTAACGTTTGTTCTCTGTTTTTCTATAGTAGTTTTTTTCAGTAAATCTTAATATAGATGTTAGTTTGTTTTTGTAATTTTTGTATTTCTGTTCCGCTTCAGCAGATTTCGATATAATAAAGGCTTTGTATAACTTATTTTTCTTCACACAAGCACATTTTAAACCTTTGGTGAACCAAGGTTTGTTGCTGGTGTAACTTTTCCTGGAAACTCTTTTCACTGGAAATTTTTTTTTTTAATATATCTATAAATATGTATAGAAAATTATCATAAGCTTGATTAACATCATTTATATTTAAAACATTATCCCAATATTGTTGACTCAATTCATTTGAAAGTGAAGCTAATGTATCTTCAGTAATCTTTCTAATATGCTGAAACTCTTTTACAATATTTCTTTTTATATTATACTCGCAAAGTACAAACATTGGTAAATGATCACTAATGTCATAATATAATTTCATCATCACTAATATTTTGAAATGGAAAAACTTCATAACATGATGTACAACGATAATTTATATTTTTACAGCGGATTAACCTGAATTGTTGTGATGTTATTTTTGCACACCGTTTATGAAAAAATGCCTCACATAGCTCACATTTTACGGCATAGTTATGTAATATTTGATTACACCTTAGACATGAGTCTAATTGTATACGAGTATTAGCCATTACAATAATATGTGATAATACTTCGTGGGAACATTACCAATAGTGCAAAGTAAAAAGAAACAAGATAATAAAACAAAATACAAAAAAGTGTCCATATAATTGTCCTCACAACACGCATGATCTTCATGGACTGTGGGTGAACTGTCTGTACTAGTGCAGCCATCTTAGAATAATTGTCCTCACAACACGCATGATCTTCATGGACTGTGGGTGAACTGTCTGTACTAGTGCAGCCATCTTAGAATAATTGTCCTCACAACACGCATGATCTTCATGGACTGTGGGTGAACTGTCTGTACTAGTGCAGCCATCTTAGAATTTGTCCAAGTCATTTTTGGATTTGATCATCATCTTGCTTGCTTGTTCAGTTTTCTTCACATAGATGTTGCAGTTCATCGTCCAAGTGCTGTAGATCTTGCTTTCTTTCTTGAGGCGTCGGGCCTCAGCGAATAGTTTGTTGTTCTTCTGAGTGAGGTGGTCGTTCAGGTAGACATTGCTACCCTTCAGCATTTTCCGCTTGCGCATTAGTTTAGTCTTTTTGTCGGTTGACAAAAACTGAACAATCAGTGGCATCGTCCCATCCTTGCGTTTAGGGAGGTCGTGTATAGCTGTGATTTCGATCTCAGCCAGTGACACGTTAATTTTTTCTTGCGCGAATTTGACAAAGTTTTTCCTCATCGCTGAGGACTCACTAATGTCATATCCATCATTCATTTGTGTGGGTGTTCTCGCAGCTCTGGTACGGGTGGCTGTGTGTGAATAACTATGCATGTTCAGGCCAGTAACAATCACGTTTCGCTTCCGAGAATGCTGCTCAATATCGTTCACACGGTGTTCCAGTTGTTCAATTCGTTCGTCTTTGGCTTTGATCGATTTTAGAAGGTCGTTTATTTTATTTTCGTTTGTCGTGTTACTCTATTTAAGTTCATCCACCGATTTACAAAGAAACTGCAGAGATGACTTGATATCAGCGATGTCAGTTTTCAAATATGTGTCGTTTCTTTGCGGCATGGTGGCTGATGGGCGATAATGAGGGCGATCGACGTAGGATGCTGTGTTACTTGTTGGGTGTTACTTCTTCAAATAAAACACGCATCAGAGATAGCATAGAACACTGGCACACCCTGCATGTGTCCGAGCTTCAGCTGGAAGTCTGTATGGTGTTCAGACATTGGTAGATTATAATGTCAACACGAAATTAGACAATTTAACAGCAGTGCGTTCGAAACCAAGTAATGTGGCATTCATTACATAGCTGCTGAACTAGCAGCTGCATCGCTTAAGCTGATAAATGTTCACTCTTATTTTTTGAATTAGCCCGGATGAGCTCGTAATTAACTAATTATTTATGCACCAAGAATGTGGGTGCATACATAATTTCGGTCACAATAAAAAGTACACTTCACATCCAGCCGAAGATGTGTGCGACAATCTCTATCACTACCTCTGAATAGCTCTTCCGTCGGATGCCTTCCATCACATTCTGTCCTGCAGTCTTGTCACCTTTTAGACTGTTATCCATCTCCATCTCACCCATCAACCTGTCGCCTTTCTGTCCTGTCACCTGGATATCTCCTTCGCTCCCGTTGTCTTTCGTCCCGTTTCCTTCATTGCCATCTCCTTTCGTCTCGTCTCACGTCCTGTCCCCTTACGATATAAATTGCCGTATAGCATTTACATAGTTGGTCTTTCCTTTTCACTGTTCACGTTTTTCGTATATCAATGAGCAGTATTTAACTGTAAGTAGCATATATAATAAGTTTTGGTAAGAAAATATTAGAAAAAAAGACCTTTATGCGAGCATACAGTATAAATGCATATTTTAATACAAAGTTTCTTCAAATAACTATTCACTTTTAAACTAATTATAGTTAAGTAAAATAATACCAAATAAGACGCGCGTTAGATTTTTTTTATTTAAAAAAGTAAACACAACTAGGGCGCTTTGGTTTTTTATCAGTAGAGGTATCGTAGTAGCCTGCGGGTCCAAAAGTCTCCCTTTAACCATCGTCTCTCGGTTGCTAGACAACCAGTCCTGTGGTAGCAACTTCCTATATTGCATAGTCGACACATATAACACCTATTTACATACCTATACTAATGTCTATTTTTAGTTACCTCAAACATCGACCCTCATTAGGGGGTAAGAAAACCACACTATAACTACTTGCGTCTTTCAATTGATATGTGTACAATACGTGTATTATTTATATACGTTGGCAATTCAGCATCATTTAATATTTAGCATTTTTACGTGGCTACATAAATGGTTAGCATACTTGTCCTTTAAATTAATTACTGGCACATGTATGTTACTGTGCGTTACGATTTATGTGATATAAATTGTTTCTACCCCCTGCAATTGGCTCAACGTTCGCTATGATATTATTTGCACGCGTTTTTAAAATGTAATCGATTGTAGCTTTTGAAATGTTCTTTTTGTACTTGGGTAATGAAAAATCGGGTAGAAAAAATGCGCATTTGGCTGGATTAATTGTATTGTTACAAAAGGCCTTGCTGGACAACATACCCATGTCACTACACGCAACCAGCGTTTTTCTAGATGAATTCGTCAACGGAATATCAGAAGTCCGAAACTTATAATACACAAATCAAATGTGCAAATTGGGTGGTATGTGTCGGCGGCTGGTGGACATACAGGAGAGAACGCGCCCGGTGGTCGGCATGTGTACAATAACATATAGAGTCAGACAACTACTTAATCAACGAGGTACTCACTTGAGACTGGTGACATCAGTTACCGTACCCGAGGCGAGTAGGAACGTCAAGTCCTGGAGTCGGGCGCAGGACATGACACAACTGACGTCCAGATCGCCATCCTTTAAAATATCACGACTCACTTGACGCCACAGCTCTGGTTCACCGTACTCTCTCAGAAGGGACAGTACGTGAAGTACCCGGCGCTTTGACCCATCCTTGCCCTCGTCTTCCACTGACACTGGACCTGTTTGAACGAGTAGCTTTTATTGATACGCAAATTCTTGCCTTAACGTCTCCATGGAATGCACCATACAAAACACACGTTGTAGTTCCATAGTGACACATCACTAGTTTATGTTATGTATTGGTTTGAGCACAACGAAATATACGAAGTATATCCATAAACAAAACCGACATAGATATACAGTTTACCCGGTAAGTCAAAGTCAACAAACATTCCAGTAAAGGAACTATGTGCACAGGCGGTAATACATATGAAGCGTGTTGCGTGATACATCGTGTCCAAAATACTCACAGGCGGCTTTCAGAATCCTGATTCTCTCGTCTGTCTTCGCTGAAACAGTCCAGAAAGCGATGTTTTCACCGTTCAACAATATCAATACCCCAAAATTCACTTTGTCGGATTAGTTGCATATAAAATATCACCTGCCAAAATTAATCCAGCAAACATTTGAGCAACTAATCTACAAAGTCTACATAAAACAGGACAGGGCCACACAATGACAACTGACAGTGACACATGCACTCTGTTATGTCAAATTCAAAATGTATTTGTCCTCAGCTACATTAATTTGAATATAAGTTAGTAGCCCTAATGGTGTGAGAAGTATTGTTAGCAGTAAGATTTAAAATCTATTTGTGTATTGACACAGAGAAAATATGGAATATAATTACTACTTTAGTGGTAATTTTTGGAACATATTATCTTTACCGGGATTACAATCCAGAAGGTTCTGGTTTCGTACCTTAACAGAAAATATGTATTAGTGACATAATAAACATTGTACATTTGATCACCAATTCAATATATACAATTTCTCCCGTGATTATCTGGTCTGCATTGACTTTATACGGACTACCTAAATAGAAACATTGGCTTAGTTTCTTCCGGAATCTCAACGGAATACAGAATTTGGACTGTGACATGTGTCTGTGTATTCACCACAATGGACTACAGAATCTGGACTGTGACATGTGTCTGAGTTTTCACCACAACGGACTACAGAATTTGGACTGTGACATGTGTTTGTGTATTCAAAACAATGGACTACAGAATCTGGACTGCGACGTGTGTCTGTGTATTCACCAAAATGGATTACAGAATCTGGACAGTGACATTTGTAATGTGTACTCACCACAATGGACCACTGAATCGCGACTGTGATATTTGTATTGTGTATTCACTACAATGGACTACATAATCTGGACTGTTACATTTGTATTGTGTATTCACCAGAGTGGATTACATAATCTGGACGGCGAAATGTGTCTGTGAATTCACCAAAATGGACTACTGAATCTGGACAGTGAAATGTGCATGTGTAATAATCGCAATGGACTATACAATCTGGACTGTGACGTATGTCTGTGTATTCACCACAATGGAATACATAATCTGGACTGTGACGTATATCTGTGTATTCACCACAACGGAAGTAGTTAGTGGAGGTTTTTGGCACCCCCTAGTGCGGCAGTTAGGCATGACTGACTTCAAAGGAAATACCCGTAATATCGCCCACCCACCGCTTCCGGTTGCGCGCGCAGCCAATCAGAGCGCCCCCTGACGGTTGTAGCCGAGCGCAGTGCCTTCTGGGTAACCGAAGCGCCCCCTAGCGACTGGAGGAGGAACGAACATGGACCTAGTTACGTAGCCAATCAGAGCGCCTCCTGAGCGCAGTGCCTTATGGGTAACCTAAGCGCCCCCTAGCGACTGGAGGAGGAACGAACATTGATCTAGTTACGTTTACCGGAGGGTCATTAACCTAGTAAGGAGACGAACAATGGACATAAGACGTAATAAAAGTAAAACTGGTAAAGATAAGGCGATGATGTAATATGTATTAATTAGCCGACATGCATGGCTATAATATAACCGCTGGACGACGGAAATCGGACCGTTCATTAAAGAAAATGTAGCAGGGTGAAAAGTGACTATGTGTATAATATGCACACACGCAATGGGAACGAGAACTCAATACAAGACGGAAATATCAGTTCAAGCAAAATTTAATATATATGAAAACAACCCAACCGCTAATTCCGCTATTCCAACACCTGCTTCCGGGACCAAAGTAAGTCGTATTCGCGTGCCGCCCAACTTTTTAACCGCGCGGTGGCTATGCGCTAGCCGCGTAATGTTTTCGCGCGAGTATCCGTGGTAACAGTAACCGCGATAGTGGACATAGGAACAACTGCCCGTTAACAGCGGTCATTAATAGTATCATTAATAACTGAGATGAAAGAGTAAGTTAACAGTGGTCATTAACAGGGTAATTAATAACTGAGATCAAAGGACCTAACGAGGAGACGAGAAACGAACAAAACACGATATCGTACTATATTTTCTTTATATGTAAATATTTAAAAATAATGCGCTTTTACACTTTATCCATAACTCCTACAGTTTACCCATAATTCCTACAATTTACCCATACGTCTCCTATTGAATAAGAGTACAAGGACATTTTATTAAATATTTGAAAATAATGACACAATATCGTCCACAAACGTTAGACAGAGGACTCTAAAGTCTCTTGCCATACCGACGTACAGCTGACGAAAGCTATAAACGTGTCAGGACATGCTGCTGACGTAATCCGCATACAGAACAATACCAAATAAGGTAGTGCACGCTATGTGTGCCAATATCAAAAGCCAGCAGGAGAACAACATTGTGGCAGCGATGACGGGAGTATGACGAGAAGCTGTGTGACATGTATGGAGACGTTCACCACCATGTGATATATGTGAAGACATTTACCTCTGTGTGATATGTATGGATACATTTGACACCATGTGGTATGCATGGAGACATTGACTACCATGTGACATGTATGGAAACATTGACCACCATGTGACATGCATGGAGACATTTACCGTTGTGTGATATGTATAGAGACATTGACCGCCATGTGACATGTATGGAGACATTTGACACAATGTGGTATGCATGGAGACATTGACTGCCATATGATATGCATGGAGACATTGACTGCCATGTGACGTGCATGGAGACATTGACCGCTATGTAACATGTATGGAGACATTTGACACCATGTGGTATGCATGGAGACATTGACTGCCATGTAACGTGCATGGAGACATTGACCACCATGAAACATGCATGGGGACATTTACCGTTGTGTGATATGTATGGAGACATTTGACACCATGTGACATGCATGGAGACATTTACCACTGTGTGATATGCGTGGAGACATTGACCACAATGTGACATGCATGGAGATATCGACTGCTATGTGACACGTATGGAGACATTTACCACTGTGTGATATGTATGGAGACGTTTACCACCATGTGATATGTGTGGAGACATTTAACCCTGTGTGATATGTATGGAGACATTTGACACCATGTGATATGCGT
Organism: Lamellibrachia satsuma; assembly: GCA_033239005.1. Taxonomy (NCBI): domain Eukaryota; kingdom Metazoa; phylum Annelida; class Polychaeta; order Sabellida; family Siboglinidae; genus Lamellibrachia; species Lamellibrachia satsuma. The sequence continues at coordinate 5,384,906 of BSQZ01000021.1, read as the reverse complement.
GTAGACATTGACCCTCATGTGACATGCATGGAGACATTTACCACTGTGTGATATGTACGGAGACAATTTACACCATGTGATATGCATGGATACATTGACCGCCATGTAACATGCATGGTGACATTGACCACCATATGATATGCGTGGAGACATTTGATACCATTTGATGTGCATGGAGACATTGACTACCATGTGACATGCATGGAGACATTGACCGCCATGTGGTATGCATGGAGACATTGACTGCCATGTGACATGCATGGAGTCATTGAATGCCATGTAACGTGCATGGAGACATTGACCACCATGTGACATGCATGAGGACATTTACCGTTGTGTGATATGTATGGAGACATTTGACACCATGTGACATGCATGGAGACATTTACCACTGTGTGATATGCGTGGAGACATTGACCACAATGTAACATGCATGGAGACATCGACTGCTATGTGAAACGTATGGAGACATTTACCACTGTGTGATATGTATGGAGACGTTTACCACCATGTGATATGTGTGGAGACATTTAACCCTGTGTGATATGTATGGAGACATTTGACACCATGTGATATGCGTGTAGACATTGACCCTCATGTGACATGCGTGTAGACATTTACCACTGTGTGATATGCATGGAGACATTTACCACTGTGTGATATGTACGGAGACATTTTACACCATGTGATATGCATGGATACATTGACCGTCATGTAACATGCATGGTGACATTGACCACCATATGATATGCATGGAGACATTGACTACCATGTGACATGCATGGAGACATTGACTACCATGTGACATGTATGGAGACATTGACTGCCATGTGTCATGTATCGAGAAATTGACCGTCATGTGTCATGTATGGAGACATTTACCGCTGTGTGATATGTATGGAGACATGTACCACCATGTGATATGTGTGGAGACATTTACGCCTGTGTGATATGTATGGAGACATTTGACATCATGTGATATGCGTGGATACATTGACGGTCATGTGACATGCATGGAGACATTTACCACTGTGTGATAAGTATGCAGACATTGACCGTCATATGGTATGCATGGAGACATTGACCACCATGTGACATGCATGGAGACATCGACTGCTATGTGACATGTATGGAGACATTTACTGCTGTGTGATATGTATGGAGACGTTCACCACCATGTGATATGTGTGGAGACATTTACCCCTGTGTGATATATATGGAGACATTTGACACCATGTGGTATGCATGAAGACATTGACTACCATGTGACGTGCCTGGAGACATTGACCGTCATGTGACATGCATGGAGACATTTACCGCTGTGTGATATGTATGGAGACATTTGACACCATGTGACATGCATGGAGACATTTACCACTGTGTGATATGCGTGGAGACATTGACCACAATGTGACATGCATGGAGACATCGACTGCTATGTGACACGTATGGAGACATTTGCCACTGTGTGATATGTATGGAGACGTTTACCACCATGTGATATGTGTGGAGACATTTAACCCTGTGTGATATGTATGGAGACATTTGACACCATGTGATATGCGTGTAGACATTGACCCTCATGTGACATGCGTGTAGACATTTACCACTGTGTGATATGCATGGAGACATTTAACCCTGTGTGATATGTACGGAGACATTTTACACCATGTGATATGCATGGATACATTGACCGTCATGTAACATGCATGGTGACATTGACCACCATAGGATATGCATGGAGACATTGACTACCATGTGACATGCATGGAGACATTGACTACCATGTGACATGTATGGAGACATTGACCGCCATGTGTCATGTATCGAGAAATTGACCGTCATGTGTCATGTATGGAGACATTTACCGCTGTGTGATATGTATGGAGACATTTACCACCATGTGATATGTGTGGAGACATTTACGCCTATGTGATATGTATGGAGACATTTGACATCATGTGATATGCGTGGAGACATTGACCATCATGTGACATGCATGGAGACATTTACCACTGTGTGATATGTATGCAGACATTGACCGTCATATGGTATGCATGGAGACATTGACCACCATGTGACATGCATGGAGACATCGACTGCTATGTGACATGTATGGAGACATTTACTGCTGTGTGATATGTATGGAGACGTTCACCACCATGTGATATGTGTGGAGACATTGACCCCTGTGTGATATATATGGAGACATTTGACACCATGTGGTATGCATGACGACATTGACTGTACATGTGAGGAACCTTACATAGCACCAACTTAGCAATTGTACATGTGAGGAACCTTACATAGCACCAACTTAGCGATTGTACATGGGGGAACGTTACATAGCACCAACTTAGCAATTGTACATGTGGGGAACCTTGCATAGCACCAACTTAGCGATTGTACATGCGGGGAACCTCGCATAGCACCAACTTAGAAATTGTACATGTGGGGAACCTTGCATAGCACTAACTTAGCAATTGTACATGGGGGGAACCTTACATATCACCAACTTAGCAATTGTACATGGGGGGAACCTTACATAGCACCAACTTAGCAGTTGTACATGTGGGGAACCTTACATAGCACCAACTTAGCGATTGTACATGTGAGGAACCTTACACAGCACCAACTTAGCGATTGTACATGGGGGGAACCTCGCGTAGCACCAACTTAGCGATTGTACATGTGAGGAACCTTACATAGCACCAACTTAGCAGTTGTACATGTGGGGAACCTTACATAGCACCAACTTAGCGATTGTACATGTGAGGAACCTTACACAGCACCAACTTAGCGATTGTATATGGGGGGAACCTCGCGTAGCACCAACTTAGCGATTGTCCATGTGAGGAACCTTACATAGCACCAACTTAGCAATTGTACATGGGGAACCTCGCATAGCACCAACTTAGCAATTGTACATGTGAGGAACCTTACATAGCACCAACATAGCAATTGTACACGGAGGGAACCTCGCATAGCACCAACTTAGCAATTGTACATGTGAGGAACCTTACATAGCACCAACTTAGCAATTGTACATGTGAGGAACCTTACACAGCACCAACTTAGCGATTATACATGGGGGGAACCTTACATATCACCAACTTAGCAATTGTACATGGGGGGAACCTTACATAGCACCAACTTAGCAGTTGTACATGTGGGGAACCTTACATAGCACCAACTTAGCGATTGTACATGTGAGGAACCTTACACAGCACCAACTTAGCGATTGTACATGGGGGGAACCTCGCGTAGCACCAACTTAGCGATTGTACATGTGAGGAACCTTACATAGCACCAACTTAGCAATTGTACATGGGGGAACCTCGCATAGCACCAACTTAGCAATTGTACATGTGAGGAATCTTACATAGCACCAACTTAGCAATTGTACACGGGGGGAACCTCGCATAGCACCAACTTAGCAATTGTACATGTGAGGAACCTTACATAGCACCAACTTAGCAATTGTACATGTGAGGAACCTTACACAGCACCAACTTAGCGATTGTACATGGGGGGAACCTCGTCTAGCACCAACTTAGCGATTGTACATGTGAGGAACCTTACATAGCACCAACTTAGCAATTGTACATGGGGAACCTCGCATAGCACCAACTTAGCAATTGTACATGTGAGGTACCTTACATAGCACCAACGTAGCAATTGTACACGGGGGGGAACCTCGCATAGCACCAACTTAGCAATTGTACATGTGAGGAACCTTACATAGCACCAACTTAGCGATTGTACATGTGAGGAACCTTACATAGCACCAACTTAGCAATTGTACATGTGAGGAACCTTACATAGCACCAACTTAGCGATTGTACATGGGGGGAACGTTACATAGCACCAACTTAGCAATTGTACATGTGAGGAACCTTACATAGCACCAACTTAGCAATTGTACATATGAGGAACCTTACATAGCACCAACTTAGCAATTGTACATGTGAGGAACCTTACATAGCACCAACTTAGCGATTGTACATGGGGGGAACGTTACATAGCACCAACTTAGCAATTGTACAAGTGGGGAACCTCGCATAGCACCAACTTAGCGATTGTACATGTGGGGAACCTTACATAGCACCAACTTAGTAATTGTACATGGGAGGAACCTCGCATAGCACCAACGTAGCAATTGTGATAATGTCTCCATCCTGCTTTGCTGTTTCTCACCATCTCAGCATACATTTATTTATTTTATGACACTGTCTCCAGCCTGCCTTGCTTTTTCTCAGCATCTCAGCATATATTTCTGCACTTTATGACACTGTCTCTAGCCTGCCTTGCTCTGTCTCACCATCTCATACACTGTCACACGCAACTTGAAACAGGTGTTGTATTCTTGCTAGTGACACCCCTCTACATATGGACAAGCTCCATAGAGTAGTAGTGAGTCGAATGTAGCCATTATCTTCTAGTTCCCACACCTCACCACCCCCACCATAGAGTAATGAGAGGAGTATAGCCATCTGACCACCCCCACGCACGCTTGGTGTTGTATTCTCGCTAGTGACTCCCCTCTACATATGGACAAGCTCCATAGAGTAGTAGTGAGTCGAGTGTAGCCATTATCTTCTCGTTCCCACACCTCACCACCCCCACCATAGAGTAATGGTACAGTCGCCAGGGGGCGCAGGGGCGCGCGCGATTACAGGAAAAAGGTGTATTACGCGGAAAAGGTGTGTAATCTGGACTGTGAATTGCGTCTGTGTAATCACCACAATGGAATACATAATCTGGACTGTGACATGCGTGTGTGTATTCACCACAATGGATTACAGAATCAGGATTGTGACGTGTGTCTGTGTATTCACCAAAACGGACTACATAATCTGGACTGTGACATGTGTCTGTGTATTCAACACAATGGATTACACAATCTGGTTTGAGACATTTGTATTGCGTATTCTCCACAATGGACCACTGAATCTGGACTGTGACATTTGTATTGTGTATTCATCACAAAGGACTACAGAATCTGGTATGTGATATGTGTCTGTGTATTCACCACAATGGAATACACAATCTGGTCTGCGATATTTGCATTGTGTATTCACAACAATGGACTACATAATCTGGACTGTGACACGTGTCTGTGTATTCAATACAATGGACTACAGGATCTGGACTGTGACGTGCGTTTGTTTATTCACCACGGTGGACTACAGAATCTGGACTATGACATGGGTCTGTTTATTCACCACAATATAATACAGAATTTGGACTGTGACATGCATCTCTGTATTCATCACTATGGACTATGGAATGTAGACTGTGACATGTGTGTATTCAACACAATGGACTACAGAATCTGGACTGTGACATGTTTCTGTGTATTCACCACAATATATTACATAATTTGGACTGTGACATGCGTCTGTGTATTTATCACAATGTAGTACAGAATGTGGTCTGTGAAATGTGTTGGCGTATTCACCACAATGAAATAGATAATATGGATGTGACAGTGTGTCTGTGTATTCACCACAATGGAATACAGAATCTGGACTGTGACATGCGTCTGTATATACACCACAACAGACTACAGAATCTGGACTATGACATGGGTCTGTGTATTCAACAAAATATATCACAGAATCAGGACTGTGACATGCGTCTGTGTAATCACTACAATGGACAAGAAATCTGGATGTGACAGTGTGTTTGTGCATTCACCACAATGGACTACATAATCTGGATTGTGCCATTTGTATTGCTTATTTACCACAATATACTACAGAATCTGGTATGTCATATGTGTCTGTGTATTCACCACGACAGTCTACATAATCTGCTCTGTGATATTTGTATTATGTATTCACCACAATGGACTACAAAATCTGGACTGTGACATGTGTCTGAGTATTAACCACAATGGACCAAAGAATCTGGACTGTGATATTTGAATTGTGCATTCACCACAATGGACTACATAATCTGGACTTTGCCATTTGTTTTGCGTATTTACCACAATAGACTACATAATCTGGTATATAATATTTGTCTGTGTATTCACCACGACAGTCTACATAATCTGCTCTGTGACATTTGTATTGCGTATTCACCACAATGGTTTACAGATTTTGGACTGTGACATGCGTCTGTGTATTCACCACAAAGGACTACAAAATCTGGACTATGATATAGGTATGTGTATTAATCACAATAGTTTACAGAGTCTGGACTGTGACATGCGTCTGTGTATTCACCACAATGGACAAGAAAATCTGGATGTGATAGTGTGTCTGTGTATTCACCAAAATGGACTACATAATATGGACTGAGACATGCGTCTGTGTATTCACAATGGACTTCAGAATCTGGACTATGACATGGGTCTGTGTATTCACCTCAATATATTACATAATTTGGACTGTGACATGCTTCTGTGTATTCATCACAATGGAGTACAGAATGTGGACTGTGAAATGTGTTTGCGTATTCACAACAGTGAACAAGATAATATGGACGTGACAGTGTGTCTGTGCATTCACCACAATGGAACACAGAATCTGGACTGTGACATGCGCCTGTGTATTCACCACAATTGAATACAGAATCTGGACTGTGACACGCGTCAGTGTATTCACCACAATTGTATACAGAATCTGGACGTTGACATGTGTCTGTGTATTCACCACAATGGACCAAATAATCTGGACTGTGATATTTGAATTGTGCATTCACCACAATGGACAACATAATCTGGGCTGTGCCATTTGTATTGTTTATTTACCAAAATAGACTACATAATCTGGTATGTGAAATATGTCTGTGTATTCACCACGACAGTCTCGCTTGGACAGAAGCCACAGGTAACACCACTAGTGCCAACTGCCAACATTTTGTGTAGTGGCATTATGTGGACCAAAGACTTAAATATATATTAAACGGCTCCGAACATTATTCTGAAACATTCTTGAACATTCAAAGTTGCTACTACTGTGCCTCTGAACATTCTAAGTGACATATGAAATAATGATTATCGGGCCAGAGATTGCAGCATATTAGTTATAACACATTATATTATTAATGCATTCTGGCTTGAACAGGATCTCTCCTTATTCTTTTAATTTTTAATACTCCCCGAACAGTTAGTTCGATCGATGTCTATGATGTTTTTTTTTTCATACTTAATTTTGAAATACTCATTTTTTTCTTTGACAACAATTGTTACACAGACAACGTTTATTATTATGTTTACTCATGTATGCATCTTCGTTGGTGCAGAATACATAACATCAAATTCGAATAACATCCACAAGAGCATAACATTATCACGCTACAACACATACAAACATACGCACAATCAACATGAAACATTTTTAAATGATGCATATGAGGTATACAAGATATAATGTATCAAGAAATCACCTGACGCATATCATGCTGCACAGTTCACATAAGCAAACTATGAACACTAAATGACATCGGATGAATCATTTCTACAGTATTTGGGTGGCTTACAGAACAACTTTTTAAATAATATCTTAGATGATAATACAAATCAGACTAATGAATTAAATGAATTAAAACCCATACGTCTATCCTCATATTTTGATTCGGATGCATTTGATGCTTTGTGTAAAAAGAAAAAAAATTGCTTCAGCATAATAAGCTCTAATATACAATCTATTAATGCCAAATTTAGCGAATTAGAGGCATTCGTAGAGGAATTAAAAACTGAAAATATTCAACTTAGTGTTATATGCCTACAAGAGAGTTGTATATCTAAAAATGATGATTTCTCACACATACAGCTGGAAGGATACAATTGCATTACACAGGGAAAAACATCCAGTAAAAAGGGAGGACTAATCATATACGTTGACTCAAAATATACATACGAAGTGATTCAAAATCTAAACAACTATGAACTTTGGGAAGGGCTTATTATTAAAGTAAGTGAAGGTGGTTTGACCAAACCAGCAATAATAGGAAATATTTACAGGCCTCCAAGGAATCTAATTGATAACCTGAAACAGTTTATAACAGAATTTTCACTACTGCTATCATCCCTAGACCAAATACAACACAATGTAATCTTTGCCGGTGATTATAACATAAACCTGCTAAAGTTAAATGAAGATGAACTGATCAGTGATTTCTTTGATCTTCTTACATCACATAGTATGTATCCCCAAATTACACTACCAACTAGATTTTCAGAAAAACACGGTACACTAATAGATAATCTTTTCTGTAAATTAACAAAAACAATTCTAGAGAGCAGAGCAGGTATACTCATAAAACAATTCTCAGATCACCAACCCTATTTTATCTTTATGGACACAACACAAAACAAACAATTAAATCCTAAAACAACTAAGATACACATGGAAACTAATGAAGCCTTATTAAAAGTTAAACATGACATTCATGCAGCAGACATTTATAGCAAAATGGATAAGAGTCCTAATGCTGATACAAATTCCAATTATAACCTTATAGATCAAATAATAGAAACGACTAAAAATAAACACATACAAACCAAAGTTGTCAAATTCCACAAATACAGACATAAAAAATCAAACTGGATAACGAAAGGTATATTAAGATCAATTAAATATAGAGATAAATTATACAAACAACTGAAGATGTTAGATCCTGATTGTGCACAATATACCACAAGTTGCACTAATCTAAAAACATACAACGTAATACTTAAGAAGAACATTCGTGAAGCAAAGAGATTACACTATGTACAACTTTTCGACAAATACAAATTTAATGCAGCAAATACATGGAAAGCAATTAATGAAATTATATCAAGACACAAATCTAGTACGCAATTTCCAACATATTTTAAACAAAATAACAAGACATATACTAATAAGATTGACATAGCTAATGAATTTAATCATATCTTTACGGAAACAGGCCCTAATCTTGCGGAAAACATACAATGTACAACTGCAAATAATATCACTAAATTTCTCAAAAACAAGAATACAAATGGTTTCAGATTCACAGAAATACAAGAGGAATCCGTATCACAAATAATCAATAACCTTCCAAATAAAAATAGCTATGGTTGTGATGGAATATCCAGCAAATTATTAAAACTTATTGAACCAGACATAGTGAAACCTTTAACATTATTAATAAATCAAGTGCTGAACACAGGACAATTTCCTGACAAACTTAAAGTAGCAAAAGTTATTCCTATATTTAAGAAAAATGATCCCACATTATTCACAAATTATAGACCAATATCCCTTTTGCCTGTTATTTCAAAAGTATTGGAAAGAATTATGAATAACCAATTACTCATGTATTTTACTAATACAAAACTACTGTCTGATAGTCAATATGGATTCAGACCCCACCATTCAACTGAATATGCAGCTCTAGAAATAGTCGATAGGATCACTACACACTTGGATAACAACCAATTACCCATCAGTATATTTCTTGATTTATCGAAAGCATTTGATACACTTGACCACACAATCCTCTTAAAAAAATTAGAACATTATGGGTTGGAACCATCAGCATTACAATTACTAAAGAGTTACTTAACAAACCGTGAGCAATTTGTAAAAATTGATGACATAAAATCAAATGTCTTACCTATAAACACGGGAGTCCCACAAGGCTCAATACTAGGTCCTCTGTTATTCATTATATATATTAACGATTTCTCACAAGCCAGTAATGTCTTTAAATTCATTACATATGCCGATGATACTTCTCTAGTAAGTACGCTCGGGTCTTTTACAAATGGTACAAACAATCCAAATACTGAACATATGATCAATACAGAACTACACAACATAGCAGAATGGTTAAAATTAAATAAATTAACATTAAATATCAACAAAACTAAATATATGATTTTTCAAATGCCAAACAAAAAGGTAACAGTACCAACACTAACAATAGATGGTGTAAACATTGAAAGAGTCCAACATTTCAACTTCTTAGGTTTAATATTAGACACACATTTAAATTGGAATAAACACATTGAGAAAATAGCAAATAAGTGTTCTAGGACAATCGGAATTATAAACAAATTGAAGCATGTCTTACCAAAAAGTATCAGAATTATACTGTATAATTCATTAATATTACCCCACATAAATTACTGCCTAATGATTTGGGGCTATCAGTGTAATAGGATAATAAAATTACAGAAGAAAGCAATTAGAATAATATCTGTAACCAAATATAACTCACATACGGAACCATTATTTAAAAGCCTCTCTGTTCTAAAGGTTGAAGACTTACTTAAAGTACAGATACTAGGATTTTATTATAAATTCATACACAAACAATTACCAGCATACTTACAAAGCTGGCCGATAAACCAGAATACACACATACATAATCATTTCACGCGTAAACACAACAAAATACACACATTTAGAACACAACACGAATTTGCAAAAAAGTGTCTGAAATATAATTTACCACATATCATCAACAATACTCAAGACATATTAAAAGATAAGGTGACCACACACAGCTTACAGGGATATATATCTTATGCTAAAAAAATTATTATAAAAAGCTATGTATGCATATGCACCGAAGTTAACTGCTACACTTGCACGCATGGTCAATAATAAATAATTAATCTAGCTGTACGTGTTAACGTTAATCTACACAAGCGGAAATATACAATAAATTCAATGAAAACGTACCAAGGTGGCTCCTATGAGAGCGACTTCTTTAGTCTTAATAGGAGTCTCCCAAATCCACGTTGTACTAAATATATTAATTAATAGGAATTACAGTTACTGTAATACTATGTACAAATGGATAAATAAACGATTTTGTCTGTCTGTCTGTCTGTCTACATAATCTGCTCTGTGATATTTGTATTATGAATTCACCACAATGGACTTCAAAATCTGGACTATGACATAGGTATGTGTATTATCCACAATATTTGACAGAATCTGGACTGTGACATTCGTCTGTGTATTCACCACAATGGAAAAGAAAATCTGGATGTGACGGTGTATTTGTGCATTCACCAAAATGGACTACAAAATCTTGACTATGACATGGTTCTGTGTATTCACCTCAATATATTACAGAATTTGGAATGTGACATGCTTCTGTTTTTTCACCACAATGGATTACAGAATCTGGACTGTGACGTCCGTCTGTGTATTCACAACAATGGACTACATAATCTGGACTGTGACGTGCGTCTGTGTATTCATCACAACGGACTACATAATCTGGAATGTGACATGCGTCTGTGTATTCACCACAACGCACTACAGAATCTGGACTGTGACATGCGTCTGTGTATTCACCACAATGGACTACAGAATCTGGACTGTGAAGTGCGTCTGTGTATTGACAACAATATACTACATAATCTGGACTGTGACATGCGTCTGTGTATTCACCACAATTGATTACAGAATCTCGTCTGTGACATGCGTCTCTGTATTCATCACTATGGATGTGTCTGTGTATTCAACACAATGGACTACAGAATCTGGACTGTGACATGTTTCTGTGTAATCACCACAACGGAATACAGAATCTGGATTGTGACATGCATCTGTGTATTCACCAAAATGGACTACAGTATCTGGACTGTGAAGTGCCTCTGTGTAGTCACCACAATGGTCTACATAATCAGGACTGTGACATGCGTCTGCGTATTCACCACAATGGAATACAGAATCTGGACTGTAACGTTCGTTTTTATGTTCACAACAGTGGACTACAGAAACTGGACTGTGACATTCGTCTGTGTATTCATCACAATGGACTACAGAATGTGCACTGTGAAATATGTCTTTGTGTTCACCACAATGGACAAACAAATCTGGATGTAACAGTGTGTCTGTGTATTCACCACAATGGAATACAAAATCTTGACTGTGATAAGCGTTTGTGTATTTACCACAATGGACTACATAATCTGGAATGTGACGTGCGTCTGTGTATTCACTACAATGGATCACAGAATCTCGTCTGTGAGATGCGTCTGTGTTTTCACCACTATGGAATATATAATCTGGACTGTGACATGCGTGTGTGTATTCACCACAATGGATTACAGAATATGGATTGTGACGTGTGTCTGTGTATTCACCAAAACGGACTTTATAATCTGGACTGTGATATGTGTCCGTGTATTCACCACAATGGACCAAAAAATTTGGAATGTGACATGTGTCTGTGCATTCACCACAATGGATTACACAATCTGGTTTGATACATTTGTATTGCGTATTCTCCACAATGGATCACTGAATCTGGACTGTGACATTTGTATTGTGTATTCATCACAAAGGACTACAGAAACTGGTATGTGATATGTGTCTGTGTATTCACCATTATAGTCTACAAAATATGCTTTGTGACATTTGTATTGTGTATTCACCACAATAGACTACAGAATCTGGTATGTGACATTTGTTTTGTGTATTAACAACAATGGACTACATAATCTGGACTGTGACATGTGTCTGTCTATTCAATACAATGGACTACAGAATCTGGACTGTGACGTGCGTTTGTGTATTCACCACAATGGACTACTGAATCTGGACTATGACATGGGTCTGTGTATTCACCACAATGGACTACAGTATCAGGACTGTGAAGTGCCTCTTTGTAGTCACCACAATGGACTACATAATCTGGACTGTGACATACGTATGTGTATTCACCACAAAGGACAACAGAAACTGGAATGTGACGTGCGTCTGTGTATTCACCACAATATACTACATAATGTGGACTGTGAGGTGTGTCTGTGAATTCACCACAACGTTCTAAAGAATCTGGAATGTGACATGTTCCGTGTATTCACCACAATGGACCAAAGAATTTGGAATGTGACATGTGTCTGTGCATTCACCACAATGGAATACAGAATCTGGTCTCAGACATTTGTATTGCGTATTCTCCACAATGGACCACTAAATCTGGACTTTGACATTTTTATTGTGTATTCATCACAAATGACTACAGAATCAGGTATGTGACATGTGTCTGTGTATTCACCAAAATAGTCTACATAATCTGCTTTGTGTCATTTGTATTGTGTATTCACAACAATGGACTACAGAATCTGGTATGTGACATGAGTTTGTGTATCCACCACAATGGATTACAGCATCTGGTCTGCGACATTTGTATTGTGTATTCACAACAATGGACTAAATAATCAGGACTGTGACATGTGTCTGTGTATTCAACACAATGGACTACAGAATCTGGACTGTGAAATGTGTATGTGTATTCACAATAACGGACTACATAATCTGGACTGTGACATGCGTCTGTGTATTCATCACAATGGACTGCAGAATCTGGACTGTGAAGTGCGTCTGTGTAATCACAACAATGGACTACATAATCTGGACTGTGATATGCGTCTGTGTATTCACCACAATAGATTACAGAATCTCGTCTGTGACATAGTTCTTTGTATTCATCACAATGGAATACATAATTTGTACGGTGACGTGTGTCTGTGTTTTCACCACAAAGGGCTACACAATCTGGACTGTGACATGTGTCTGTGTATTCAACACAGCGGACTACATAATCTGGACTGTGACGTGCGTCTTTGTTTTCACCATAATGGAATACAGAATCTCGTCTGTGCGATGCGTCTGTGTTTTCACCACAATGGAATACATAATCTGGACTGTGACATGCGTGTGTGTATTCACAACAATGGATTACAGACGTGTTTCTGTGTATTCATCAAAAGGGACTACATAATTTGGACTGTGATATGTGTCCGTGTATTCAACACAATGGACCAAAGAATTTGGAATGTGACATGTGTCTGTGGATTCACCACAATGGATTACAGAATCTGGTTTGGGACATTTGTATTGCGTATTCTCCACAATGGACCACTGAATCTGGACTGTGAAATTTTGTATTGTGTATTCATCTCAAAGGACTACAGAATATGGTATATGATATGTGTCTGTGTATTCACCATAATAGCCTACAGAATCTGTTTTGTGCCATTTGTATTGTGTATTCACCACAATGGACTACAGAATCTGGTATGTGACATGAATCTGTGTATTCACCACAATGGATTACACAATCTGGTCTGCGATATTTGTATTGTGTATTCAATACAATGGACTACATAAGCTGGACTGTGACGTGCGTTTGCGTATTCACCACAGTGGACTACAGAATCTGGACTATGACATGGGTCTGTGTATTCACAACAATATATTACAGAATTTGGACTGTGTCTTGCTTCTGTGTATTTATCACAATGGAGTACCGAATATGGACTGTGAAATGTGTCTGTTTATTCAATTCACTTCTGTGTATTCACAGCAATGGACAAGATAATATGGATGTGACAGTGTGTCTTTGTATTCACAACAATGGACTACATAATCTGGACTATGACATGGGTCTGTGAATTCACCACAATATATTACAGAATCTGGACTTGCATCTCTGTATTCATCACTACGGACTATGAAATGTAGACTGTGACATGTGTATGCGTATTCAACATAATGGACTACAGAATTTGGAATGTGACATGTTTTTGTGTAATCACCACAACGGACTACAGAATCTGGACTGTGACATGCGTCTGTGTATTCACCACAATGGAATACAGAATCTGGACTGTGACGTGCGTTTTTGTGTTCAACACAGTGGACTACAGAAACTCGACTGTGACATTCGTCTGTGTATTCATCACAATGGACTACAGAATGTGGACTGTGAAATGTGTCTCTGTATTCACATCAATGGTCAAAAAAATCTGGATTTGACAGTGTGTCTGCGTATTCACCACAAAGGACTACAGAAACTGGACTGTGACGTGTGTCTGTGTATTCACCACAATTGACTGCAGAATCTGGACTGTGACGTTCTTCTGTGTATTCACCACATTTGATTACAAAACCTGGACTGTGACATGCGCTTGTGTATTCAACACAATGGACTACATAATCTGGACTATGACATGGGTCTGTGTATTCACCACAATATATTACGGAATTTTGACTGTGAAAGCTTCTGTGTATTCATCACAATGGAATACAGAATGTGGACTGTGAAATGTTTCTGTGTATTCACATTTCACTACAATGGACAAGTTAATATGGATGTGAGTGTGTGTCTGTGTATTCATCAAAATGGAATACATAATCTGGACTGTGACATGCGTCTATGTATTCACCAAAATGGACTACAGAATCTGGACTGTGACATGTGTCTGTGTATTCACCACAGTGAACTACATAATCTGGACTGTGACGTGTGTTTGTGTATTCACCACAATGGACTACAGAAAATGGACTGTGACATTCTTCTGTGTATTCATCACAATGGACTACAGAATGTGGACTGTGAAATGTGTCTGTTTATTCACAACAATGGACAAAATAATCTTGATGTGACTGTGGGTCTGTGTATTCGCCACGAAGGACTACAGAAAGTGGACTGTGACGTGCGTCTGTGTATTCACCACAATAGACTACATAATTTTGACTGTGACATGCGTCTGTGTATTCACCACAATTGATTACAGAATATCGTCTGTGACATGCGTCTCTGTATTCATCACTATGGACTATGGAATGTAGACTGTGACATGTGTCTGTGTATTCAACACAATGGACTACAGAATCTGGACTGTGACATGGTTCTGTGTAATCACCACAACGGAATACAGAATCTGGATTGTGACATGCATCTGTGTATTCACCAAAATGGACTACAATATCTGGACTGTGAAGTGCCTCTGTGTAGTCACCACAATGGTCTACATAATCTGGACTGTGACATGTTTTTGTGTAATCACCACAACGGACTACAGAATCTGGACTGTGACATGCGTCTGCGTATTCGCCACAATGGAATACAGAATCTGGACTGCAACGTGCGTTTTTATGTTCACCACAGTGGACTACAGAAACTGGACTGTGACATTCGTCTGTGTATTCATCACAATGGACTACAGAATGTGCACTGTGAAATGTGTCTCTGTATTCACCACAATGGACAAACAAATCTGGATGTGACAGTGTGTCTGTGTATTCACTACAATGGAATACAGAATCTTGATTGTGATATGCGTTTGTGTATTCAACACAATGGATTACAGAATTTGGTCTGTGTCTTGCTTCTGTGTATTTATCTCAATGGTGTTCAGACTGGAAAATGTGTCTGTTTATTCACTGTTCATTCACTTCAGTGTATTCACTACAATTGATAAGATAATATGGGCTATGACAGGGGCCTGTGTATTCACCACAATATATTACAGAATCTGGACTGTGACATGCTTCTCTGTATTCATCACTGTGGACTATGGAATGTAGATTGTGACATGTGTCTGTGTATTCAACACAATGGACTACAGAATCTGAACTGTGACATGTTTCTGTGTAATCACCACAACGGACTACAGAATCTGGATTGTGACATGCATCTGTGTATTCACCACAATGGACTACAGTATCAGGACTGTGAAGTGCCCCTTTGTAGTCACCACAATGGACTACATAATCTGGACTGTGATATGCGTATGTGTATTCACCACAAAGGACTACAGAAACTGGAATGTGACGTGAGTCTGTGTATTCACCACAATATACTACATAATCTGGACTGTGAGGTGTGTCTGTTAATTCACCACAACGTTCTACAGAATCTGGACTGTGACATGTTCCGTGTATTCACCACAATGGACCAAAGAATTTGGAATGTGACATGTGTCTGTGCATTCACCACATTGGAATACAGAATCTGGACTGTAACGTGCGTTTTTATGTTCACCACAGTGGACTACAGAAACTGGACTGTGACATTCGTCTGTGTATTCAACACAATGGACTACAAAATCTGGACTGTGGAATGTTTCTGTGTATTCACAACAACGGACTACAGAATCTGGAATGTGACATGCGTCTGTGTATTCACCACAATGGACTACATAATCTGGACTGTGATATTCGTCTGTGTATTCAACACAATTGATTACAGAATCTCGTATGTTGCATAGGTCTTTGTATTCACCACAATGGAATACCGAATCTGGACTGTGACATGCGTGTGTGTATTCACCACAAAGGACTACAGAATCTGGACAGTGACTTGTGTCTGTGTATTCATCAAAACGGACTACATAATCTGGACTGAGACGTGCGTCTGTGTATTCACCACAATGGACTACACAATCTGGACTGTGGCATGTGTCTGTGTATTCAACACAACGGACTACAGAATCTGGAATGTGTCATGTGTCTGTGTATTCACCACAATGGATTACAGAATCTGGACTGTGATATGCGTCTGTGTATTCACCACAATGGAATACAGAATCTTGACTGTGACATGCGTTTGTGTATTCACCACAATGGACAAAATAATCTGGACTGTGACGTGCGTTTGTGTATTCACCACAACGGAATACAGAATATCGTCTCTGAGATGCGTCTGTGTTTTTACCACAATGGAATAAATAATCTGGACTGTGACATGCGTGTGTGTATTCACCACAATGGATTACAGAATCTGGATTGTGACGTGTGTCTGTGTATTCAACAAAACGGACAACATAATCTGGACTGTGATATGTTTCCGTGTATTCACCACAATGGACCAAATAATTTGGAATGTGACATGTGTCTGTGCATTCAACACAATGGATTAAAGAATCTGGTTTGAGACATTTGTATTGCGTATTCTCCACAATGGACCACTGAATCTGGACTGTGACATTTGTATTGTGTATTCATTACACAGGACTACAGAATCTGGTATGTGACATGTATATGTGTATTCACCACAATGGATTAAACAATCTGGACTACATAATCTGGACTGTGACATGTGTCTGTGTATTCAATACAATGGAAAACAGAATCTGGACAGTGACGTGCGTTTGTGTATTCACCTCAGTGGACTACAGAATCTGGACTATGATATGGGTCTGTGTTTTCAACACAATATATTACAGAATTTGGACTGTGTCTTGCTTCTGTGTATTTATAACAATGGAGTACAGAATATGGACAGTGAAATGTGTATGTTTATTCATTTCATTTCTGTGTATTCACTACAATGGACAAGATAATATGGACGTGACAGTGTGTCTTTGTATTCACAACAATGGACTACATAATCTGGACTATGACATGGGTCTGTGTATTCATCTCAATATATTACAGAATCCGGACTGTGACATGCGTCTCTGTATTCATCACAATGGAATATGGAATGTAGACTGTGACATGTGTCTGTGTATTCAACACAATGGATTACAGAATCTGGACTGTGACATGTTTCTGTGTAATCACTACAACGGACTACAGAATCTGTATTGTGACATGCATCTGTGTATTCATCACAATGGACTACAGTATTTGGACTGTGAAGTGCCTCTGTGTAGTCACCACAATGGAATACAGAATTTGGACTGTGACGTGCGTTTTTGTGTTCACCACAGTGGACTACAAAAACTGGACTGTGACATTCGTCTAATAACAACGGACTACAGAATGTGGACTGTGAAATGTGTCTTTGTATTCACCACAATGGACAACAAAATCTGGATGTGACAGTGTGTCTGTGTATTCACCACAAAGGACTAGAGAAACTTGACTGTGACGTGCGTCTGTGTATTCACCACAACGTTCTACAGAATCTGGACTGTGACACGTGTCTGTGCATTCACCACAATGGTTTACATAATCTGGTCTGAGACATTTGTATTGTGTATTCTCCACAAAGGACCACTGAACCTGGACTGTGACATTTGTATTGTGTATTCACCACAAAGGACTACAGAATCAGGTATGTGACATGTGTCTGTGTATTCACCACAATAGTCTACATAAACTGCTATGTGACATTTGTATTGTGTATTCACCAAAATAGACTACATAATCTGGTATGTGACATTTATCTGTGTATTAACCACAATGGATTACAGAATCTGGTCTGCGACATTTGTATTGTGTATTCACAACAATGGACTACATAATCTGGACTGTGAAATATGTCTGTGTATTCACAACAACGGACTACATAATTTGGAATGTGACATGCGTCTGTGTATTCACCACAACGGACTACAGAATCTGGAATGTGACATGCGTCTGTGTATTTACCACAACCGACTACAGAATCTGGACTGTGACGTTCGTCTGTGTACTCACCACATTTGATTACATAACCTGGACTGTGACATGCGTTTTTGTATTCACCACAATGGACTACAGAATCTGGACTGTGATATGCGCCTGTGTATTCACCACAACGGACTACATATTCTGGATTGTGACGTGCGTCTCTGTATTCACCACAATGGATACAAAATCTGGACTATGACATAGGTATGTGCATTCACCACAATATATTACAGAATATGGACTGTGACATGTATCTGTGTATTCATCACGATGGACTACAGAATGTGGACTGTGACATGTGTCTGTTTATTCACCACAATGGACAAGACAATCTGAATGTGACAGTTTGTCTGTGTATTCACCAAAATGGACTAAAGAATCTGGACTATGACATGGTTCTGTGTATTCACCACAACTGTCTACAGAATCTGGACTTTGACATGCGTCTGTGTATTCACCACAATGGTATACAGAATGTGGACTGTGAAGTTCGTCTGTGTATTCATCACAATGCACTACATAATCTGGACTGTGACGTGCGTCTGTGTATTCACCACAATTGAATACATAATCTGGATTGTGACATGCGTCTGTGTATTCTCCACAATGGACTACAGAAATTGGAAGGTGACGGGTGCCTGTGTATTCACCACAACGGACTACAGAACCTGGACTGTGATATGTGTCGGTGTATTAAACACAACGGACTACAGAATCTGGATTGTGACATGTGTCTGTGTATTCAACACAATGGACCAAAGAATCTGGACTGTGATATTTGAATTGTGCAATCACCACAATGGACTACATAATCTGGACTGTGCCATTCGTATTGTTTATTTACCACAATAGACTACATAATCTGGTATATGATATGTGTCTGTGTATTCACCACGACAGTCTACATAATCTGCTCTGTAACATTTGTGTTGTGTATTCACCACAATGGTTTACAGGTTTGGACTGTGACATGCGTCTGTGTATTCACCACAATGGACTACAGAATCTGGACTGTGATATGCGTCTGTGTATTCACCACAACGGACATCATATTCTGGACTGTGACGTGCGTCTCTCTATTCACCACAATGGATACAAAATCTGGACTATGACATAGGTATTTGCTTTCACCACAATATATTACAGAATATTGACTGTGACATATATCTGTGTATTCAACACAATGGACAAGACAATCTGAATGTGACAGTTTGTCTGTGTATTCACCAAAATGGACTAAAGAATCTGGACTATGACATGGTTCTGTGTATTCACCACAACGGACTACAGAAACTGGACTCTGACGTTTGTCTGTGTATTCACCACAACGGACTACAGAATCTGGACTGTGACGTGCGTCTGTGTATTCACTACAACTGACTACATAATCTGGAATGTGACGTGCGCATGTGTATTCACCTCTACGGGCTACATAATCTGGAATGTGAAATGCGTCTGTGTATTCACCACAACGGATTACAGAATCTGGACTGTGACATGCATCTGTGTATTCACCACAATGGATTACAGAATCTGGACTGTGAAGTGCGTCTGTGTATTGACCACAATATACTACATAATCTGGACTGTGACATGCTTCTGTGTACACACCACAATTGATTACAGAATCTCGTCTGCTGCATTTGTATTGTGTATTCACCACAATGGACTACATAATCTGGACTGTGACGTGCGTCTGTGTATTCACCACAACGGTCTACAGAATCTGGACTTGGACATGCGGCTGTGTATTCACCACAATGGTATACAGAATGTGGACTGTGAAGTTCGTCTGTGTATTCATCACAATGGACTACATAATCTGGACTGTGACGTGCATCCGTGTATTCACCACAATTGAATACAGAATCTGGATTGTGACATGCGTCTGTGTATTCTCCACAATGGACTACAGAATTTGGAAGGTGACGTGTGCCTGTGTATTCACCTCAACGGACTACAGAACCTGGACTGTGACATTCGTCTGTGTAATAATCACAACGGACTACAGAATGTGGACTGGGAAATGTGTCTTTGTATTCACCACAATGGACAACAAAATCTGGATGTGACAGTGTGTCTGTGTATTCACCACAAAGGATTACAGAAACTGGACTGTGACGTGCCTCTTTGTATTCACCACAATAGACTACATAATCTGGACTGTGACGTGTCTGTGTATTCACAACAACTTTCTACAGAATCTGGACTGTGCCACGTGTCTGTGCATTCACCACAATGGTTTACAGAATCTGGTCTGATACATTTGTATTGTGTATTCTCCACAATGGACCACTGAATCTGGACTGTGACATTTGTATTGTGTATTCACCACAAAGGACTACAGAATCAGGTATGTGACATGTGTCTGTGTATTCACCACAATAGTCTACATAAACTGCTTTATAACATTTGTATTGTGTATTCACCACAATAGACTACATAATCTGGTATGTGACATGTATCTGTGTATTCACCACAATGGATTACAGAATCTGGTCTGCGACATTTGTATTGTGTATTCACAACAATTGACTACATAATCTGGGCTGTGAAATATGTCTGTGTATTCACAACAACGGACTACAGAATCTGGAATGTGACATGCGTCTGTGTATTCACCACAACGGACTACATAATCTGGAATGTGTCATGCGTCTGTGTATTCACCACAACGGACTACAGAATCTGGAATGTGACGTTCTTCTGTGTACTCACCACATTTGATTACATAACCTGGACTGTGACATGCGTTTTTGTATTCACCACAATGGACTACAGAATCTGGACTGTGATATGCGTCTGTGTATTCAAAACAACGGACTACATATTCTGGACTGTGACGTGTGACTCTCTATTCACCACAATGGATACAAAATCTGGACTATGACATAGGTATGTGCATTCACCACAATATATTACAGAATATGGACTGTGACATGTATCTGTGTATTCATCACAATGGACTACAGAATGTGGACTGTGACATGTGTCTGTTTATTCACCACAATGGACAAGACAATCTGAATGTGACAGTTTGCCTGTGTATTAACCATAATGGACTAAATAATCTGGACTATGAAATGGTTCTGTTTATTCACCACAACGGACTACAGAATCTGGACTCTGACGTTTGTCTCTGTATTCAACACAACGGGCTACATAATCTGGACTGTGACGTGCGTCTGTGTATTCACTACAACTGACTACAGAATCTGGAATGTGACGTGCCTATGTGTATTAACCTCTACGGGCTACATAATCTGGAATGTGACATGCGTCTGTGTATTCACCACAACGGACTACAGAATCTGGACTGCGACATGCGTCTGTGTATTCACCTCAAGGGATTACAGAATCTGGACTGTGAAGTGCGTCTGTGTATTAACCACAATATACTACATAATTTGGACTGTGACATGCGTCTGTGTACACACCACAATTGATTACAGAATCTCGTCTGCGACATTTGTATTGTGTATTCACCACAATGGACTACATAATCTGGACTGTGACGTGCGTCTGTGTATTCACCACAACGGTCTACAGAATATTGACTTTGACATGCGTATGTGTATTCACCACAATGGTATACAGAATGTGGACTGTGAAGTTCGTCTGTGTATTCATCACAATGTACTACATAATCTGGACTGTGACGTGCGGCTGTGTATTCACCACAATTGAATACAGACTCTGGATTGTCACATGCGTCTGTGTATTCTCCACAATGGACTACAGAATTTGGAAGGTGACGTGTGCCTGTGTATTCCCCACAACGGACTAAAGAACCTGGACTGTTACATATGTCGGTGTATTAAACACAACGGACTACAGAATCTGGATTGTGACATGTGTCTGTGTATTCAACACAATGGACCAAAGAATCTGGACTGTGATATTTGAATTGTGCATTCAACACAATGGACTACATAATCTGGACTGTGCCATTTGTATAGTTTATTTACCACAATAGACTGCATAATCTGGTTTATGATATGTGTCTATGTATTCACCACGACAGTCTACATAATCTGCTCTCTAACATTTGTGTTGTGTATTCACCACAATGGTTTACAGGTTTGGACTGTGACATTCGTCTGTGTATTCACCACAATGGACTACAAAATCTGGACTATGATATAGGTATGTGTATTAACCACAATATTTTACAGAATCTGGACTGTGACATGCGTCTGTGTATTCAACATAATGGACAAGAAAATCTGGATATGATAGTGTGTCTGTGTATTCACCAAAATGGACTACAGAATATGGACTGTGGCATGCGTCTGTGTATTCACCACAACGGACTACAGAATCTGGAATGTGACATGCGTCTGTGTATTCACCACAACCGACTACAGAATCTGGACTGTGACGTTCGTCTGTGTACTCACCACATTTGATTACATAACCTGGACTGTGACATGCGTTTTTGTATTCACCACAATGGACTACAGAATCTGGACTGTGATATGCGTATGTGTATTCACCTCAACGGACTACATATTCTGGACTGTGACGTGCGTCTCTGTATTCACCACAATGGATACAAAATCTGGACTATGTCATAGGTATGTGCTTTCACCACAATATATTACAGAATATGGACTGTGACATGTATCTGTGTATTCATCACAATGGACTACAGAATGTGGAATGTGACATGTGTTTATTCACCATAATGGACAAGACAATCTGAATGTGACAGTTTGTCTGTGTATTCACCAAAATGGACTAAAGAATCTGGACTATGACATGGTTCTGTGTATTCACCACAACGGACTACAGAATCTGGACTCTGACGTTTGTCTGTGTATTCACCACAACGGACTACATAATCTGGACTGTGACGTGCGTCTGTGTATTCACTACAACTGACTACAGAATCTGGAATGTGACGTGCGTATGTGTATTCACCTCTACGGGCTACATAATCTGGAATGTGAAATGCGTCTGTGTATTCACCACAACGGACTACAGAATCTGGACTGTGACATGCGTCTGTGTATTCACCACAATGGATTATAGAATCTGGACAGTGAAGTATTCTGTGTATTGACCACAATATACTACATAATCTGGACTGTGACATGCGTCTGTGTACACCCCACAGTGATTACAGAATCTCGTCTGCGGCATTTGTATTGTGTATTCACCACTATGGACTACATAATCTGGACTGTGACGTGCGTCTGTGTATTCACCACAACGGTCTACAGAGTCTGGACTTTGACATGCGGCTTTGTATTCACCACAATGGTATACAGAATGTGGACTGTGAAGATCGTCTGTGTATTCATCACAATGGACTACATAATCTGGACTGTGACGTGCTTCCGTGTATTCACCACAATCGAATACAGAATCTGGATTGTGACATGCGTCTGTGTATTTTCCACAACGGACTACAGAATCTGGACTGTGACATGTGTCGGTGTATTAAACACAAATGGCGACATAATCTGGATTGTGACATGTGTCTGTGTATTCAACACAATGGACCAAATAATCTGGACTGTGATATTTGAATTGTGCATTCACCACAATGGACTACATAATCTGGACCGTGCCATTTGTATTGTTTATTTACCACAATAGACTACATAATCTGGTATATGATATGTGTCTGTGTATTCACCACGACAGACTACATAATCTGCTCTGTAACATTTGTGTTGTGTATTCACCACAATGGTTTACAGGTTTGGACTGCGATATGCTTCTGTGTATTCACCACAATGGACTACAAAATCTGGACTATGATATAGGTCTGTGTATTAAACACAATATTATACAGAATCTGGACTTTGACATGCGTCTGTGTATTCACCACAATGGACAAGAAAATCTGGATGTGATAGTTTGTCTGTGTATTCACCAAAATGGACTACAGAATATTGACTGTGGCATGCGTCTGTGTATTCAAAATGGACTTCAGAATCTGGACTATGACATCGGTCTGTGTATTCACCTCAATATATTAAAGAACTTGGACTGTGACATGCTTCTGCGTATTCATCACAATGGAGTACAAAATGTGGACTGTGAAATGTGTTTGTGATTTCACAACAATGAACAAGATGATATGGATGTGACGGTGTGTCTGTGTATTCACCACAATGGAATACAGAATCTGGACTGTGACATTCGTCTGTGTATTCACCACAATGGATTATAGAATCTGGTCTGCGACATTTGTATTGTGTATTCACCACAATGGACTACATAATCTGGACTGTGACATGCGTCTGTGTATTCATCACAATTGAATACAGAATCTGGACTGTGACACGCGTCAGTGTATTCACCACAATTGTATACAGAATTTGGACTGTGTCATGTGTCTGTGTATTCACCACAATGGGCCAAATAATCTGGACTGTGATATTTGAATTGTGCATTCACCACAATGGACAACATAATCTGGAATGTGCCATTGGTATTGTTTATTTACCACAATAGACAACATAATCTGGTGTGTGAAATGTGTCTGTGTATTCACCACGACAGTCTACATAATCTGCTTTGTGATATTTGTATTATGTATTCACCACAATGGACTACAAAATCTGGACTATGACATAGGTATGTGTATTAACCACAATATTTTACAGAATCTGGACTGTGACATTCGTTTGTGTATTAACCACAATGGACAAGAAAATCTGGTTGTGACGGTGTTTCTGTGTATTCTCCAAAATGGACTACAGAATATGGACTGTGATATGCCTCAGTGTATTCACAAAAATGGACTTCAAAATCTTGACTATGACATGGTTCTGCGAATTCACCTCAATGGATTACAGAATCTGGACTGTGACGTGCGTCTTTGTATTCACAACAATGGATTACATAATCTGGACTGTGACGTGCGTCTGTGTATTCATCACAACGGACTACAGAATCTGGAATGTGACGTGCGTCTCTGTATTCACCTCTAAGGACTACATAATCTGGAAAGTGACATGCGTCTGTGTATTCACCACAATGGACAAGAAAATCTGGATGTGATAGTTTGTCTGTGTATTCACCAAAATGGACTACAGAATATTGACTGTGGCATGCGTCTGTGTATTCAAAATGGACTTCAGAATCTGGACTATGACATCGGTCTGTGTATTCACCTCAATATATTAAAGAACTTGGACTGTGACATGCTTCTGCGTATTCATCACAATGGAGTACAAAATGTGGACTGTGAAATGTGTTTGTGATTTCACAACAATGAACAAGATGATATGGATGTGACAGTGTGTCTGTGTATTCACCACAATGGAATACAGAATCTGGACTGTGACATTCGTCTGTGTATTCACCACAATGGATTATAGAATCTGGTCTGCGACATTTGTATTGTGTATTCACCACAATGGACTACATAATCTGGACTGTGACATGCGTCTGTGTATTCATCACAATGGGCCAAATAATCTGGACTGTGATATTTGAATTGTGCATTCACCACAATGGACAACATAATCTGGAATGTGCCATTGGTATTGTTTATTTACCACAATAGACAACATAATCTGGTGTGTGAAATGTGTCTGTGTATTCACCACGACAGTCTACATAATCTGCTTTGTGATATTTGTATTATGTATTCACCACAATGGACTACAAAATCTGGACTATGACATAGGTATGTGTATTAACCACAATATTTTACAGAATCTGGACTGTGACATTCGTCTGTGTATTAACCACAATGGACAAGAAAATCTGGTTGTGACGGTGTTTCTGTGTATTCTCCAAAATGGACTACAGAATATGGACTGTGATATGCCTCAGTGTATTCACAAAAATGGACTTCAAAATCTTGACTATGACATGGTTCTGTGAATTCACCTCAATGGATTACAGAATCTGGACTGTGACGTGCGTCTTTGTATTCACAACAATGGATTACATAATCTGGACTGTGACGTGCGTCTGTGTATTCATCACAACGGACTACAGAATCTGGAATGTGACGTGCGTCTCTGTATTCACCTCTAAGGACTACATAATCTGGAAAGTGACATGCGTCTGTGTATTCACCACAACGCACTACAGAACCTGGACTGTGACATGCGTCTGTGTATTCACCACAATGGACTACAGAATATTGACTGTGAAGTGCGTCTTTGTATTGACCACAATATATTACATAATCTGGACTGTGACATGCGTCTGTGTATTCACCACAATTGTTTACAGAATCTCGTCTGTGACATGCGTCTCTGTATTCATCACTATGGACTATGGAATGTAGGCTGTGACATGTGTCTGTGTATTCAACACAATGGACTAGAGATTCTGGACTGTGACAAGTTTCTGTGTAATCACCACAACGGAATACAGAATCTGGATTGTGACCTGCATCTGTGTATTCACCAAAATGGACTACAGTATCTGGACTGTGAAGTGCCTCTGTGTAGTCACCACAATGGACTACATAATCTGGACTGTGATATGCGTCTGTGTATTCACCACAACGGACTACAGAATCTGGACTGTGACATGCGTGTGTGTATTCACCAAAATGGAATACAGAATCTGGACTGTAACGTGCGTTTTTGTTTTCACCACAGTGGACTACAGAAACTGGACTGTGACATTCGTCTGTGTATTCATCACAATGGACTACAGAATGTGCACTGTGAAATGTGTCTCTGTGTTCACCACAATTGACAAACAAATCTGGATGTGACAGTGTGTCTGTGTATTCACCACAATGTGATACAGAATCTTGACTGTGATAAGCGTTTGTGTATTCACCACAATGGACTACATAGTCTGGAATGTGACGTGCGTCTGTGTATTCACCACAATGGAATACAGAATCTCGTCTGTGAGATGCGTCTGTGTTTTCACCACAATGGAATACATAATCTGGACTGTGACATGCGTGTGTGTATTCACCACAATGGATTACAGAATATGGATTGTGACGTGTGTCTGTGTATTCACCAAAACGGACTACATAATCTGGACTGTGACATGTGTCCGTTTATTCACCACAATGGACCAAAGAATTTGGAATGTGACACGTGTCTGTGTATTCACCACAATGGATTACAGAATCTGGTCTGCGACATTTGCATTGTGTATTCACAACAATGGACTACATAATCTGTGACATGTGTATGTGTATTCAACACAATGGACTACAGAATCTGGAATGTGAAATGTGTCTGTGTATTCACAATAACGGACTACAGAATCTGGACTGTGACAGGCGTCTGTGTATTCATCACAATGGACTACAGAATCTGGAATGTGAAATGTGTCTGTGTATTCACAATAACGGACTACTGAATCTGGACTGTGACAGGCGTCTGTGTAATCACCACAATGGACTACATAATCTGGAGTGTGATATGCGTCTGTGTATTCACCACAATTTATTACAGAATCTATTCTGTGACATAGTTCTTTTGATTCACCACAATTGAATACATAATCTGTACGGTGACGTGTGTCTGTTTATTCACCAAAACGGACTACATAATCTGGACTGAGACGTGCGTCTGTGTATTCACCACAACGGACTACACAATCTGGACTGTGACATGTGTCTGTGTATTCAACACAACGGACTACATAATCTGGAATGTGTCATGTGTATGTGTATTCACCACAATGGATTAGGGAATCTGGACTGTGATATGCGTCTCTGTATTCACCTCAATGGAATACAGAATCTTGACTGTGACATGCGTTTGTGCATTCACCACAATGGACTACATAATCTGGACTGTGACGTGGTTCTTTGTATTCACCACAATGGAATACACAATCTCGTCTGTGAGATGCGTCTGTGTTTTCATCACAATGGAATACATAATCTGGACTGTGACATGGACATGGACATAGACTATGGAATGTAGACTGTGACATGTGTCTGTGTATTCAACACAATGGACTACAGAATCTGGACTTTGACATGTTTTTGTGTACTCACCACAACGGACTACATAATCTGGACTGTGACATTCGTCTGTGTATTCACCACAATGGAATACAGAATCTGGACTGTGACGTGCGTTTTTGTGTTCACCACAGTGGACAACAGAAATTCGACTGTGACATTCGTCTGTGTATTCATCACAATTGACTACAGAATGTGGACTGTGAAATGTGTCTTTGTATTCACATCAATGGACAAAAAAATCTGGATGTGACAGTGTGTCTGCGTATTCACCATAAAGGACTACAGAAACAGGATTGTGACGTGCGTCTGTGTATTCACCACAATGGACTACATAATCTGGACTGTGATGTGTGTCTGTGTATTCACCACAATGGACTACAGGATCTGGACTGTGACGTTCTTCTGTGTATTCACCACATTTGATTACAAAACCTGCGCTTGTGTATTCACCACAATGGACTACATAATCTGGACCTGTGAAATGTGTCTGTGTATTCACAACAACGGACTACAGAATCTGGAATGTGACATGCGGCTGTGTATTCACCACAACGGACTACAGAATCAGGAATGTGACATGCGTCTGTGTATTCACCACAACGGACTACATAATCTGGACTGTGACGTTCGTCTGTGTATTCACCACATTTGATTACATAACCTTGACTGTGACATGCGTTTTTGTATTCACCACAATGGACTACAGAATCTGGACTGTGATATGCGTCTGTGTATTCACCACAACGGACTACATATTCTGGACTGTGATGTGCGTCTCTGTATTCACCACAATGGATCCAAAATATGGACTATGACATATGTATGTGTATTCACCACAATATATTACAGAATATGGACTGTGACATGTATCTGTGTATTCATCACAATGGACTACAAAATGTGGACTGTGACATGTGTCTGTTTATTCACCACAATGGAGAAGACAATCTGAATGTGACTGTTTGTCTGTGTATTCACCAAAATGGACTAAAGAATCTGGACTATGACATGGTTCTGTGTATTCACCACAATATATTACAGAAACTGGAATGTGACATGCGTCTTTGTATTCACCACAATGGACTACAGAATCTGGACTCTGACGTTTGTCTTTATATTCACCACAACGGACTTCAGAATCTGGACTGTGACGTGCGTCTGTTTATTCACTTCAACTGACTACAGAACCTGGACTGTGACTTGCGTCTGTGTATTCACCACAATAGTCTACAGAATCTGTTCTGTGACATTTGTGTTGCGTATTCACCACAATGGACTACATAATCTAGACTGTGACATGTGT
Organism: Lamellibrachia satsuma; assembly: GCA_033239005.1. Lineage (NCBI taxonomy): Eukaryota > Metazoa > Annelida > Polychaeta > Sabellida > Siboglinidae > Lamellibrachia > Lamellibrachia satsuma. The sequence continues at coordinate 5,354,545 of BSQZ01000021.1, read as the reverse complement.
CTGTGAATTCACCACAATGGACTGCTGTTTCTGGACTGTGACATATGTCTGTGTATCCACCACAATGGACTACATAATCTGAACTGTGACATGTGTATGTGGATTCACCACAATGGATTACAGAATATGGACTGTGACATGGATATGATCCGTGCAAACGGCAGTTAAAGGCCACAAGGCACTTAATTTGTGGCAGTTGCAGTAACTGGGTGGAATTCGTCAAATCTGGGTGCGAGAAGTCCTGGGCTGAGGTCCTGGCAGATAGTTTTAGTTTTGAGTGTAGGGGATGTACGAAGATGAAGGAACTAGAGGTGGAGTTGGAAGAGCTGAGGCTGCTCGTTGTGGCAATGGTGGGAAGGGAACAGGGGGTTTGTGCCAGTAGTTCCCGTGGGGGAACAGTAGATGATAAAGTGGGGAAAGACACAAGAGATGCTAGGGAGAGCTCACCGCAGCCTGGGAGGAAGCTGAGAGGAGGGAAGGTGACAGGTCGTAGGGAGACAGGACGAAAGGAGACGGGAAGGAAAGGAACTGAAGGGAAGACAACCGGAGTGAAGGAGAGGGGAATAGGGGAGACAGGAGGGAAGGAGAAGGGAGTGGGGGAGACGGGAGGGAAAACAACCGGAGTGAAGGAGAGGGGAGTGGGAGAGACAAGAGCAAAGGAGTGGGAAGTGGGGGTGACAGGAGGGAAGGAGACAGGAGGGAAGGGGTCACGACAGAATGTGATGGAGGGGATCGAACGGAAGAGTTATTCTGCAGCAGTGATAGAGGGGGCGAGGAAGAGAGCGAGGGTATTTGTGGGGGATTCGATAGTTAGGAAGACCGACAGAGTCTTAAACAAGGGAGATGATGCTGTGGTCTGCTTGCCTGTAGCCAAATTAGAGGCTATAACTGAGAGGGTAAAAAACATCGTAGGCTCGGGTAAGGGTGGATCTGTTGTAGTACACGTAGGGACAAATAACGTAGAGATGGAGGGTACAACTGCCATAGTTAGGAAATATAGGCAGTTGGTCAGAACACTAAAGCAGACGCGGGTTGAGCAGGTAATACTGTCAGGGATTCTATCTGTAATGGGCAGGAGGAGTCACAAATATCGAAATTGTCGGGGGATGGCAATTAACATGTTAGTCCAGAAGCTATGTAGGGAAGAGGAAGTTAGATTTGTGGATTTATGGGGAAGTTTTGTTGGGAGGGCTGATATGTACATGAAGAATGGGCTTCATTTAAGTGGAAAGGGGGCGGCAGTATTCGCGGACAAACTTTCAGCAGCAGTAGATAGTGACTTGGGTACAATGACAAATATTTTTGGAAGTAAACATTCTTTAAACTAGAAGTGCAGGGGGTTACCTAGAGGTGTCTCAAGCAGAACAAGAGGCCACTAGCACAGATAAACCAATATCAAATCATCCGAAAAACATCTCTGAAAAAGGTTATAGATGCGTATGTTTAAATGCAAGGAGCATAGCAAATAAAAAAAACGAATTAAACATTATGGTAGAAGATACTGACCCTCACATAATTGGTATAACAGAATCATGGGCCAACATAGATATAACAGATGCTGAATTAGGACTGACAGGATATGTAATGTTTAGGAAAGATCGAATAGGAAGAAGGGGCGGGGGAGTTATTTTATATGTTAAAGAATCTATTCTGGCTGATGAAATAAAACTAGAAAGGGAAGCAGATTGCGATCAAGCTGTTTGGTGCAAAACTGTTTCAGGAAATACAAAATTAACTATTGGATTAGTCTACCGAAGTCCAAACATAAACGAAGAGGACAACACAAAAATAAAAAACACTATGAAGGAAGTTAGTAAAGGGGAATGTATCATATTGGGATATTTTAACCATGGACACTTACAATAGAATTCTCTAGAGTGCACAGGGATTGAGGTCCAACAATTTCTATTTTTAATCCAGGATATCTTTCTTACTCAGCACGTACTAGAACCAACCAAGGGAGAAAAATGTATTAGATATAGTTTTGTCATCACAAAAAGAATTAGTGGACAATGTAAAAATATTTGAACCATTGGGTAATAGTGACCATAATCAAATACATTTTGACATCAATGTAAAATCAGAAAGTAAAAATAAGAAAACGTACAAGAGAAACTTCCATAAAGGTAACTACAAAGATATGAGAAAATACTTAGCAAAGCTAGATTGGAATAACATGCTGATGAATAAGACCGCAATTGAATGTTGGAATATTCTAAAATATGAAATTGAGAGTATCATCGATAAATTTGTTCCCTTCCAAAAACAAGGAAAACGGTGTAGAAAGAAACACTTGTCAAAAGAGGCTATTAGAAAAATAATGATAAAACAAACTATGTGGAGGGTTTATAGGCGTACCAGAAAGGAAGAAGACTATGGAAAATACAAAGAGGCACTTAATGCAGCTACAACTGAAATCAGACAATCTAAAAGAAGCTATGAGCAAAAACTAGCAAGTAACATAAAAAATGACAGCAAGAGTTTTTATGCATATGTCAGGAGTAAACAAAACGTACAAGACAAGGTTGGACCTCTAGAAGACAGTGCTGGAAATATAATATCACAGGGGTTTTTAATGGCGGAAGACCTAAATGGTTACTTCAGTTCAGTGTTTACCAAAGAAGATATTAGTTCATTACCAGTTGCTGATGCTAAATTTCAGGGGGCTAAATCTGACTATTTAAGTCCGTTATTTGTAACTCCAGAATTTGTATCTAAGAAAATAAAGGCAATGAAGGATAACAAATCACCGGGAGTTGATGGGATTCCTCCAAAATTACTAATGGAAACAGTAGAACAAATCAGTATACCACTTGCAAGAGTATTCAACTTGTCATTAAAAGAGGGAGTTGTTCCGTTTGAATGGAAAGAAGCAAACATCATACCATTATTTAAAAAGGGTTCGAGAAATAAGTCAGATAATTACAGACCAGTGAGTTTAACGTCAGTGATTTGTAAATTATTAGAAAGGTTAATTAAAGACCATATGGTGGACTTCCTCGTTAAGCATAAATTATTAAATTCATCTCAACATGGATTCCTTAAAGCGAGGTCATGCTTAACAAATATGTTATGTTTTTTGGAAGAAATCACTAAGTGGATAGACGTGGGATCGCCAGTAGATATTATCTACTTAGATTTTCAGAAAGCTTTTGACAAAGTGCCACATCAAAGATTACTACTTAAATTAAAAGCCCATGGTATCGGGGATAGCATAACTGACTGGATAGCACAATGGCTGACTGACAGAAGACAACGAGTTGTAGTAGATGGAGAAGTTTCAAATTGGAAATCGGTTTTGAGTGGGGTTCCTCAAGGATCAGTATTAGGACCTATATTATTCTTAATTTATATCAATGACTTGAACGACAGTATAACAAGTAACGTACTGAAATTTGCGGATGACACAAAACTGTTTAGAAAGGTTAATACTGATGGTGATAAACAACATTTACAAAACGATCTAGACAGATTAGTGAAATGGTCTGAGAAATGGCAGATGCTGTTCAATTTTGGGAAATGTAAATGCCTACATACAGGACATGGGAACTTGAATGTAAACTATAAAATGGGAGATACTGTTCTGGGTACTACTGTAAAAGAAAAGGACTTAGGAGTTAAAATAAGCGTTGATATGAAAGTTTCAGAGCAGTGTGGTATTGCAACTTCAAAGGGTAATCAAATTCTTGGATTGATTAGAAGAAACATAACATACAAAGGAAAAAAGTTAATTAAACCTCTTTATAAAGCAATAGTTATACCTCATTTAGAATACTGTATACAAGCATGGAGACCATATCGTAAGAAGGATATAAATACACTTGAACGCATACAAAGGAGAGCAACTAAAATGATTCCAGAACTGAGAGACCTTAGTTATGAAGAACGCCTGAAAGAATGTGGTTTAACAACTCTAGAGACAAGGAGGTTAAGAGGAGATCAGATTGAAGTTTTTAAGATATTGAATGGGTATGAAAATATTGATAGAAATATGTTTTTCTCACTCAAGAAGGATAGCAGAACTAGAGGACATGAGGTAAAATTAGTAAAGGATCAATGTAGATTGGACATCAGGAAGCACTCGTTCTCACAGAGGACAATAAATGAATGGAACAAATTGTCTACAGATTGTGTAACTGCTAGCAGCGTGAATATGTTTAAAAACAAGGTTGACACATATCTCTGGAGGGCGGGCTATAAGTAGATGGACATTGTTGGACTCTCGATAAGCCAATGGCTTCCTTGTCCACTTGCCATCTGGGCCTTTGGCTTGGATGGCAAATCTTGTTAAATCTCTTGTTAAATGTGTTTGTGTATTCACTTCAATGGATTACAGAATATGGACTGCTACCTTTGTATTGTGTATTCACCACAATGGACTACATAATCTGGACTGTGACATGTGTCTGTGTGTTCGCCACAATGGTCTACAGAATCTAGACTGTGACATATGTCTACGTATTCACCACTCGATACAAAACACTAACCACCACTCGGTACAGAACATTAACTACAATTCGATACAAAACACTAACCGTCACTCGAAACAAGACACTAACCGTCACTCAAAACAAAACAATAACTGCCACTCGATACAAAACATTAACCGCCACTACATACAAAACACTAACCCGTACGCGACATAAAACTCTTAACCCCTACTCGACATAAAACACCAAAACCAGAGGGATATGTTCTCCCTCTCCACGTAATATCTGCCTAAAGGAAAACAGGAGTATACACCATACCTGGCACCTTCATCTCCTTCACATTCTCCTGGGTTGTCCTGACTTCTTTCAGCTGTTGTTCATGGACCTCCAACTGACTGGCCATGTGTTGTTCATGGACGTCCAGCTGACTGACCATCTGTTGAAGTTGATCTGTGTTCTTTTGGCCTTGTACTAAAACAAATATATTTGTCATTTCATATTATAATCGTTATTCATAAAGGTTGAGGGGAGGAGTTGGAGGGTTGGAAGATTATGAGTGTTGGAGGAGGAAGAAGAGTAGGAGGGACACGAGGAGGAAGAGTAGGAGTAGGGGAGGAGGATGAGTGTAGGAGTGGGAGGGTTGGAGGAGGAATAAAGGTTGAGGGGAGGAGTTGGAGGGTTGGAAGATTATGAGTGTTGGAGGAGGAAGAAGAGTAGGAGGGACACGAGGAGGAAGAGTAGGAGTAGGGGAGAAGGATGAGTGTAGGAGTGGGAGGGTTGGAGGAGGAATAAAGGTTGAGGGGAGGAGTTGGAGGGTTGGAAGATTATGAGTGTTGGAGGAGGAAGAAGAGTAGGAGGGACACGAGGAGGAAGAGTAGGAGTAGGGGAGGAGGATGAGTGTAGGAGTGGGAGGGTTGGAGGAGGAATAAAGGTTGAGTTGAGGAGTTGGAGGGTTGGAAGATTATGAGTGTTGGAGGAGGAAGAAGAGTAGGAGGGACACGAGGAGGAAGAGTAGGAGTAGGGGAGGAGGATGAGTGTAGGAGTGGGAGGGTAGGAGGAGGAATAGTATCAGTAGGAGCAGGGGGGAGGAGGACGGCGAATGAGTGGGAGGGTTTGAAGAGGAGTGGGAAGGTTGAGGAGGAAGAAGAGTAAGAGTAGGGGCGGGGGGAGTGGGACGGTTGGAGGTGGAAGAGGAATGGGAGGAGGAGGGGAGTGGGAGGGGGCAGAGGAGGAGGAGGAGGAGGTTTGTTCCTTATGTAATGTGTAACAGCCTTTTCAAACAAAGAAAATTGTCAATACAAGTTGGGTAGTTTTAGTTTGCCATAATTTTGTGACCAACATGTCCGCTATCATAGGCTGTGTGTGGAGGTTAATGTCTATCTAAATAGTTAAGTTTTGTTGGATATAGAGGTTAGCTATTTCCTGTATACACATCTGACTATATGCCGATCAGAGAAAACAGCAATGATATCCTGGTGAAATATGTAGACGATAAATACCTGACAGGCCTGATATCCAACAATGATGAGACAGCGTATCGTGAAGAGATCGGAAAGCCTTCGACATGGTGCAACGCAAATTATCTTGAACTTAACACAAAATAGACAAAGGAGATAATTGTGGACTTCAGAAAGAAAAAACAAACACCACCACAACACGTGTTGCAAAATGAAAATGTGGAGCGTGTGACACCAGTAACTAGGAGTGACTATTACAGAACAGCTGGACTGGAGCAATAACACCCAACTCCTCGTGAAGAACCTGCAGAAGAGACTCTACTTTATGCGAACTCTAAGAAGCTTCAAAGTGGACAAGACAATTCTACAACTTTTCCACCGTGCGCTTGTAGAAACTGTACTGACATTCTCCGTCATCTGTTGGTTCAGTCAGCTCACAATAAGAGACAGAACGAAGCTGCAGCGAGTGATTTTCAGATCCTCAAATATCGCAGGGACTGAATTTCCTCCCCTTGACCGTATCCATTTCTTACACATTGAAAGAAAGTCTGAGGCAATTTGAACTGATCCTAATCACCCCCTGCAGCCACTCTTCATAGCAGCAAAGTCGGGTAAATGATATATCTATGTGAAAACCAGAATGAAAAGATATTCAGAGTCTTTTATCTCATAGGCAGTCAGATTTTTAAACGTGTGATGATCTATTTTTGTCTCACGCATTCTTATAGATGACTCTGTTTTTTTTCTTCTGTTTGTTATGTTTCTTAAACTGTTTTGCTTGCAATATTCATACCTGTGCAATATATTTTGTTCGTTGTTCATTGGAATGCTTATTTCTTAAAATAGTGTATATTTCTCTACATTTGTGTTGTAATTATTTTGTTTGTATTTTTCTAATTTGCTGCTGTACGACTCAGTGTATTTTCCTTTCTTGGAATGAATAAGATATGACTATGGCTTGACTATACTGATTATCTAGTGTACGTTTTGTTGGATATGGAGGTTAATGATTATCTAGATAGTGTACATTTAGTTGGAGATGGAATTTAATGATTATCTAGATAGTGAACGTTTTGTTGGATATGGAGGGTAATGATTATCTAGATAGTTTACGTTTTGTTGGATATTATCAGTACTTTTACTGTGATTTTCCTCCGCTATTGGTATTTTGTTTAATACTGAGCTTATCCACCATGTATGACTGTTTCTACTTAAAACAATAGCTGACTAGAAAACCTTTAAGTACACTATGACCTGTTGATGTTGCCTTTGCAGCCGGGACATCTCATGACTTTGTTGCTGCTGGTGCCTTGAAGCTGAGCAATGCCACAGACATGCTGATGCTGGACTGCTGTTCATGAGATAAACGAGGCATTGTTATCAATCTGTTCAGTAATTGCCGTAGTAATTCTATATCATAGTCTGAATCCATTATGAAGCAGGGATTGTACTTTTATATAATTGATCATTCAAAAACAATACGTCAAAGGATGCAAAATTTTAAATAATGCAAAACTTCAACAACTTTCTTCTCACAGTAAAATTAAGAAAATAAAGGCAATTTAACAAGATTTAACCAGATGACAAGTGGACAAGGAAGAAATTGGCTTATTGAAACTCCAACAATGTTCATCTACGTGTAACCCGCCCTCCTAAGATATGTGTCTACCTTGTTTTAAACATATTCACGCTGCTATCAGTTACACAATCCGTAGATAAATGGTTCCATTCATTTATGAGAACAAGTACTTCCTAATATCCAATCTGCACTGATCCTTTACTAATTTTACCTTATGTTCTCTAGTTCTACTATCTTTCTTGAACAAAAACATATTTCTATCAATATTTTCATACCCATTCAATATCTTAAAAACTTCAATCTGATCTCCTCTTAACCGCCTTGTCTCTAGAGTTGTTAAACCACATTCTTTCAGGCGTTCTTCATAACTAAGGTCTCTCAGTTCTGGAATAATTTTAGTTGCTTTCCTCTGCATGCGTTCAAGCATATCTATATCTTTCTTACGATATGGTCTCCATGCTTGTATACAGTATTCTAAATGAGGCCTAACTATTGCTTTATACAGAGGAATAACTATCTTTTCGCCTTGTAAGTTATATATGGACCTGGACTAACTGCTTAAGGTCAGGGGCCGTATATTTGGACTTGGACTAACGCCTTAAGGTCAGGGGTCGTATGTATGGACCTGGACTAACGCCTTAAGGTCAGGGTCCGTATGTATGGACCTGGACTAACGCCTTAAGGTCAGTGACTGTATGTATGGACCTGGACTAACGACTTAAGGTCAGGGGCCGTATGTTTGGATCTGGACTATTGCCTTAAGGTCAGGGACCGTATGTATGAGCCTGGACTAGCGCCTTAAAGTCAGAGGCCGTATGTATGGGCTTGGAATAACGCGTTAAGGTCAGGGGTTGTATGTATGGGCCTGGAATAACGCCTTATGCCATATCAGCGTAATGCCGATTCTATAGCGTAAGCCGGCTAGTCGGTATGCATGAACACCGACTAGGTTCAATTTGCCACTATATCCAGGCGTATGTTTACAACCAAGAACCACCAGAACTAACTGCTTGGTCTCTGGCATAAGAACCACCAGGACTAACTGCTTGGTCTCTGGCATAAGAACCACCAGGACTAACTGCTTGGTCTCTGGCATAAGAATAGGGCAAATGCTAGATTGGGGCAGTGATTGTTTGGCGTAAATGACGCCGATGACATTGACATAAAATAGAATATTCAATGATTGAAATAATCCTGTGGATATCGTTTATACATTCAAAGTTCAGATTTATATGCTTAGATTTACTGTCTAACATTGCCGATTATTATGCTCATGACCATATCGGTGTATAGCAGCGGTTTGTTTGGTAGTCCGTTCCCTGTCTGTTTTGGCCACACACACTACTTAGTCGTCAATTTAAAAATGTTATATTTCTTTTTTAATGCCATCCTCCTTGCGAAAGTTGTGGCGTCTGACACCTAACGCACGCGTTTACCTTGGCTTCAGCTTGGCGGTTGCCTGTGCATAGTGCAATGGAATGTGTAATGAATACCATGGCCTAGTCTGTAGAGTCAGGGTTCTTACCGGTGGTCCTTAAAGGCTTCAGGGGGTCCGTGAACTTGGGGAAAAACCTTATTAGTTTGTCGAGTTCTTTCCTGTTTATGTGTTTTTTTCTGGGAGGACACTGCTAGAATAGAGCCTAATCTATAGGTTTCAGTCTACAGTTGATATTCCCATTAGTTGTCATGATTACGGCACGGAAGCGAATGCCAGCGCCTCGTGTCACCGACTTTCCTGATGTCATTAGCATTTATCAGCAGCTGGGTGTCATCATAGTCAGCACCAGGATGTCATCATAGTTACAAGACTCCTGGGGAGGGCGTGATGCACTGAGTATACTGAAGCAATATGAGGTAAAGTGACTGAGGAACAATAAATATAATAGCAACAGCATTATCGCCCATACAGTGTCAACTGATGCGTGACGGCTAGCGCCCCATTGTTATGACTGACCGCTCGGCCAAAGTCCAGCTCCACACACCCAAACAACAAACAACAATCGATGGGGCCGAAGTCGCGCAAACATAGTTCTACGAGCGACGACTCTACCATGGCCAAACTAATGGAAATTCTGAAAGACGAGACTTTTGTCGCGAACTTCGCTGAACAAATCGCTGATGTTGTTGCACAGAAACTAAACGTGCGACTCGAGAACATGGAGAGAGTGACTGCTGCCCTGACCACAAAAATACGTACACTGGAGGAGAAGGTGGAAACCTTGGAGGCGGAGGCGGACAGACGCGAGCAGTACACGCGTCGTCCGAACCTCCAAATCTCAGGCATCCCAGAAACTACAAACGAGGTCACGAATGATCTAGTGATTACAACAATAAAGAAGTTGGGATTTGATAACATAGGCGTTTCCGATCTGGAAAGAAGCCATCGCATCGGCCAGAAGACTGACAATCGTGATCGCCCCCGTAGACGCACGATCATAGTGCGCTTTCGAAGCGAGGCGGTAAGAGATGACGTGTATCGGTCACGAACCAAACTCAAGAACCACAATCAACACCTCCGAGACGAACAAGTATATATCAACGAAGATCTGACGTCGAAGAGGGCATCACTAGCATACAAAGCTAGATCACTCAAAAAGGAAAACAAAATCAATGATTGTTGGACATATACAGGGAAAGTTCTCGTAAAGACAAACGCCGGAATGATCAAAGAAATCCAATCTGCAAAAGACTTGGACATATATTAAATGGATCTGAACATTCCTTGTTCACTGTACACTGAACACCTACACCTATCTCTGTTCACTGTCCACTGAACATTCCATGAATAATGATGCAGGAGTGACGACAATATAGACCTGCACAAAGGAACTTCAGTTAGCAAACAATGCAGACCTACACCCATCGTACAGACCTAGACCCATCGCATGGACAGAAGCCACAGGTAACACCACTAGTGCCAACTGCCAACATTTTGTGTAGTGGCATTATGGGGACCAAAGAGTTGGATATATATATTAAACGGCTCCGAACATTATTCTGAAGCATTCTTGAACATTCAAAGTTGCTACTACTGTGCCTCTGAACATTCTAAGTGGCATATGATATAATGATTATCGGGCCAGATATTGCAGCATATTAGTTACATATTATACTACTAATGTATTCTGGCATGAACAGGATCTCTCATTTTTCTTTTTAATTTTTAATTCTCCCCGAACAGTTAGTTCGATCGATGTCTGTGATGTCTCTTTTATCATACTTATTTTTTTTTTTTTTTCGTTGACAACAATTGTTACACAGACAACGTTTATTTTTATGTTTACCCATGTATGCATCTTCGTTGTTGCAGAATACATAACATCAAATTCGAATAACATCCACAAGATCATAACATTATCACGCTACAACACAAATCAACATATACGTACAATCAACATTAAACATTTTTAAACGATGCATATGAGGTATACAAATATAATCTCTCGAGAAATCACCTCACGCATATCAAGCTGCACAGTTCACATAAGCAAACTATGAACACTAAATGACATCGGATGAATCATTTCTACAGTATTTGGGTGGCTTACAGAACAACTTTTTAAATAATATCCTAGATGATAATACAAATCAGACTAATGAATTAAATTAATTAAAACCTATACGTCTAACCTCATATTTCGATTCGGATGCATTTGTTGCTTTATGTAAAAAGAAAAAAAATTGCTTCAGCATAATAAGCTCAAATATACAATCTAGTAATGCCAAATTTAGCGAACTAGAGGCATTCGTTGAGGAATTAAAAACTTAAAATGTTAAATTTAGTGTTATATGCCTACAAGAGAGTTGTATATCTAAAAAAGATAATTTCTCACACATACAGCTGGATGGATACAATTGCATTACACAGGGAAAACATCCAGTAAAAAGGGAGGACTAATCATATATGTTGATTCAAAATATACATACGAAGTGATTCAAAATCTAAACAACTATAAACTTTGGGAAGGGCTAATTATCAAAGTAAATGAAGGTGGTTTGACCAAACCAGCAATAATAGGAAATATGTATAGGCCTCCGAGGAATTTAATTGATAACTTGGAACAGTTTATAACATAATTTTCACCACTGCTATCATCCCTAGACCAAATACAACACAATGTAATATTTGCCGGTGATTATAACATAAACCTGCTAAAGTTAAATGAAGATGAACTGATCAGTGATTTCTTTGATCTTCTTACATCACACAGTATGTATCCCCAAATTACACTACCAACTAGATTTTCAGAAAGACACGGTACACTAATAGATACTCTTTTCTGTAAATTAACAAAAACAATTCTAGAGAACAGAGCAGGTATATTCATAAAACAATTCTCAGATCACCAACCCTATTTTATCTTTATGGACACAACACAAAACAAACAATTAAATCCTAAAACAACTAAGATACACATGGAAACTAGCCTTATTAAGAGTTAAACATGACATTCATACATCAGACATTTATAGCAAAATGGACAAGAGTCCTAATGCTGATACAAATTTCAATTATAATCTTATAGATCAAATAATAGAAACGACTAAAAATAAACACATACAAACCAAAGTTGTCAAATTCCACAAATATAGATATAAAAAATCAAACTGGATAACGAAAGGTACAACACAGCCTCGGGTCTAAACCTTCGTTTATTTGTGAATGAAGACCTCACGAAAATTCTTTCTGAACTTCTGTATGAACTTCGAAAAAAAAATGGACTGATTTCTGACTGTTGGTCTTTCAATGGGAATATCTTGTACAAAGACACTCAGGGTGTTGTCCATCAAGTACGAAGTAAACAGGACGCATGTTTCAAGGTGCGCCGTGTTTGACGCCTGCGTTGCGTAACCCCTGTGGACATTCACACTGCTGCGTCAAATGACGTAAGCATTGTCTGGCACTTGCACACTTGCACACCTTCAAGTAGCGTGAACCTACGTATTTAATTTCCATGGCACTATGACATTATTATTATTATTTCTTGATAAACAACATGAATGTATTTGATTAATATAACCTATCCATGTTATACGGATTGATGATTTATTACAGAGTATCATTTTATTTTTTCAGACTAAATACAATTACAGTAATATATTTAGTTATGCTGATTTGTAGTTGGTACATGCCAAATTATGGCAGTAGGTTATTATATTACTATTGTTTTTGTTTATATATATTTTTTTCGATATCAAGACTATAACCACCTAAGCCTATGTGCGCATATAATTTAATGGGCACGTGCGATTATTAATGATTGGCAGTCCTATCTCACCATTGTATTGTGACTTGTGTTATCACCATTAATCTCGGTACCTCGATGACCTCTGTGGTACGCATTTGTCTTTTTATTATATTTGTCATATTCTTGTTAATCCCAAATAATAGCGTTCGTTTCAGTATTTATATGTACTATTCTAATATTCCTACACAGGCAATTGTGGTGATTCGCAGCACAACATACAAGTTGACTCTATATTTTATCTCAAATATTATATTATGTATAATAAATAGCGGACAATCGGTTTTAATTGCATATTTTTTAACCAGAATTACGTATCCAAATAATGGATGATGATGAATCATTTATTCATTTTCAAGGAGGTACTAGCCGCAATTCTTTATTTAATATATTAGAGTTAGATGAAACACTTGATGAGGATATTCAACCAATATGTCATTCCCCTTATTATGATCTTGATAATTTTAAGTTACTGGCAGAAAGACACAACAAACGTTTTAATATACTAAGCACAAACATAGAATCAATTAATGCCAAACATAGTGAAATAGAAGCCTTCATGGAAGAACTTAACCTGATAAACTTTAAATTTAGCTTAATATGTGTTCAGGAATGTTGGCTTTCCAAGAATGATGATATGTGTAATTTACAACTTGAGGGATATCAGTGCATTAAACAAGGCAAAACATGTAGTAATAAAGGTGGACTGGTCATGTATTTAAGCAAAACATTTAACTACAAAGTAATTTTGTCTCTTAATCAGTATGATAATTGGGAAGGTCAATGTATTAAAGTAACTGGTGGTGGGCTATCTAAAGATATAATAATTGGCAACATTTACAGGCCCCCAAGATACCTTAATGAAAATTATAAACAATTCGTTTCCGAATTCACACCTATCATTTCGTCATTTGACAGAACAAACTCAGATGTTATTATTGCAGGAGACTTTAATATAAACATTTTGAAAATAAACGAAAAAGAAGTATTCGCGGAATTTTTTTATTCTTTAATATCATATAGCTTTTACCCCCACATCACACTTCCTACTAGGCTCTCTAAAATAATGGAACCCTAATTGATAATTTGTTTTGCAAATTAACTAAATCTACAATGAAGCCTAAATCAGGTATTTTAACTAAACAATTATCAGACCACCAACCATATTTCACTTTTCTAAATGCAGTTTCCCACACAGAACCTTTACCAAGATATATACAAATTACTGTACAGAACTCTGATTCAATATCTGATTTTATACACGAGGTTTTCTCATCAAATGTTTATAGTAAACTCGACCAATCTCCTAATGCAAACCCTAATGCAAATTATGATATCCTACATGACGTAATGCAATGTGCAAAAAATAAACATATGCCATATAAAACAGTTAAACTAAAAAAATAGAAACACAAGAAATCCGCTTGGATTACGTTAGGTCTGCTCAAATCCATTCGATACAGAGATAAATTATATAAGACACTAAAACTACTAGACCAGAATCATCAAAATACTTTGCAATTCGGTTCAACCTGACTACCTATAATACTATCCTTAAAAAAGCATACGTACTGCTAAACGCATACATTACGAATCGTGTTTTAACACATTCAAAAATAACATTAAAAAAAATTGGAAACAATTAATGGTATTCTTTCTAGAACATACAGAAAGAAAACGTTCCCCAATTCCTTTATTTATTACGAAAATACCATAGCAGATAAAACGGCAATTGCAAACACATTTAATTCATATTTTACCAATATTGGCCCAAATTTAGCCAACCAAATACAAAATTCCACAAATAAAACTTTCAGATTCTATCTTAATGGAAACCATAACAATGTATTTAATTTTCAAATTATTAATGAAGAAACAATATCTAAAACAATAGATGATATGCACACAAAAGCAAGTTGCGGATTTGACGGCATTTCTTCACGGCTTCTAAAGTTAATTAAACCTGTTTTGTTGACAAAATCTTTAACTTTAATCACAAACCAAATATTAACAACGGGTATCTTCCCCGACAAACTCAAAATTGCTAAAGTAATACCAATTTATAAAAAAGGGGAAGAAACCCTATTCTGCAAATACAGGCCAATATCAATCTTACCTGCAATTTCAAAAGTAATCGAAACAATTATTTACGCCCAGCTAGATTCTTTCTTGAAAAGACACAAACTAATGTACGATAGTCAGTATGGATTTAGAAAGGAACGTTCTACGGAATTTGCCGCTCTTGAATTAATTGATAGGATATTGACACGTATGGATAATAAGGAAATACCAATAAATATTTACTTGGACCTGTCAAAAGCATTTGACACTTTGGATCACTCAATATTAATCGATAAGCTAGAGTTTTATGGCGTAAAAAGTAGCTTTAGACCTATTAAAAAAATATTTAACAAATAGAAAACAGTACGTAGAATTTGAAGATGCCCAATCAGATATGCTTAATATCTCCACAGGCGTACCTCAAGGATCAATTCTAGGCCCTTTGTTATTTATAATTTACATAAATGACTTTGCCCAATCTAGTCCGAAATTCAACTTTATTATGTACGCCGATGACACGACACTTTCAAGTACCCTAGATTATTTCGCACAATATAGCAAAAATGAAAATGTAGAATTCATAATCAACACAGAACTGGACAAAATTAATGAGTGGCTTAAATTAAACAAATTATCCTTAAATGTAAATAAATCTAAATATATGATCTTCAAAACGGCTAGAAGAAATAATATGATAAATCCACTAACTATAAAAATAGATAATACATATATCGAAAAATGTCAAATAGGTGCTCAAGAATTATAGGTATCCTAAATAAACTTAAACGATTGTTACCTCTTAATATAAAGATTATGTTGTATAACACTTTGATATTGTCACATCTAAACTATGGCTTAACGGCCTGGGGCTATAGATGTGATAGACTAAAAAAACTTCAAAAGAAAGCCGTCCTAATTATATGTTTAAGTAAATATAATGCTCATACCGATCCACTGTTCAAAAGTCTTAATTTACTAAAGGTAGAGCATATTCTAAAATTGCAGGAACTAAAATTATATCATAAATTTTTAAACAATAAACTACCTGTCTACCTGCAAAACTTACCACTTGATCAAAACAATAGTGTTCACAACTTTAATACACGTGGTCAATATAATATACATACGATCAGGGTACACCACGAGTTTGCTAAACGAAGTCTCAGGTACAGTTTGCCACATACTATAAATAATGCACCTGATTTATTAAAAGACAAGGTCACCATTCACAGTTTACATGGTTTCTCAAATTATATCAAACTTTATTATCTGAATACATATATTGAACAATGTGCAATCCAAAATTGTTATATATGTCAACATGACTGACTATGTCTCCGTTCCTCCTTGGTTAAAATCACTCTATGTATATCCGATTGTAGGAATATAATTGGCATTTGTAATATACAGACATATCTATATTAATTTTGTTCACTCAGTAATTATGCATTAATATCTATAGGAATTTTTCGTTTTACAATTTAACAACGGATGAAATTAATCGACAGGGTGGCTTCTACGACAGCGATTATTTTTTAGTCTTAGTAGGAGTCTCCCGTCCCTTATATTACATTATCTTTTTTTTTCAGTCCGTACTCTATATTCTTACTACTAACGTAGTTACTACTCTGTTTTGTTGTCTTTGGGACGAATAAATATTTCCTGTTTCCTGTTTCCTATATTAAGATAAATTAAATATAGAGATAAATTATATAAACAACTGAATATGTTAGATGCTGATTCTGCACAATATAACACTTGTTGCACTAATCTAAAAACATACAACGTAATACTTAAGAAGAACATTCGTGAAGCAAAGAGATTACACTATGCACAACTTTTCGACAAATACAAATTCAATGCAGCAAATACATGGAAAGCAATTAATGAAATTATATCAAGACACAAATCTAGTACGCAATTTCCAACATATTTTAAACAAAATAATAAGATATATACTAATAAGATTGACATAGCAAATGAATTTAATCATATCTTTACGGAAACAGGCCCTAATCTTGCTGAAAGCATACCATGTACAATTGCAAATAATTTTACTAAATTTCTCAAAAACAAGAATAAAAATGGTTTCAGATTTACAGAAATACAAGAGGAATCCGTATCACAAATAATCAACAACCTTCCAAATAAAAATAGCTATGGTTGTGATGGAATATCCAGCAAATTATTATAACTTATTGAACCAGACACAGGGAAACCTTTAACATTATTAATAAATTAAGTGCTGAACACAGAACAATTTCCTGACAAACTTAAAGTAGCAAAAGTTATTCCTATATTTAAGAAAAATTATCCTACGTTATTCACAAATTATAGACCAATATCCCTTTTGCCTGTAATTTCAAAAGTATTGGAAAGAATTATGAATAACCAATTACTCATGTATTTACTAATACAAAACTACTGTCTGATAATCAATACGGATTCAGACCCCACCATTCAACTGAATATGCAGCTCTAGAAATAGTCGATAGGATCACTACACACTTGGATAACAACCAATTTCCCATCAGTATATTTCTTGATTTATCGAAAGCATTCAATACACTTGACCACACAATCCTCTTAAACAAAATTAGAACATTATGGGTTGGAACCATCAGCATTACAATTACTAAAGAGTTACTTAACAAACCGTGAGCAATTTGTAAAAATGTATGACATAAAATCAAATGTCTTACCTATAAATATGGGAGTCCCACAAGGCTCAATACTAGGTCCTCTGTTATTCATTATATATATTAACGATTTCTCACAAGCCAGTACTGTCTTTAAATTCATTACATATGCCGATGATACTTCTCTAGTAAGTACGCTCGGGTCCTTTGCAAATGGTACAAACAATCCAAATACTGAACATATGATAAATACAGAACTACACAACATAGCAGAATGGATAAAATTAAATAAATTAACATTAAATATCAACAAAACTAAATATATGATTTTTCAAATATCAAACAAAAAGGTAATAGTACCATCACTAACAATTGATGGTGTAAACATTGAAAGAGTCCAACATTTCAACTTCTTAGGTTTAATATTAGACACACATTTAAATTGGCATAAACACATTGAGAAAATAGCAAATAAGTGTTATAGGACAATCGGAATTATAAACAAGTTGAAGCATGTCTTACCAAAAAGTATCAGAATTATACTATATAATTCATTAATATTACCCCACATAAATTACTGCCTAATGATATGGGGCTACCAGTGTAATAGGATAAAAAAATTACAGAAGAAAGCAATTAGAATAATATCTGTAACCAAATATAGCTCACATACGGAACCATTATTTAAAAGCCTCTCTGTTCTAAAGGTTGAAGACTTACTTAAACTACAGATACTACGATTTTATTATAAATTCATGCACAAACAATTACCAGCATACTTACAAAACTGGCCGATAAACCAGAATGCACACATACATAATCATCTCACGCGTAAACACAACAAAATACACACATTTAGAACACAACACGAATTTGCCAAAACATTTCTTAAATATAATTTACCACATATCATCAACAACACTCCAGACATTTTAAAAGACAAGGTGACCACACACAGCTTACAGGGATATATATATTATGCTAAAAATTGTATTATAAAAAGCTATCTAAGCATATGCACCGAAGTTAACTGCTACACTTGCACGCATGGTCAATAATAAATAATTAATTCAGCTATACGTGTTAACGTTAAGTTACACAAGCGGAAATATACAATACATTCAATGAAAACGTACCAGGGTGGCTCCTATGAGAGCGACTTCTTTAGTCTTAATAGGAGTCTCCCAAATCCACGTTGTACTAAATATATGCGCTTACATACCTAATTTACACATAACTAATTTTTTGTAATGTATTAATTACTGTTACTGTAATATTATGTACAAATGGATCAATAAACAATTTTGTATATCTGTCTGTCTATCTGTCTGTCTTTATGTTTTATATGAATATAGGAAAACGTGACCATCAAAAAGTCTCAAACTTGTTACCTGCTGCTGTCATCACTGGCTGATCAAGGGTTGTCAAAATTATACATTTCTAGCTCTTGCAAAATGCACAGTAAGTGCGATACCCATCAATGTTGACCAATATTGGCACGAATTACAGCGCACACATGTATAGTGGACAAAAAAAACCAAATATTCTTCCACCTATTAAAATCATCTAAAAATCCACCAAACATAGCAATGTCCCTGCTCAAATGCACTTATGTTAGATCATATGAATTTTTCAAACACACTATGCCGTACATTCGTCTGTAACGCATTTTTGGGAAGTCTAACTGAGGCCTGACCTCTACAGGCTCCAGTCACAACCAGCGACGCCACTCGCACGATGTCTCATCCGTAGCTTTGCCGCAGTAGGACATAGCAGATGCGCCCATAGTAGAGCCGCGGGAGCCGTTCATATCTCCAAATGTGCGTCGTTCCCTGGAACTTATTGTACGCCAACGCCACTCGCCTCTCCACCTTTTCTATCTCTTTACCGCCTATAGTACACGAATGAGTAAACCTTTTTCACCGGAGTACTGGTTGGTTAAACTGATGCTAGTAGGGCAGCTGTTTTTATATGCTTGTCTTGGCACATTGACTTCAGCAAGCGTGTCTTTGCATGAACGCTCATGCGGGTCGCATGTACACAGGCCATCTTTGTTTTCATGTATTTCGCAGCCTTTGTTGGTAAGAAACGTTCTGTGTTGGTCCAGCAGCAAGAGTCGATCAGTTGCCGCTCGGGCGTCTATTCTCTGCTGCCTGTTGTCATCTGCATAACCGAGGCGACCTCCGCACGGGAGTGTGGTGCCGTCGTCAGGGTCGGTGCAGAGAGCGAATACAGACTCTAACACGCAGACAAATATGAGGAGAATCAAACAGTCGCCCTCCAATATTCCACGAAGACCTTGGCTTGACCGTACACTGGCCTGATGACGTTGAGTTTCTCTGGAAGCGAGTGCTTCACCAGTCAATGACAGCCCAATAATCAATGTACACGCATACACCACGTTCTATCGCAGCCACAATAGAGAGTTTTTGCAAACGAACCCATATCGGCTCCCTTCCCGATCTCGCGCGCCATCGGTACGGTGAGTAGGAGATTGGGGACCGAGTAGAGTTTTTCCAACATGCGTCAACGATCCTCGCGACCCGATCTTCTCGGATGGCGCAAACTACGTCTCCCTTTACTTGTGTTGTCCCACAAATAACATGTTTACTTAGAGCAGTTGCAAGTGCTGTTTTGATTTCCAAATTAGATCATCACACCTTGTATTTTTTTTTTTAATAAGTCTGAAGAATAAATAAATTGTAACATATTGTTTTGTTTATATGTGTAAATTTATATCAAAACATTTATGTTTTATATGAACTGAACAATTAATTAAATTCAACTAAATTTGCAGACTTTCCAATTCCAAAATTGCAAATCAATCTGGTTTGATTTTTAATTAATCAATTCTCTTATCAATTCAACACCAATTCAGATTTGACCAACTCCCGTAGTCATGATCATTTCCACTTTTGCAGATTTTTATTTCAGGATGGTGTTCACGTTCATTTTTAACAAGATTTAACAAGATTGCCATCTCAAACAACAAGTTCCAGATGGCAAGTGGTCAAGGAAGCCATTGGCTTATCGCGAGTCCAACAATTTTCTAATCTAAGTTTAGCCCGCCCGTATCAGATATCTGTCAATTCTATCTTTAAACATATTTACACTGCTAGCATTAACACAATCATTTGGTAGTGTGTTCCATTAATTTATCACCCTCTGTGAGAAAGAGTACTTTCTCATGTCCAACCTACACTGCTCCTTAACTATTGCTGCTTTGTGTCCTCTGGTTCTACTGCCTTCTTTAAGTTTGAAGAACATATTCCTATCAACATCCTCATAACCGTTCACTATTTTAAACACTTATGTTTGGTCTCCTCGTAGTCTCCTGGTCTCTAGTGTTGTCAAACCACATTGTAATAAGCAGCTTTCGTAACTAAGGTCTCTCAATTCTGGAATCATTTTAGTTGCTCTTCGTTGTATTCTTTCTAGCTTGTCTATGTCCTTTTAACGATACTGCCTCCATGCTTGAATACAATATTCCAAATATGGTCTAATTATTGCTTTGTACAGGGGTACAATTAGCTATACGCGATAGTTCTCCTAATTCGCCCTAGAATTTGATTTCCTTTCGAAGCAGCAATACCACATTGCTATGAAACTTTCATGTCAGCACTAAATGTTACTCCTAAGTTCTTTTCTTCTGTGGTTCTACAGCATCCCCCATTTTATTTTCTTCGTTTGTGTTTCTATGTCCTATGTGTATGCATTTACACTTCCCAAAATTTAATAACATTTGCCATTTTTCTGACCATTTAACTAATTTATCTAGATCATCCTGTAAACTTTGTTTATCTGTATTATTAGTAACCTTTCTGAATACTTTTGTGTCATCTGCAAATTTCAAGATTTGACAATGTCTTAGCGTTGGCATCGTTCCCATAAATAAATACCTCCTTTGTTGCACCCTTTGGGGGTTGCTAGCAGGGGGAATCCTGGTGTTCCTGGTAGGGGGAATCCCTACCTAAAATTTAAGTCATTGGCCATTCCATACTCAGGGAGCCCCTTTGAAAGATTTGACATTGTTTTTAGCGTTGGCTACATTCCCATCAATAAATACCGTCTTTTGCACCCTTTGGGGTTGCTGGCAGGGGGAATCCTCATCTAAAGTTGCTGTCATGGCCATTCCATATTCAGGGAAGCTCAATGTAAGAGTTGACACTGTTTTTAGCATTGGTGCCATTTCCAAAAACATATGCCCCCTTTTTGCAACCTTTGGGGGTGGCTGGCAGTGAGAATCCCCACCTAAAATTGTTTTTGTATTGGTCATTCTGTACTCACGGAACTCCAGTGAAAGATTTCACACTGTTTTTAGCATTGGCATCATTCCCATAATCCTTTGGGGATTGCTAGCAGGGGGAATCCCCACCTAAAATTTAAGGCATTATTAATGCAATACTCAGGAAACCCCTAGGGGACACTTGGACCTGCTTTTAGCCTTGGCATCATTCCTGTAAATAAATGTACTCTTTACCCCCTTCGATGGGTGATTTCGGGGGCATAAATGTAAATGTATCCACGATTATTAGAATGGAAATAATAACCACTGTGAACTCCACATATCTTTAATAGTTTGTTGGCGATGAAGTTTTGATGAGGAGACCATGTTAAGTTGGAGTCTAGTATGACTCCAAGAAATTTAAATTGTGTCACCCATTCAACCGGTATATAATTGATTTTAATGTTAGGTACTTCGTGGTTCTTTAATTGTCTCTATTTATAGTGAAAAATCATCATTTTTGTTTTTGCAGCATTCAGGGACAGTTTATATACTGCTAACCAGTCTGTTATTTTAGTCAATTCTGAATTGTTGTTGTTGGATGTAGCCAATTCATTCGTTTGATCATTTGTAAATGTATTTATTGTGCTCAGCAGGCTGGTATCATCTGCATACATGATTGGATAGAAATTGGTGCTTGCTATTGCTAGATCATTGATGTATATTAGGAATAATAATGGTCCTAGAAATGAACTTTGGGGGACTCCAGTAGTAATCGTTTCCAAGGGTGATTTTATGTTGCTGAATTCCACGTATTGCTGTCTGTGCAGTATATAGCTTTTAAACCATTCTAGTTCAGTATTTTGTATGCCATAATGTTTGAGTTTGTTGATAAGGGTTTTATGATCGATAGTGTAAAAAGCCTTTGACAGATCTAGAAATATTGCCAATGGTAAACCTTTTGTGTTAAGATTTAAGTATATTCTGTCAACTAATTCAGATATTGCCAGTTCAGTAGAATATTCAGCTCTGAAACCAAACTGATTTAGGTGGAGGAGCTTATTAAAAGTGAGATAGTGGAATAATTGAGTATAAACTATTATCAAAGACTTTAGATACGCACAGCAGAAGAGATATTGGTCTGTAGTTGTTGAAATTATGATTATCTTTTTTTTGTGGACGGGACTTTAGCAATTTTTTATTTTTGAGGGATTTTTTCACTTAGTAGAGAGTGATTAATTATACTGGTAAGGGGTTTGGCAATGACATTAGCAGAAGCTTTCAGCAATATTGAAGAAATGTTGTCAATTCCCATACTTCTTTTTGACTATGTCGGAAATTGTTTTTGTATTTTGGATTTGTTGATAACATCAGCCATGTTTTCCCATGTTTTCCTGATGTTTTTCCTGTATTAACTAAATTGCAGTTTATAATAAGTAGTCTTTGCTTCTCGGTTTAATGTCCTTACTTCTTTTGCTTTATTTTCCAACTCAGGTAATTTGAGTTTGTTTATATTTGAGTTAGGACTTGCCATGTGTACTTCTAAGTATAGTTTATCTCGTTTTTTTATTTTAGCTACGAGTTCATAAGGCATCCATTTCGACTTCTTGTGTTTCTATTTATTAAACTTTATATCGTTCAATGGGAAGTGATTGTTCATTACCTAGCTTGGTAGAAAATGTGTTATCGTAAGATATGAGTAGATCTGCTGTTTGGATTGTGATCAGTGTGTGGAGGCTTCATATAATATACAAAACAATCACATATGTTTGTGTTATATCCACATGCGCCATGTTACACTATCAGAGTTCTCAGTAGGAGAACCAGTGACTTGAGTGTCAAACACATAACACAAGGTACTGAAGTTTGGGTCGGTGAAAATGGTGTAGATGGATCACATTGATCTTCACTACCAGTACCAATTAGTTAACTACCAGTACCAATTAGTTCAACACCAGTACTAATTAGTTCACCATCAGTACCAATTAGTTCACCAGCATTACCAAATAGTTCACCACCAGTACAAATTAGTTCACCACCAGTACCAATTAGTTCACCACCAGTACCAATTAGTTCACCACCAATATCAATTAGTTCACCACCAGTACCAATTAGTTCATTACCAGTAACAATTAGTTCATTACCAGTACCAATTAGTTCACTACCAGTACCAATTAATTCACCACCAGTACCAATAAGTTCACCAGCATTACCAATTAGTTCACCACCAGTACAAATTAGTTCACCACCAGTACCAATTAGTTCACCACCAGTACCAATTAGTTCACCACCAGCACCAATTAGTTCACTACCAGTACTAATTAGTTCACCACCACTATCAATTAGTTCACTGCCAGTACCAATAACACTCAGACTCAGATATCTTTATTTGACCTATAGTCTCATGTATGAACATAATGGAAACAAAAGTCGAGATAGGTCAGGGAGACTCCCATTAAGACATACATTGTCGCTAACATGGGAGCCACCCTATTAAAGTAAAACAATTAATATATTACAGTCACATGATCACTACAGTACAAAGGGACTTCATTGTAGTTTAGGTTAAATATTGACTAATATAACAAATAGGAATAAGACAGCATGCTTCATAATTCCTAATAAAGTAGTTTTTAATGTATGTGAAAAAAACATATAAGCTGGGTAAAATGTTTTTGAAGGATAATATTTGGAGCATTATTAACAGTCTGTATTATATTGTGTCTAATGTACTTTGTTGCAAATTCATGAGAGGCTCTGGAAATAAACATTATTATTTTGTGTGTATGGGATGTTATTGAAGTATTCTGGTAAGAGCTTATTAATTAATCTGAAATAAAATTTTAGTTGTTGGAGTTTGTATATGTCATCCAACTTGAGAAATTTAAGTTTTGTGTAAATGGGATCTGTATTTACTTAAGTAACTGCTCTTACTGCTCTCTTTTGGAGTTTAAACATGTGATCGTCTTGATGTCCCCACAACAATATACCATAATTTATGTTGGGAAGAATGAGAGAATTATACATTATGGATCAAATATTCAAGGGTTAACATGTTTAAGTTTATTTAATATTCAAATTGTTTTGATGATTTTGTTAGCTATTTTGTTTATGTGGCTCTTCCAATTTAAGTGGGTATTTATGGTGATACCGAAACAATTTAAATAATTTGCACATTCAATGTTTGCCCCATCTATTTGCAAAGCAAGAGATTCGATTTTATTTTGAGGCATGTGAAATATCATTAATTTAGTTTTTTTAATGTTTAGAGAAAGTTTGTTGGCTTTCAACCATTTGCATATTTTTGCTAATTCGTTGTTTATATTTTGACTTTGGATTTGGCCATTCAAAGATTGAAATGTATTCAATGTGCTGCATCTTCTGATTTAAAATATCCAACTTCTACATATTGTTTGCGATTGTATCTAGGTAGTTCTTACTGAGATCAACTGAAGCATCATTTATACCATAGTAATTTAATTTATGTAACAATATATTGTGGTCAATGGTGTCAAATGCTTTCGATAAATCAAGGTATATGTTTAATGGAGTTGCTGACTGATCAAGTTCCTGCGCAATTATATCTATTATTTATAGAGCGGCTAGTTCTATAGAATGTTTTCTCTAAACCCGTATTGATTATTATAGTATAATTTATTGTAATGAAACTGTTTGTGTATCTCGTTAAACATAATTCTTTCAAAATTTTTGAAATGAGTGATAAAATATAAATTGTATGGTAATTATCAAAGATGGAATCATCATCTTTTTAAAAAAGTGGTATCACTTTAGAGATTTTTAGTTTGTCAGGAAATATACCAGTAGCTATTGACTATTTAGTAATTAGTGTGACCGCTTCACTAATTTAAGTTTTTATCAGCTTTAATACTTTTGTTGGTAGACCATCTTTCGCACAGATTGATTTTGGGTGTAAATTATCAGTTATGCTCATAGTTTTATTTTCATTTATTTGCTTAAATTCGAAAGAATGTAGACTTCTTTTTTCAAATAATCTTTGAAACATTTATCTCCAGTATTGGTTATTGGACAGGCAAGGGTAGGGCCAATATTGGTGAAAAGTGAATTTATTGGCAACAGTATTTTTGTCAATTACTATTTTGTCATCAACTTTAAAGTAGTCAGGAAAATGTTCTCTCTTGGGGGTTTTCTGCACAATTTCTTTAATCATACACCACGTTTTTTAATATCATACTTATTTCTTTCAAAACTGGACTGATAATACATTTGCTTAGTTAGTCAAATGTTTCTATTAAGAATCGCATTATATGTGTGAAGCTTTATTTTGAGAGTTACATATTCTGCTGCATGTATAGGAGTTTGTTTAATTATTGAGTACAATTTGTCTGTAA
The DNA here is from genome assembly GCA_033239005.1 of Lamellibrachia satsuma. Classification (NCBI taxonomy): domain Eukaryota; kingdom Metazoa; phylum Annelida; class Polychaeta; order Sabellida; family Siboglinidae; genus Lamellibrachia; species Lamellibrachia satsuma. The sequence goes on along the minus strand of BSQZ01000021.1, from coordinate 5,328,538 downwards.
ACGATATGACCTGGTGATGCCTTGTGTAATCGAAAGTAAATTTTCTAGGATTAGTATCCTTATCCTTGTTCAGTTTATTGTAAATATTTGAATTGATCAGTTCAGTTTTCAAATAGTTCCCTACCAGTACCAATTAGTTCATTATCATTATCAATTAATTCACTATCAGTATCAATTAATTCATTACTAGTACCAATTAATTAATTAATTACAAATTTAAATGTATTCATTACCACTACAATATGCTAAATTTCAGGAGGCTAAATCATATACAAATACACATATGCATAAGACATGTAAGTGACATACATCTCAGTTAAACGTCGTACTCTTTGCCTTAAAATTGACACCACTGATGTGATGGTTTCATCAGGGTTGGTGCAACGAGCGAACACAAAATCTATCACGAAGATAAATATGACGGGAGTCAAACAGTCACAATGCAATCTTCCCATGCTCCACCAGTGCTAGCCCTGTAATCAACAAACGTTCACACAGTACTTTCCATCTCAGCGACAATGGCTTAGCTTGCCTTAGCATGAAGAGATTGTCCAGGCTCCTTCTTCCGTCCCCTTCCCTGAATCTGTTTTTGCTGTGCACGGTCCACTTGGTTTTGTAGGCGTGACTGAGCAGCCAGCTAGCGCGGAAGTTGAACGGGCGACTTCTGTGTCATTTCATTTACCAAGTGTGCGCCAACATATTGAGACTGCGTGTTGGGTCAATTTACTGCTGGAGGGCGCCAGCGTGTGGGGTCTCATGGTGTATCTAGCCACCATGTTACAGGTGGCAGCACCATTGTATGGGCACTTTCGTTGTCACATGTGTTGATCTGTCATTGAAGAAATGGAGAGCAACTGCATATGTCAAAGAAGATTTAATTGCTGGGCGTGATTCATCTTGTCAGCCAGGTCTGGAAGGATGTAGAGCCGGTGCTGATAACAAATTGTTGGGGGAAATGTGATCTGACAGTGGGGTCTTGCGTACAGCCGCGAGGTCACCTGGGCTGGGTGTGTCAGAAGACATTCCAGCCCCGCAGCAGCATTGGACACATGGACGGATATTGACGAGGATCTGTCCATTGCCACACCTATGGAAGATGATGTCATCAATGGACACATGGGTGGATATTTAACAAGATTTGCCATCCAAGCCAAAGGCCCAGATGGCAAGTGGACAAGGAAGCCATTGGCTTATCGAGAGTCCAACAATGTTCATCTACTTATAGCCCGCCCTCCTGAGATATGTGTCAACCTTGTTTTTAAACATATTCACGCTGCTAGCAGTTACACAATCTGTAGACAATAAGGAGGAGGATCTGTCCATTGCTAGACCCATGGATTATGATGTCATCATTGGACACATGGACGGATATTGACGAGGATATGTGCATTGTCAAACCCATGAGTGATGGTGTCATCATTGGACATATGGGTGGATATTGACGAGGATCTGTCCATTGCTAGACCCATGGATGATGATACCATCATTGGACACATGGGTGGATATTGACGAGGATGTGTCCATTGCTAGACCCATGGATGATGATGTCATCATTAGACACATGGGTGGATATTGACGAGGATCTGTCCATTGCTAGACTCATGGATGATGATATCATCATTGGACACATGGAGTCAAACAGTCACAATGCAATCTTCCCATGCTCCACCAGTGCTAGCCCTGTAATCAACAGACGTTCACACAGTACTTTCCATCGCAGCGACAATGGCTTAGCTTGCCTTAGCATGAAGAGATTGTCCAGGCTCCTTCTTCCGTCCCCTTCCCTGAATCTGTTTTTGCTGTGCACGGTCCACTTGGTTTTGTAGGCGTGACTGAGCAGCCAGCTGGCGCGGAAGTTGGACGGGCGACTTCTGTGTCATTTCATCTACCAAGTGTGCGCCAACATATTGAGGATGCGTGTTGGGTTAATTTACTGCTGGATGGCGCAGCGTATGGGGTCTCATGGTGTATCTAGCCACCATGTTACAGGTGGCAGCACCATTGTATGGGCACTTTCGTTGTCACATGTGTTGATCTGTCTTTGAAGAAATGGAGAGCAACTGCATATGTCAAAGAAGATTTAATTGCTGGGCGTGATTCATCTTGTCAGCCAGGTCTGGGTGGATGTAGCGCCGGTACTGATCAAAAATTGTTGGGGGAAATGTGATCTGACAGTGGGGTCTTGCGAACAGCCGCGAGGTCACCTGGGCTGGGTGTGTCAGAAGACATTCCAGCCCTGCAGCAGCATTGGACACATGGACGGATATTGACGAGGATGATGATGATGTCATCAATGGACACATGGGTGGATATTGACGAGGATCTGTCCTTTGCTAGACCCATGGATGATGATGTCATCATTGGACACATGGACGGATATTGACGATGATCTGTCCATTGCCAGATCCATGGATGATGATATCATCATTGGACACATGGGTGGATATTGACGAGGATTTGTCCATTGCTAGACCCATGGATGATGATGTCATCATTGGACACATGGACGGATATTGACGAGGATCTGTCCATTGCCAGACCCATGGATGATGATGTCATCATTGGACACATGGGTGGATATTGACGAGGATCTGTCCATTGCTAGACCCATGGATGATGATATCATCATTGGACACATGGACGGATATTGACGAGGATATGTCAATTGCCAGACCCATGGATGATGATGTCATCATTGGACACATGGGTGGATATTGACGAGGAACTGTCCATTGCTAGACCCATGGATGATGATGTCGTCATTGGACACATGTACGGACATTGACGAGGATTTGTCCATTGCTAGACCCATGGATGATGATGTCATCATTGCTGAAGTGATGCAGTAGACGATAACATTGGTAACAAATCCAGCCGTTTAGAAGTATAAATATGGCTGGAACAGATTTGGTCTTTATTCCAACTGTATTAAAACATGCCGTTAACATAAACACGTCCGCTGCGTAGAATAGGCAGACACACCATAATAACGTGTTCCTTGAAACCACCCACCCCCCGAGGCTTTTTGACTAGAAGTCAGTGTTTTTGTCGCGAAACAATACATTGCACAAACAACACTGTAACACATTACATATTAGATACAGCCATTACAATGCCTGACATAGTCACTTATAATAATAATTATACATTTCTCAGTCATACACTGGCACATCGCTGACTGCTCGTCGCCAAACTTGACAGAAGTGAATCTTCAAAGTTTGGGGTAGAATTGAAGAGATATTCTCGTCGAAACGCGTTCTATGCAACACCGAATTATTGGCTAGCGAGCGCTACTGCGAACAGGTATGCGACGTTGTGTCGGAATCGGTGTCTGGCCTTAACATGAACGCCTCAGCCAGTGAGAGATAGAACAGGCTCTGAAGTCGGCGGCGGAATCAACCATCGGTCAGACCATCCCGACGGCCAGATGAAACGTACCACATTGCGCTGACATTGATGCAGTGTCTGCAGAATAGCGGATGCTGAAACTATGGCTACATGACACAACACGATTCTGTGCGCTCTATGCCTCAAATAAAGCCCCAGCATAGCCAGACAACCTAGCCTCACAAGTCGAACGTCTTCACAACGGCGCAAACATCGTACGTGCTGTTCGTGTGATGTCACTGAAACCTGTCGCCAACCTGTCGGATGCGTTTTATGTGAAGCAGGCATACTGAATGCGCGTATCACAGAACACTTTGGTTTCCAGTTTAGCGACCCAGCTTCGGAACGTCTGCCAACTCTCATAGGAAGACCGTCACAATTTCCAGGCCTAAGAAGTTCAAGCGAGCAATCAGAAAAACTGAACAGTGGTCGAGCAAGCAATCATGAACATCAACGGCCGACCTTCTGGCCTCCTATTCTCTCTCTCTCTGTTCCCCTCTCTCTCTCCCTCTCTCTGTCCCCCTTTCTCTATCTCTCTGTCCCTCTCTCTGTCTATGTCTGTCTCTGTCTCTGTCTCTGTCTCTCTCTCTCTCTCTCTATCTATCTCTCTCTCTCTCTCTCTCTCTCTCTCTCTCTCTCTCTCTCTCTCTCTACCCGTCTCTATCTCTCTCTTTGCCCCTATTTCTCTCTTTCTGTCTCTGTCTCTATGTCCCTCTCTCTCTGTCCCCCCTCCTCTCTCTGCCCCCCCCCCTCTCTCTCTGTCCTATCTCTTCTTCCCTCTCTCTCTCTCCGTCCTTCTCTCTCCGTCCCTCTCTCTCTCTCTCCGTCCTTCTCTCTCCGTCCCTCTCTCTCTCTCTCCGTCCTTCTCTCTCTCCGTCCATCTCTCTCTCCGTCCCTCCCCCACTGCGTCCCTCCCTCACTGCGTCCCTCCCTCCCTCCGTCCATCCCTCCACCCTTTACAAATAAAAGTAATATTACGTTAATTACAGATGTCACAAATGTATCTGTCGAAATTATTAACTTGGCGTCACTTATTTTGCTCAAGACATTAACCCTGAAAGACACGACTCCAGTCCCAAACAGCTGTGTGTGATCTAATTATCCACACAATGCCTGCCTAGTGAGTGACACTGCACTATGGGCCACATACCTGTCTTAATGTCTCGCAGCTGCTGATCATGATCTTCCAGCCGAGTGTCATAGACGATGTGCTATTAAAGCTATTTCTAATCAGGTTGAGGCACTCACGTGGGTTACTTAAATTCTGTTTTACAGATTTGTCTGGCGTGATTAGTTTCACCACCAATTCGCAGAGGCATCAACTGAGACGTATTCAACAGTAACTAATAAGCTTGTTGTACTTCACTATTTTGTAATACAATTAGCACAAACACCATATATTTGACCTCAGAATGTAATACATGTATTATGAGTTCACATACTCCAAAATGAAGTATTTGCTGTATTTTATTAATATTCTTACATTGACAGACCTTTGCAGTGATATAACATGCTGGGCTTATACATACAGCTAGGATCAATTCAGTTTATAAATTACTTCCACGCGATAACATAATACTTTTAAAGTATTACAAAAGTATAGATTGAACTTCTGCAACAAATTATTTACTTACTTTTAGTTCCAGTCAATCGCGAATCAAGACACTGAACTTTGCCTGAAACAAAGATAATTTTGTATCAGTGTCAATCAGATGTACATGAATATTATATAGTGCTTTCATCTGTATCATAAATAACAATGCATTTTGCTACAACCTGCAATTACATATCTTGTCTATGAGGTATTATAACAAGGTATTGTTGCCATGACAGCCCATAATGATGGTAACGAGGACAGAAATATAATGCTAGTATTCAACGATTTCAATCATATTATTGGTAAATGTTGAAAGAAAATATTGACACGTTATTTATATCAACAGCTGTTGCACAGGAATCTTCGTTGTAACGAAACGAATGACACTGTTGTCAACATATATCATATTAAAGTTATTTAAAAACAAAAGGTTAATTCCAGTTGGATGGGACGGCCATTCTTAAATGCTGTATTACAGATTGGTATATTGTAATTAGTTTCACAACCAATTCACACATACATCAACTAGAAAAGTAGCAACAGCAATGTTTCTGAATTACATCACACTTGGGTCATTTCTTTATACCAGAAAGTAATATGAAGTCATACTAAGGTTAGTCGTGTACTCTGAAAAAAGTTGTTGAATTTCTTAATTACTCCAAAATGGGCACTCGTTTCCTGTGCTATTACAAGTAGTGAACATACAATCATCTGACGTTGATGGTAGTGCATCTGTCGTTGACGGTAGTGTATATGTCGTTGATGGTGGTGCATCTGACGTTGACAGTTGTTCATCAGACGTTGATGGTAGTGCTTCTGACTTTGATGGTGGCGTATCTAATGTTAACGAAATTGCAGCGGGTTGCTCCTGAAACCCAAATGTCCAGAAAGAAGCATTCCAACTGTCTGGACACATACTGTTTCTTATAGTGGTGTTCTCAAATATGCGCAATACATTGTTTTAGTAACTCTAATAGTCTGCTTCAGATATCCAAGCTGACTTCAAACAACACCAATACAAAACCAAGAAATAGTACTGCTTGAATCACATAGAAATTGTCTTAAAGGAAAATTAATTTCAATATGTGGGATTGTTCATTGTACTTAGTGTCAGTAAGAAGTAGATGTATTACAAAGCAAACCAATGTGAAATTCCACATTGAACTGTTGGACATATTTATGTAATCATGCTGGGAAGGCTTGTCGCATAGTAAGACAAACTATCAATTATATATGGAGTATCAGTATAATTATCTAACTTCATCAATGCCACTTCGTCTAGCACCAGTTGGCAATGTAAAATATGTGCATGTGCATGTTGCCAACTTCATGAAATATCAAAATCAAAGCTAATAAGTTGTTCCCACACTTTTCCTAAAGTAATTCTCACATCCATATCATTTAGAGTTTCCAACATACATATAAATAATCAGGACAGCACCAAATGTTGAATGTACATGACAATCAGTTACAAGAAGAAACCATTAATATTGTTTGTATTGTGTGTGCGTGCGTGCATGCGTGTGTGCGTGCGTGCGTGCATCACTGATATTGCTAAGTGTGTGTGCTATAATGGTACACTGTTAGTTTTGTTTAGTGGATATGTGGTATTGTGGTACACCATTGGTATTGCTATAGTCCATCGGATAGGTGCAGATACATGACGGAATTGTACACTTTTTAATAAAAGCAAGACACTTAGCACATGTATTCTACATACCAAGGGAATCATTTTGAAGATTGGAGGCACTCCAGATTGTGCTGCGTTCTGAAATGGCAGCATTTTTTTTTAAATAGCCTCCAAATAAAATGTCACCATATCTTAATAACTGCGACACGTAGAGCCATGTAAAACCATACTTTTCATGTCCATGTATAGGTTTTTGGGTTCAAAGATTTCATATATTTTACTATTGAACTTCTCCAACATTCACATCCGCCATTTTTAATGATGGCGGTCGATGATACAAATGTCACGATATCTTCGCGACTCCATCATATAGAGCCATAATTTGCATGTATTTGTATAGATTTGTGGGCAGCAATTTCATCTATGTTACATTTGTCCTTCGCCGATATTCATGCATCCGCCATTTTTAATGATGGCGCCATTCAAAGCCTATTATTACATATATTAAGAACTACATAACATAGAGCCACAAAGTAAAACATTTTTTGTTTTGATACAACGATTTCACATATATTAATTTTGATCTTAGTTGACATTCAGATATCAGCCATTTTGAAAGATGGCGCCCGACAAAGTTTATTATCCGCATCACCTAGAACCATACATCTGATATGAAAATATATGTTTTTGGATGCATCTCGTTTACACCGAGTGTATAACCTCTCAATCAGAAGCTGCAGCTTTGTCATTTCAAGAGTGGTGTAAAAAGAGAGCAGAGCGAAGTCCGCAATTCCAGTTCTGGCAGCTTGTGCTGAAGATAGATTTGGATGTGATGACATGGGACAGACATTCACGAAGACAATTTCCTTCTCTACGTGGACGCCTTGACGAACCTACAATGGCTCTTCCACACACCTGACCACTAAAATATGCCCGTGTTGTTGCCATTCATCTACGTGATATGGGAACACTACAATCAAACACCCAGATGTGTTCAGTGCATTTTGCAAAGGCAAGTTCATAGTCAACAAGAAACATCGACCATTCTCCAGGATGCATAGGACGAAAGCCACATGCAGATCAATGCCTGTGTGAAAGAAGATGGGGGAGCAGTCAACCTTACTGAGAAGACAGCGGCATTACAGAGGTGGATGGTGGCTTGACCAAAAATTGCTGGGTTGTCAACAATGGATTGGATAAGACAAAAGCTTCATCTCAACCCAGTCACCACAAGGATAAACCAGGTAAACCAATAATGTGTTGTCTTATATAGCGCCGTATACTGCCTAATGAAAGTGCTCATTACTCCATTATCTTATCACAGCAAGTTGTTTTGGCTTGTATTACAAAGAGTGTGTGTGGGTGAATGGGCACGGAAAAGGAAACCCCTGCTTGTGAACATCCTTTGTGTGCACATGCTATTCAATTAAGATATACACCTGATCTAGCTTCATATATCCGTTCTCGTGTCTACTGCTTATGAGAGTGATTCTTACCAGAATGATATTTATGTTTCCTTGTGAAGTATCTGGTCACGACAACGAAGGAGATGGGTTACCTTTTCTGGGATACCAGTGGAGATATCCTAGTTCTTGCCACACGTGTGATTCCATCAGCAAGTTGAAGAAACTTGGAGAAGACCAAGCCAAGGAGTTCTTTAAGAAACGTCTGGTGGACCGCACACACACAGTCAACGAAACAATCCCAAAGAACAAGCTGCGTCTCTTCAGTCGACATCTTGAGAAACGAAAATCACCTGCACAACAACAGCTGTTTTCATTTAAACATGACCGCAACTTGTTTTCAACCTTGTACATCGCCTGCCAAGTACACGACGATGATCGCGATGATTTTTCCAACATGAGAATCATTCATTTCCCCCGTCACTGTCAGACTACGGCAACATGACGCTCAGTACAAAGGCTGACCTGCTTCAGTGCATAGAAGACCTGTTGCTGCACAATGACAGTGCCTGCTCGCAGAGGGAAGCTCACGTGATCATCATTGTCGGCACAGCCCTTGTCAACATCCTTAGGCCTGCTATGTCTTAAACGTTCGATGACTATGCATCCATGTTCATGGAACACACCAGGAGACTGTTCTGTTTGTCGTGTTGACATTGTTTTCAATGTGCACATACTTGACAGCCTGAAGAATGCTACACGGCGAAATAGAGTGAAGGGGACAAGGAGACGAATTGAGGGTCGAAAGAAGTTACCTGCAAACTGGCCAGAGTTCTTGCGAGAGAATGACAACAAGACATAATTATTTCAGCTGCTAAGTGAACGAGTGACTGCCGATACATTTCCACCTGCAGGTACAGCTTGCTTTGCGATCATCAAGAGCAGCTGCACGAATGGCTGCAGAGAACAGTTTCGGTGTTTAAAAGCCTACCTGTGCTGCATAATGCTTTGCAAATGTGGTGGATGTCAGCGGGATGTTGGAACTGTTTGGGAATCCTTGGTGTGGATTTAGGGGGGTTGGCAGCATCATTATAACGTAATTAAACTAATGTTTGAAGTGACTTTGCCTGTTTTAGAGAATATGTAGCACCTTTAAAATCTTTGCACCTGACGACTTATATTTTGACGTCAACTACATGTACATCTTATGATTTGAGGATAAAAGGCTTTGTCGGTCACCACCTTTCAAAACGGCGGATATCTGAAAGTCAATGAAGGTCAAAAGTAATATATTTGAAATCATCGCATCTAAAAAACCTATATTGTAACATCAGCTTTGTGCCTCTAAGTTATGTAGTTAAGATATGGGAATAGTAGGCTTCGATGGGCGCCATCTTTAAAAATGGCGGATATATGAATGTTGGGGAAGGGCAAAAGTAAAATTTTTCGAATCGCTACCGACCAATCTATACAAAAACATAAACAATACGGCTCTATCTGACGTAGTTGTTAAGATATCGTGACATTTGTATTGACGACCGCCATCTTTGTCGGACAAGTTAAAAAAAACAATTGAAATGTTTCTCCCCATGAAACCTATATTTAGGCACCACAATGATAGTTCTAGGTGACGCAGTTATTAAGAAATTGAATGCGGCGGCCATTTGTTAAAAGCAGCAAAATCTGGAATGCCTCCAATCTTTAAAATGGTTCCCTTGGTATATAGAATAGATGAGCCAAGTGTCTTGCTTTTATCAAAAAGTGCACAATACTTTCACCTTCGTTGGACTATAAGTGTGTATGCTATTGTGGTACACCATTAATATTGTCAAGTGAGTATGTAGTATTATGGTACACCATTAGTATTGTTAAAGGTGTACGTTTGGTATTGATGGTTTTCCAACACAATCTGAGAAGGAAACCCATTAATACTCTGAATGTTACATTATTTGACTATATATTATTTTTTGTCATTTAATATGTAATACCTGTGTCTCTTTTCTAGCACAAGGAAAGTCAGACAACAGATTCTTCTTCTTAGGAAATTCTGTGACAACTTTGTATGTCTCAAACACCAAACGTGGAAAGTTTGTGTTGAAGTAGGAGAAGGGATCACCTCCCAGTTCATCTCTGACCGTCTCAGGCCTGCAGCAACAAACATGTTCGTGTAGCAAAGAAATGTAATAGGTCATTAATTTTATATTAAATGATTTGGATATTATTACATTATTATTATATCATTACATTACATTACTAATAACACACGTTCAATAATGAGAGATAAACTGACATGGAGGCTATTTATGAAACATGTATTCTATTTAATATGAAAATGTTCTGTCGTTGAGAAGGGTAAGAACCAATTACATATATTAGTCCACTGTGTATTCTTGTTGCTAGCTTTATTTAGCATTCATGTAGCAATGGGTCACGTAATGATAGAGCAGAACACAATGTCTTTAGACGTAGTTTCAAGTAAGCTAATTTAAGTTTGCGAATACTTCTGAATAACAAGTAAATGTAATGTGAATACATGAAAGATGGAATGAAACATAATATTTGAAATTATTCATGATTTACAGGATGATATTTTCGTCAGAAGATAACAATGAAAGAAACTTACTGATCGCCATAGTGATTTTGGATATTTCTCATTGTACGAATGAGCTTGCAAATGGATGTGGTATAGTCCGATGTGTAGCGTTTCTGGAATTGTTTGCTATCAGCTCTATACAGGGGCACAATACTGAGACTTTCCTGTAAGAAATGTACAACAATTGCTCACAACCTTTATTGCTAACACAATGAAAATGTTAAGAAACTTGAAACTGTCAAAATACTGAAATAATCAATACAATCTGATTAAAATCACATAATAATCACAATACAACATTCACATACTAATAAGTTGCAGGACAGTTCACTTAATGGTATAATATATAGGCACAAATATTAGAGGTTTATACAAGTGAATGAAGTGTACACAAATATAGACCTGTTGGTTCTTACCCAATCTGTTTTATTTGGAAACACACGACTCTTCGTATTCTCCAGTTCCTTAGCAAAGTGGTTGCTTTTGAATGGCTCTTTATGGCTAAAATAAATCAAACATAGAAAGCAGTGTATCTCTTGATGGAATGAATAATTCTATTAAGATATAAAACTAATATTTAACCAAACTTGTATCTACATTTCAACAACCCAAACTTCAAACTTGTCCTAGCCATGGCACTTACATAGTACAGTGACTAACTACTGCTTTATACAAAGGGACAATTATATATTTTTCCTCATATTTAACAAGATTTAACAAGATTTGCCATCCATGCCAAAGGCCCAAATGGCAAGTGGACAAGGAAGCCATTGGCTTATCGAGAGTCCAACAATGTTCATCTACTTATAACCCGCCCATATTCACGCTGCTAGCAGTTACACAATCTGTAGACAATTTGTTCCATTCATTTATTGTCCTCTGTGAGAGCGAGTGCTTCCTGATGTCCAATCTACATTGATCCTTTACTAATTTTACCTCATGTCCTCTAGTTCTGCTATCCTTCTTGAGTGAGAAAAACATATTTCTATCAATATTTTCATACCCATTCAATATCTTAAAAACTTCAATCTGATCTCCTCTTAACCTCCTTGTCTCTAGAGTTGTTAAACCACATTCTTTCAGGCGTTCTTCATAACTAAGGTCTCTCAGTTCTGGAATCATTTTAGTTGCTCTCCTTTGTATGCGTTCAAGCGTATCTATATCTTTCTTACGATATGGTCTCCATGCTTGTATACAGTATTCTAAATGAGGTCTAACTATTGCTTTATAAAGAGGTATAATTAACTTTTTTCCCTTGTATGTTATGTTTCTTCTAATCAATCCAAGAATTTGATTACCCTTTGAAGCTGCAATACCACACTGCTCTGAAACTTTCATATCAGCGCTTATTGTAACTCCTAAGTCCTTTTCTTTTACAGTAGTACCCAGAACAGTATCTCCCATTTTATAGTTTACATTCAAGTTCCTATGTCCTGTATGTAGGCATTTACATTTCCCAAAATTGAACAACATCTGCCATTTCTCAGACCATTTCACTAATCTGTCTAGATCGTTTTGTAAATGTTGTTTATCACCATCAGTATTAACCTTTCTAAACAGTTTTGTGTCATCCGCAAATTTCAGTACGTTACTTGTTATACTGTCGTCCAAGTCATTGATATAACTTAAGAATAATATAGGTCCTAATACTGAACCTTGAGGTACCCCACTCAAAACCGATTTCCAATTTGAAACTTCTCCAACTACTACAACTCGTTGTCTTCTGTCAATCAGCCATTGTTCTATCCAGTCAGTTATGCTGTCCCCGATACCATGGGCTTTTAATTTAAGTAGTAATCTTTGATGTGGCACTTTGTCAAAAGCTTTCTGAAAATCTAAGTAGATAATATCTACTGGCGATCCCACGTCTATCCACTTAGTGATTTCTTCCAAAAAACATAACATATTTGTTAAGCATGACCTCGCTTTAAGGAATCCATGTTGAGATGAATTTAATAATTTATGCTTAACGAGGAATTCCACCATATGGTCTTTAATTAACCTTTCTAATAATTTACAAATCACTGACGTTAAACTCACTGGTCTGTAATTCTCTGACTTATTTCTCGAACCCTTTTTAAATAATGGTATGATGTTTGCTTCTTTCCATTCAAACGGAACAACTCCCTATTTTAATGACAAGTTGAATACTCTTGCAAGTGGTATACTGATTTGTTCTACTGTTTCCATTAGTAATTTTGGAGGAATCCCATCCACTCCCAGTGATTTGTTATCTTTCATTGCCTTTATTTTCTTAGCTACCAATTCTGGAGTTACAACTAACGGACCTAAATAGTCAGATTTAGCCCCCTGAAATTTAGCATCAGCAACTGGTAATGAACTAATATCTTCTTTGGTAAACACTGAACTGAAGTAACCATTTAGGTCTTCCGCCATTAAATACCCCTGTGATATTATATTTCCAGCACTGTCTTCTAGAGGTCCAACCTTGTCTTGTACGTTTTGTTTACTCCTGACATATGCATAAAAACTCTTGCTGTCATTTTTTATGTTACATGCTAGTTTTTGCTCATAGCTTCTTTTAGATTGTCTGATTTCAGTTGTAGCTGCATTAAGTGCCTCTTTGTATTTTGCATAGTCTTCGTCCTTTCTGGTACGCCTATAAACCCTCCACATAGTTTGTTTTAGCATTATTTTTCTAATAGCCTCTTTTGACAAGTGTTTTTTTCTACACCGTTTTCCTTGTTTTTTGAAGGGAATAAATTTATCGATGATACTCTCAATTTCATATTTTAGAATATTCCAACATTCAATTGCGGTCTTATTCATCAGCATGTTATTCCAATCTAGCTTTGCTAAGTATTTTCTCATATCTTTGTAGTTACCTTTGTGGAAGTTTCTCTTGTACGTTTACTTATTTTTACTTTCTGATTTTACATTGATGTCAAAATGTATTTGATTATGGTCACTATTACCCAATGGTTCAAATATTTTTACATTGTCCACTAATTCTTTTTGTGATGACAAAACTATATCTAATACATTTTCTCCCCTGGTTGGTTCTAGTACGTGCTGAGTAAGAAAGCTATCCTGGATTAAAAACAGAAATTGTTGGTCCTCAATCCCTGTGCTCTCTAGAGAATTCCATTGTATGTGTCCATGGTTAAAATCTCCCATTATGATACATTCCCCTTTACTAACTTCCTTTATAGCGTTTTTTATTTTTGTGTTGTCCTCTTCGTTTATGTTTGGACTTCGGTAAACTAATCCAATAGTTAATTTTGAATTACCTGAAACAATTTTGCACCAAACAGCTTCATCGCAATTTGCTTCCCTTTCTAGTTTTATTTCATAAGCCTGAATAGATTCTTTAACATATAAAATAACTCCCCCGCCCCTTCTTCCTATTCGATCTTTCCTAAACATTACATATCCTGTCAGTCCTAATTCAGCATCTGTTATATCTATGTTGGCCCATGATTCAGTTATACCAATTATGTGAGGGTCAATATCGTCTACCATAATGTTTAATTCGTTTTTCTTATTTACTATGCTCCTTGCATTTAAACATACGCATCTATAACCTTTTTCAGAGATGTTTTTCGGATGATTTGATATTGGTTTATCTGTGCTAGTGGCCTCTTGTTCTGCTTGAGACACCTCTAGGTAACCCCCTGCACTTCTAGTTTAAAGAATGTTTACTTCCAAAAATATTTGTCATTGTACCCAAGTCACTATATGTTATATTTCTCCTAATCAACCCAATAATTGTATTACTCCTTGAAGCTGCAATGCCACACTGCAGCACTGATCTGAAACTTTAATATTAGCATTTTTTACAGTTACTCCTAAATCGTTTTGTTTTACGGTAAAATATATATAGAGCAGTATCTCCCATTTTATAATTTACATACAAGTTCCAGCTTTCTGCGTATAGACATTTATATTTCCCAAAATTTAATAACATAAGCTATTTTTCAGACCATTTAACTAATTTGTCCAAAGAGGTTTGCAAATGCTGCAGACCATTTAACTAATTTGTCCAGAAAGGTTTTGTAAATGTTGTTTAACACCATCATTTTAACATTTCTAAATTAATTTATGTGACAGGGGCGCATAAAGGATTTAATTCTGGATGACAGGGTAAAACATATGACACGGTTATTATATATAACCGGCGGCAGGATAATGTAGGGCATCAGCCTAATTATGCCCAAGCACGGAGTGATTGCGATGAAGCTGTTTGGTGCAAAATAGTTTCAGGAAATTCAAAATTTACTATTGGATTAGTTTACCGAAGTCCAAACATAAACGAAGAGAATAACACAAACATAAAAATTGCTATAAATGAAGTTAGTAGAGGGGAATGTATCATACTGGGAGATTTTAACCATGGACACATGCAATGGAAATCTCTAGGGAGTACAGGGGGTGAGGACCAACAATTTTTAGTTTAGGATAGCTTCCTTACTCAGCACGTGCTAGCACCAACCGGGGGAGATAATGTATTATATATAGTTTTTTCATCACAAAAAGAATTAGTGGACTTTGTAAAAATACATGAACCATTGGGTAACAGTGACCACAATCAAATACATTTTGACATCAATGTAAAATCAGAAAATAAAAATAAAAAACGTATAGGAGAAACTTCCACAAAGGTAACTATAAAGATATGCGAAAATACTTAGCAAAGTTAGATTGGAATGACATGCTGATGAATAAGACCGCAATTGAATGTTGGAATATTCTAAAATATGAAATTGAGAGTATCATCGATATATTTGTTCCCTTGAAAAACAAGAAAAACGGTCTAGAAAGAAACACTTTAAGCAAACTATGTGGAGGGTTGATGGGCGTAACAGAAAAGATGAAAACTATGCAAATTACAAAGAGGCACTTAACTTAGCTACAACTGAAATTACAAAATCTAAAAGAACCTGTGAAAACAAATTGGCAGGCAATATAAAAAATGACAGCAAGAGTTTCTACGCTTATGTAAGGAGTAAACAGAAAGTTCGAGGTAAGGTCGAACCACTGGAAAACAACAGGGGAAACATAATTTCAGACGGGTTTCAAATGGCTGAGGTCCTGAATGAGTATTTCAGCTCAGTTTTTACCACATAAGATATCAGCTCACTTCCAGGTCCATTTACTAAATATGAGCGCAATAAATCAGAACATTTAGGGAAGTTATTTGTAATTCCTGAAATGATAGCGAAGAAAATTAAGAAGATGAAAGATAATAAATCACCTGGAGTTGATGGGATACCACCAAAACTGCTTAAGGAAATTGTTGAGCAAATTAGTACACCACTTGCAAAATTGTTTAACTTGTCAATAGAAGAAGGAATAGTTCCCTCAAAATGGAAAGAAGCAAACATTACGCCGCTATTTAAGAAGGGATAGAGGAACAAGCCAGACAATTATAGACCAGTTTGTTGAACAACAGTTGTATGTAAATTACTAGAAACATTAATAAGAGACCACATGGTGGAATTCCTTGTAAAACATGAACTAATAAATACATCTCAAAATGGGTTCCTAAAAGCAAGGTTTTTTGTAAGAAATTACAAAGTGGGTAGATGACAGGTCACTAGTGGATGTTGTCTACTTTCTAAAAAAAGTGTTCGATAAAGTGCCACATCAAAGATTGTTACTGAAACTAAAAGCCCATGACATAAGTAATGATGTAATTAACCGGATAGAAAAGTTGCTTACACACAGAAGACAGATAGTTATAGTAGATTGTGATATTTCGAACTGGAATTTTTGAGTGGGGTACCACAGGGATCAGTATTAGGCCCTATACTGTTTTTAATATAGATAAATGATTTGGAAGATAACATATCTAGCAAAGTACTGATATTTGTAGATGACACAAAAGTATTCAGAAAGGTTACTAATGATACAGATAAACAAAGTTTACAGGACGATCTAGATAAATCAGTTAAATTGTCAGTTAAATGGCACATGTTATTCAATTTTAGGAAGTATAAATATATACACATAGGATATGGAAACATGGACGAAGAATATAAAATGGGGGATGCTGTACTAGGTAGAACCACACAAGAAAAGGACTTAGGAGTAACATTTAGTGCTGACAAGTTTTTAACAAGATTGCCATCCCAAACAATATGTTCCAGAACATTTGCCATTTATCTGACCATTTAACTAATTTATTTGGATCATCCTGTAAACTTTTGTTTATCTGTATCATTAGTAACCTTTCTGAATACTTTTATTTCATCTGCAAATTTGAGTACTTTGCTAGATATGTCATCTTCCAAATAATTATATATATATATATATATATATATATATATATATATATATATATATATATATATATATATATATATATATATATATATATATATATATATATATATATAAAAAAATATATCGTTATAGTTACCTTTGTGAAAGTTTCTCCTATACGTTTTTTTATTTTTACTTTCTGATTTTACATTGATGTCAAAATGTATTTGATTGTGGTCACTGTTACCCAATGGTTCATGTATTTTTACATTGTCCACTAATTCTTTTTGTGATGATAAAACTATAGCTAATACATTTTTTTTCCCTTTGTTGGTTGTAGCACGTGCTGAGTAAGGAAGCTCTCCTGAATTAAAAATAGAAGTTGTTGGTCCTCACCCCCTGTACTCTCTAGAGATTTCCATTGCATGTGTCCATGGTTAAAATCTCCCATTATTATACATTCCCATTTATTAACTTCCGTTATAGCATTTTGTATTTTTGTGTTATCCTCTACGTTTATATTTGGACTTCGGTAAACTAATCCAATAGTTAATTTTGAATTTTCTGAAACTGTTTTGCACCAAACAGCTTTATCGTAATCCATTTCTAATTTTATTTCATTAGCCTGAATATATTCTTTAACATATAAAATAACTCCTCTTCCCCTTCTTCCTATTCGATCTCTCCTAAACATTACGTATCCTGTCAATCCTAATTCAGCATCTGTTATGTCTCTGTTTGCCCATGATTCTGTAATACCAATTATGTGAGGGTTTATGTGACATGAAAGTTTCAGAGCAATGTCGGATTGCTGCTTCGAAAGGAAATCAAATTATAGGGCTAATTAGGAGAACTATCACGTATAAGGAGAAACAGCTAATTGTACCCCTGTACAAAGCAATAGTTAGATCACATTTGGAATATTGTATTCAAGCAAGGAGGCCGTTTCGTAAAAAGGACATAGACAAGCTAGAAAGAATACAACGAAGAGCAACTAAAATGATTCCAGAATTGAGATACCTTAGTTACGAAAGCCGCTCATTACAATGTGGTCTGATTACACTAGATACCAGGATACTAAGAGGAGGCCAAATAGAATTGTTTAAAATAGAGAATGGTTATTAGGATGTTGATAGGAATATGTTCTTCAAACTTAAAGAATGCAGTAGAACCAGAGGACACAAAGCTGCATTGGTTAAGGAGCAGTGTCGGTTGGACACGAAAAAGTACCCTTTCTCACAGAGGGTGATAAATGAATTGAACAAACTGCCAAATGATTGTGTTAATGCTAGTAGTGTGAATATGTGTAAAAATAGAGTTGACAGATATCTGATAAGTGCGGACTACACATAGATGAGAAAATTGTTGGACTCTCGATAAGCCAATGGCTTCCTTGTCCACTTGCAATCTGGAACTTGTTGTTTGGGATGGCAATCTTGTTAAATCTTGCTAAATCATGTTAAAGTTGGCGTCACTCTCTGCTTCTGAACCAGTGGCTTCGTCAAGTCAAGCCCAATATGCTGAAATATATGCAGATTGTTAGGAATCTGGCAGAGCGTGAAAGTAACTGGCAAGGGTATGATGAGGCATTCAGAGCCATGAGAGGTATGGAGGGTTGGGCTTGGGACAGCGCAAATTATGAGACGTGATTGAACACAGCATAGCAGCCCAGGGCGGCTACAATGGTGGTATCTCCCTTTCTTGACAGGGCTGCAGGCAACCGAGGTACCGACGTCTGCTTTGCATATAACTGGTCCCAGTGTAACCACAACCCATGTCACTTCAAACATATCTGCAGAGGGTGTACGGGTAATCACCCTGCATTTAGATGCCCAAAATTGCAAGTATATAAGTCAACAACAATTGCCCAGCACAACATTCCTAGACCATGATCATGTCAATGCCCTCGCCAGTTTCACCAGCAGCTCTGGATCGATGACTTCCGGGCGCTGGCTCTATGGTTCCATTGTGAAGCAGCGACAGTGCCGTTCCACATCAGCTATATCTTAACCAGGATATGTAGGTAGCGATTTTGCAGTGGGATGTAGCTTATAATAATAATAATAATAATAATAATAATTAGAGCACTTTTAGAGCGCCATGGATCCAGGTGACCCTGTTCAAAGGCGCTGACACAAACATAGTTAAAGACAGTCACGATTAAAAAATAAATAAATAGATAAATAAATAAAAACATAAAAAACAGCAAATCCAAGTTCATAGGACATAGCACTAAAAGTCGAATAAATTTGACAGTTAAGAATAATAAGCGCGTTTAAACAAGATAGTTTTTAAGAGTCTTTTAAAGGTGTATAGAGAGTCACATTTTCGCATCTCATGGGGAAGACTGTTCCACAGGCGAGGAGCAGCGATGCAGAAGGCACGATCACCATAATGGCGGAGATGTGCACTGCGTACAGTCAGAAGAGAGTCTGATGAGGATCGCAATGTTCTGCAGGGTTGGTAAAATTGGAGCAGGTCTGCAAAGTAGCTCGGTGCAAGCAGATGAAGAGCTTTGAACGTCATCAGTAAGACCTTGTATTCAATACGGTACCGGACAGGAAGCCAATGGGGAGTCTCTAGGATGGATGTGATGTGGTCATAGCGACTGGCTCTGACCACAATGCGAGCTGCCACATTCTGGACTCTCTGCAGCTTGTCCAGTAACTGGTCAGGTACACCATAAAGGAGGCCATTTCCATAGTCCAGTCGGGATATAACAAGGGAGTGAACCAGGAGTTCAGTGGCATGTTGTGTCAAGCAATCTCTGATGGAGAGAATCCGATATAGGTGAAAGTATGCTACCTTGCACAGTTTCGAGATTTCATGCTGAGCTCACTGTCAAACAGCACTCCAATGTTGCGAGCGACGGCAGTAGGCTGGAGGATGCTGTCACCGATGACGACATCAGTCAGACTGTGCTTGCTAGCCGAGCTCGGTGTAGTGATCACAAGCACTTCAGTCTTATCGTCATTCAGCTGAAGACGATGATGAGTCATCCATGCTTTTAGTTCTCCCATACATGCTTGGATGCGTGCCAGTGCAGCCATCTCATCATTGGTGTCCTTGATCTTAAATGAGACATACAATTGAGAATCATCAGCAAAGAGGTGGAAGTCAAGTCGATGCCGCCGAACTATCTGCCCAATGAGTCCCGTGTAGAGTGTAAACAAAACTGGGCCAAGAACAGACCCCTGTGGCACTCCCTGCAGCAGCTCCGACGGGTCAGACTGGAGTCTGAGTCCTCGAAGTCAGGTATGACTCAAACCACTTGTGTGCGACGCCGATGACACCCGCGCTTCTCATGTAGTAGTGTATGATCTACAGTGTCAAACGCCGTTGTCAGAACAAGTAGGAACAGCAAGACACCCTTCTTGTTGTCCAGGGTCACCAGGATATCATTCTGGATTCGCATCAATGCAGTTTCAGTACTGTGATTCGGTTTATAGGCAGATTGGAATTTTTCCTGCAGATTGTTGCGCGAGACGTGGTCAACAAGCCTGTTCAGCACTACCCTCTCTGTCAACTTAGAGATAAAGGACAGATTAGAGACAGGTCGAAAGTTTTTCATGACATCTTTGTCCAATGAAGGCTTCTTGAGCAAAGGCGTCACAAGCGCAGCTTTAATTTTTGTCGGCACAATTCCTGTTGACATGGACAAGTTGACAATGTTTGTAACGCTTGGTAGAAGACAGTCTAAATGTTCCTTCAGAAACCAGGTCGGCACAGGATCAAGTGCACATGACTTTGAGGGACTCTTGTTGATCAGTCGTCTCACCTCGTCTTCCGTTGCAGGCAAGAAAATGCTGAGTTTATTATCGACAGTGCCTGGACTGTCATCTGGAGGCACGTAGTTGGGGTCTGCCTTGAGTGTCAAGTTCTCCTGAATCAGCATGATTGTGCCCTGGAAGAATGCACTGAATCTGTTAGCCAATTGTTCCAGTGAACCCCCATCAGGTAGGCTAGCTTCTGGCTTGATCAACAGGGCGTTGACAACATTGTACAACTGTTTGTGGTCAGATGCAGCTTCGGTGATCTTTGCAGTGTAGTAAGTAGACTTGGCAGAGGAGATGAGCTGATTTACGTGCCGTCTCTGCTCTTTGAAGAGATCGCGGTAAATTGTTAGCCGTGATTGTCTCCATTTCCTCTCCAGTTGCCGTCTCTTCTGCTTAGCCATCTTGATGTCACCACTGAACCAAGGAACTTTGGGTCGGACTGTGATTGTTCGTGTCTGAACTGGGGCATGCTTGCCTAATAGAGCTGACAGGGTAGTGTCGTACTGCTCAAGAAGACCTGCTGCTGAGGTGGCAGGGTCAAGGCACAGGATTGATGCCTCAATGTCGACTCGGAGCATCTCTTTATCTATGGCAGCATAATTCCTGTATTGCACTGATTGTCGAAGCGGCTGGGGGTTTTGGCAGATGTAGATCACAATGGACAGCGCCATGATCTGTCAAGAAGTCAGATACAGTAGTCTTTGATACCAGATTGTCCGTTAATTTGATGATAATCAAGTCTAACGTATGCCCATCCATGTGAGTGGGTCCCGACACGTGCTGGCAGAGAGAGTGGTTCGAAAGGATGTCACGGAAGCGGGAAGCATCAGTGTTCAGTTGGTCCTCATAGTGGAAGTTGAAATCACCCAAATTCAGGGTGTTCTGAGATTTGACCACGTGGTGCTGAAGGAAGTCTTGGAATTCATTCAGAAAGAGGCCAACGGTTGACTTGTTTCTTTTTGATGGCGGAGGGCGATAGATCACAGCCAGTTTCACTGTTGACGAAGCACTAAGTGTGACTTCCATGTTTTCAAACGAATTTGTTTTCCATGAAGACTTTGATGCCATTTTGATGATGGATTTGTGGAGAATGGCAATCCCACCTCCTCTAGCTGTGGTGTTCTTGTGCTGTCTCCTCGGAACATGGGTAAACTTGTAGCCAGGAATTGTCAGGGCTCTGATTATCTGGTCATCATCAGGAGTATTACGTAACCATGTTTCTGTGAAGGCCACGATGTCAAAGCCGTGCTCAATAATATAGTCAGAGAGGGGTGTCACCTTGTTTCTCACCGACTGGGCATTTATTAAGCACATGGTCATGGTGCACAGCTTGCTCCGTTTGGTGGCACATACTTGGAGGTTCGAAAAATTGGGTCCAGCCTGTTGCCCCAGAAAATGCGTTGCAGGTCTGTTTCCGATGATCGGGTTGATTTGTTGTTGCTGTTGTTGTTGTTGTTTGTAGTCACCCCCACGACAACCCCGCTTGGTTGGCGGGTGGAATGACACCCCCGCGCTGCAAGCGGCTCTCCAGGCAGCATTTCCAAGACGACCCCCGCTATTGTTGTACTGCAGGCTGGTCAAGAATTGTCTTGTGTACACAAGATTCATTGTCAAACTTTGGTAGCTGCTGTCACACTCGACTGACCACCAGCATTAGCCACACAGGTGCAACACTCACTGTTCAAGATGCAAGTCTTTAAAACGCAAAAAAAAGTCGCAAGTACTTGCCAAAAACACCATCTGAACATCCCAGTGCAGTCCTCAAGCTTAGGCTCTGACGGGGCGGAGTCGACAGTTATATTTTATCCAGGGTCTGTATGTAGTGACATTACGGTGGGACGTAACCTAAGCTCTGACAGGGACGGAGTCGACAGCTATATCTTAACCGGGTCTGTAGGTAGTGACTTAGAGGTGGGACGTAGCCTAGGCTCTGACAGGGATGGAGTCGACAGCTATATCTTAAACGGGGTATGTAGGTAGTGACTTAGAGGTGGGACGTAGCCTAGGCTCTGACAGGACAGCTATATCTTAACCAGGGTCTGTATGTAGTGACTTAGAGGTGGGGCGTAGCATAGGCTCTCACAGGGACAGAGTTGACAGCTATACTTTAACGGGGTCTATAGGTAGTGACATCGAAGGAGTCGACAGCTACATCGCAACTAGCATTTGCACTGACAGACAGATTTTAAAGGTGTTTTGGGTGGGGGGATTTTGAATGACCTAGTGGCAGAAAGACCCCACATATACCGTATGAATGGTAAATGCTTGTCAGTAGTGATATAGATAGTACTTACACCATTATCAATGTTTGGTAGTCTGGCATAATATGACTGTGAATTGTAGATATTACTCATACACAACATATGGGGGCCGGCATGCTTGCTGTGATGTTGTATGTCGTTTTAAAGGTGGATGTTTGCATAATTGCTAGCTCGTAGTTACTGAATTAAGTGTGACTGATTTGATCTATTTCACTGTACACTGGAATTGCGTTGTTATTCTGCATTAGGATTTCATGCGGGACAACAAAGCGATGAAAGTGGTTCGAGGTTAGACCAACTCGATTTCTAAGCTAGCCTGTGTCGTTGTGAGACTGATCCTCTGCAAATATTCCGAATTTCTATTTGTACTTGTTAATTGTTATCTACTGTTAAATTGTTGGTTTTATGCAAGACCAGTTTTACTAGGCAGTTCATTAGTGCATCATCTTATCATATGCTTTCGTTCCCACCCTCCTCCGTGTATCATAAAGTAGACAGCACAAACATTAGTTGTGTTGTTATTTTGCATAAACAATTTTGTCTCATCTACACATTTCAGTATGTTGCTTGTTATATTATTGTTTTGTCATTTATATATATATATATATATATATATATATATATACATATATATATATATATATATATATATATATATATATATATATATATATATATATATATATATATATATATATATATATATATATATATATATATATATATATATATATATATATATATATATATATATGTATATATATATATATATATATATATATATATATATATATATATATATATATATATATATATATATATATATATATATATATATATATACATATATATATATATATATATATTTCCAGTTTGAAACCTCTCCATCTACTACAACATGCTGTTTTCTGTCAGTCAGCCATTGTTCTATCCAGTCAATTATGCCATCCCCGATACCATGGGCTTTTATTTAATAAGTAATCATTCACGCGGCACTTTGTCGAAAGCTTTCTGAAAATCTCAGTATGTACTATCTGCTGGTGATCCCTCATCTATCCACTATCTTCCAAAAAACTAAATGTTTGTTAAGCATGACCTTGCTTTTAGTAATCCATGTTGAAATGGATTTAGGTATTTATGTGGAAAGACAACGCAGAGAATGCGCGCGAATGCGTTATTAGGATAAGCCTGTGACAAGACGTAGTTTAGCTACGTATACATGTTGTTATGAAACTGCGGCGCAGCAGGGTTATCATGAGAACAGTGGTTATGAGAGTACGGTCTGAGTACTTGCACGAAATGAGCCTAATTATTTCCATGCTCACGTAGTGATACAGAGCACTACATAAACAGCCGTGTGGCTTAGAACCGGCCTCACTTGTTCTCAAATTTATTTGGTTAACCTGAAACGTTTTGCTTGGCAAAATCTCAGCTGCAATTGATATTGTTACTTGTTATTATTTGCTAGTTGTTGGAAAACGTTTATTTCTATCCGACCCTCCTCCCTTTTACACAAACTGGAACAGTTAGTCAACTGGGGGTTATAGTATTGTTATTGGGTAACCCCAGGCCCTTAGCCAAGGGTGTTCAGGGGTTTGACATGAACTCCCTTTTTTTTGTACCCCCTTTTCAAAAAATATTAACCCTTTTTTAAAAAACATTGAACCCCTTATCGTGAACCCCCTCCCTCTCAAAAGCGTGAACCTCCAATAATATGAAAATAATAATATTTTCATAATATGAAATATTATTTTCATAGTATTGGTGGATTCATGCATTTTAGGAGGGGGGGTTCACGCATTAGAGAGGAGGTTTTGTGCTTTTGAGAATGGAGAAAGGGGGTTAACATTTTTGAAAATAACATTATCTTCATATTATTGGGTTGTTCATGCTTTTGAGAAGGGAATTCACGCTTTTGAGAAGAGGGTTCACATTTATGGAAAACGTGGTTCACTTTTATGAAAATAATATTATCTTCATGTTATTGGGGGTTCACGCTTTTGAGAAGGGGGTTACTTTTTGTAAAGGGGTTCACGTTTATACAAAAAATACAAAATAATATTGGGGGAAGGGTTCATGCTTTTGAGAAGTTTCACATTTTTGAAAAATGGGTTCACATTTATTAAAACATTATAATATTATCTTCATATTATTGGGGGTTTCACACTTTTCAGAGGGAGTTCAAATCTAATAATATATTATATATTATGCAACTCTCTGATTTGTTTGAATTATTCTAAATATAAATGTGTTACCAAATCACCTTACCTGGTCAGTTGGTAACAGCCACATAACAGCAGACAATGTACAGACAGTCGCTAAGCCGTCATTCAAGCAACATGAAGACTTGTAAGCAGAAAATGCTATGGTTTCAAAAAATATCTGCTCACTGAAAGAATGCAGCTTTAGCCAATCTCTTTGTTGTGGTGTCATGCTATATGGCCTCCACACATTCACAACACACACACACACACACACACACACACACACACACACACACACACACACACACACACACAAACACATAAACACACATAAACACACACAAATCATTATGTATGGGTTAATTTTAACTGTTAATTTGTTAATTGAATTAACTCAAGTTAATTTAATGAATTAACGTTCCAGAAAGGCTAATTTCATTACATTTAATTAATAAAATTTCAAAAAGGGTTTAATTTAATTTACTTGACAAATTCCCAATTAACTATCAATTAAGTGTTCATTTAACAGTTGATTTTACTAGAAGTCCTGCGATCACTATTCCAGTCACTAATTAAACATTAGGTTCAGGCATGTGTGAATAGGTGGGAGATTATCACAGCGCTCTGTACCAACTGGGGTGGGCTGGTACTTCAGGCACCTGTGAAATGGAGGGAAGGCCTAGAATGGCTTCTGGTGCGGTGATAAGTTGATAGCTAACCGTGGCCTCAGCAAATCTCTGTTTAAAGTGGGACCCATTTAAAGTAAACATTTGGGGCTGGCAACTTCCAGACACATGGGCGTTTGGGGTCATTAAACCTTGCATCTATCGTTTTTCATGTGTACATTTGTAACCGTTAATGGGGAGATTTAGAAAAAGGTAATATAGCTGCAGTTAGGGATCTTTTTACAGTGCCAACTTAAATATAAACATGCCAATTATAGTGATGCATAACAAATAATGTAAACATATTTAAATGCTAGTGTGAAATGGGGGAACCAAATGATTTAGTATAAAACACCTCATAAATAACAACTTGACGCATATAAATTATATGTATATGTGGTTGGCATATAAATATTGTATGAGAAAATGTCTTTCCAATAACGTTACACAACACATTTTTGTAGTAAGTCTTGTCTTAAAAGTGTAAACATTTCAACTAACACATGATATAATAGTTAAATTAAAATAGTTAAATTAAATTAAATGAATTGTTAATTTAATTGAACTGAGAAATGTTTGAGAATAATTTAATTTAATTGACATGAGCAATGTCTGAGGTTAATTTCATTTAATTGGAAAATGTATGAGTTAATTTAAATTTAATTAATTAATTTT
This sequence comes from Lamellibrachia satsuma, assembly GCA_033239005.1. NCBI lineage: Eukaryota > Metazoa > Annelida > Polychaeta > Sabellida > Siboglinidae > Lamellibrachia > Lamellibrachia satsuma. Next base: position 5,302,122 of record BSQZ01000021.1, on the reverse strand, counting down.
TCAAGTTAATTGCAAGGCATAGTTCAGACAAAGGTGTGTGTATACAGCAAGACATGAAACCAGCATTTTGTACTGCTAGCTTTTTGTAATTGATACTGGTCTAAACTTACACAATGATCTGTTACTAATTCACAGCTCGGGTAGAATTATGTGCCCCTCAATTTCCCTCTTACTCGGCATAAAGGCTTGCATAATTTCTGGGAATGATCACACTTGATCTCGACACTTGACTGTGCTAATCTGACATCAATTTAGACTTCGACATGTGACTGTGCGTTTAAAAAATGTTTGACTTGCCATACATTTTGACCTCGACATGTGACTGTGCTTTTCATAATTCGCAATATTCATGACATATTTTCTAAATTGAATAATTTGTTTAATATATAATATGACACCCATGTAAACTTATGGTGTCCTCCTGCAGTCGATTCAGAACATATGTTCACGCACTAACGTGTGGCGTCCCCTGTAGTCTGTGTTATAAAACAATTACCCCCTTGTGAAAAGTTGGAACCCTGTGGTAGTTAGTTTGTACTGCAACATAATATGGTAGATCATTGTAAATTACTGATTGTACAGAGATGTTGCACTTAATGCTTGCACTTTTCCCTGTTCCTGATTTTGTATATGAAGTTTTGTCTTAGTGATTATTTCCCCTTATGAAATGTTCAGTAGAGTACACAGAGTTTTTGATGCTGAAAGACTTCACATATACAGTGTGAATAGTAAATGCTAGTCAGTGGTGATATAGTTAGTACTCGCATCGTTGGCGGAGTGACCCCACCGATACAGTGTGATTGTAAATACTAGCCAGTAGTCTTATAGTTAGTACTTGTAGTGGGTGGCTCTTAAGTATTATCTGTAGCAATGTTTGTTAGACTGTGTAACATTCTGTGTAAATATAATTATTGGCCGGCATGCTTGATGTGAGTATGTGTTGATGTACTATATATTGTTTCCTTGTTGAATGTTAGCATAATTGCCGGTACATTAATTCATAAATTAAATATTATGAATTTAGCCTGTTTCACCCGTATCTGGACGTGTGTTGACATTCTGCATAAATGGATTGTTGTGTCATGTAATGGGTGCATAAAATAATTTATGCCTAACAAGGAAGTCCACCATATGGTCCTTCATTAGCCTCTCTAATAATTTACATGTCACTTATTTTAAACTCACTGGTCTGTAATTATATGTCTTATATTGTGAACCATTTTTAAATAAAGTTTTGATGTTTGTTTCTTTTACTTTCCCATGAAACTCTGGGTAACAATTTTATTATATAACTATATGCTTTCAAGTCTCAAGTTTACTGCTGGTGTATGTAGGCAGCAGATCAAGACACAATTAATGCAAACTCATCCGTCACGTGAAATCAGGAACATTGCCACAGTCTATGTTTTCTCTCCCAGCTTGTCAACTATGTAAATTGTGTCAAACCTTTCCAGTTCCAGTCCCAAACCCAAAAGTGAAGCAAATGTAAATTGCATTCAGTGTATAATACCATGATATTTTGGCAAGAATCCGGTGTTTTGCCTGCAAATGCATTTATGCTTTTATACTTCAACCATCACAACCAGGAGTCTTGTTCGACACCAACATCTTTTTGAGCTGTGTTCGAACAATGCTGCAGTTCTCATTCAGCAGTTCACTTCAAGCCATTGAGCATACATGAATTGTCTAATTGGCATACTTGCATGAGAGGAGACTCGGCAGGAAATTTGGAGCTGGCAGGCACGTCATCCACCAGATTGTTAGGTCTCCTTTGCCGATATATTCCCACCCATGTGATGATGACTTTGGGGTGAATGGGGAGTTCTGGAATGCGCCTCCATATGGTAGTTTGGTAATGCGCGTGTGTGTTTATGCAGCGTGTCATCTTAGGAAGGAGCTGTGACGATTCTACTTCACCCTTCTTTGCACAGAACATCTCATAATGCATTGACACCAGCTACCTTCATGTTCCTAGAGTAGAGCAAGTATAATTTTCAGAGCCTCTATCTTTCCTTGGCTTGTAAGGGAACTTACGGAGTCGCATCATGAGCTGTGCTGAGCACACTGATCACCCCAAATATTGCAGCCTATTTTGTCATGTCAATCATTCTGGTGCAATATTTTGACCAATGCCTGATTAAAATGTTGCTGATGATGGCACTGCTTAGAATATGAAGATGATGAAGACATCAGTATCACCTGCCATAACGAAGCAAGAGCTTGGTTCTTCACTGCAGCATGTAATGCGTGTAAGGGTAGAGGATTGTTTGCCTCGTCGTGGACGGATCGTCTCCGGTAGATCAACAATTTCTTTGACATCTGATTCATCTTTCTGGGTGCTAGAACTCCCAAGCTCAGAATGATTGAGTCGGGCCTGAACAAGAATGATCTAATGTAGTTGCTTCGTGACAACAACACAGTGTTCTGCCATGAGATAGTACAGCGATGATACGACTGGCCGGAGGCTGCACTTAGCCTTGTAGCTGCAGTTTGAATGTCCTTGTTGTCTGTTTCTTCTGTAGTGTCATCGACCGCGATTTGATTGTCTTGTAAGAACTGTTCAGAAAACGAAACTCGCTTCTTTGGAAACGCGTAGACTTTTCCAAGTTTTGTCATATGTGCGTAGTATATTGGGGGTGGGGGTATATGGTGTAGTTCAAATTGTTCAAAGCGAAACACCAGGGGAATGTTCTATTGATGCATGCCAGGTGAACATTCAAGTCCAGCTGCCCCCCGTGTCACTTCTCTCTCCCGCATCAGCAATGATTTGATGATGTAAGTAATCCAGGACTGTATCAGACTTTAACGTAGCACATCCAATGTCAACAACAGCACCAGATCCCACCGCTATGTCAGGAAGTCCTGTATCTGCGAACATCTTCACGATGCTGAAGTTGCAGATGACATGAAATGAAAAAAAAATTCTCAGGCTGAAGCGAAGACATTATTCCCAAAGCACTGTTGAAAATTTATTGGACAGAAGACAATACTGCTTTGATAGTGGGAAAATAGTCCAAAATATCTTCCTCCAACTCAGCAAGGTTCCTTGTAATGATGTTGAAAAACATCCACGAGTTGTTTCTCTGATCAGATGGGTCGAACAAAAAACGAGTCAATACCCACAGATGGTTGCTACGGCAGAACTTCTCTTTTTCTAATGATGCACACTAGACACAATTCAGACGACTTCGATTGGACAATGATGCCGTCGAATCGATGTGATGTTCCTCTTCCACTGGGCGATTCCCCTTGAATGTCTATGTTGTTTTTAGGCAAAAATTAGGGCAGCATGAGACTGATTCGAAGGAAATGGACCATCGTTACTGTCACTCCACAAGATTGTGTTTCTTCCAGTGTGAATCAGAACACCAATTACTGAGTCGATTCAACATTGTGATAACGTCAACATTGCATCTTGACCAGCCCACGGAAGTAAAACACTCACGGTGGTCATAACATTTACCCCGAGTAAGTATCGGTCTCTAATTCCTGCCAAACATTTATCTTGGGAGGAGCCAAACGACTACTATGGCAACTACTTGTACCGCCAAAGTTCATTATTGTGATGTGTTCTAGGGTAACATGTTTGTGTAGATATGTGCAACCATTATGGCTACGATTTATTTACCTATGTTACTTAACTGATGCCCGAAGGCAGGCTAATAATTGGCCCTGCCTCTGAAGTAGTTATCTACTTAATCATTTATACATGTGACTTATGTGAAATGAAAATCAAACCGATTCCCAACACTAATATGGCATATGTTTTCGGATGGCTGATAATTTAATTCTTTTAAATGTCTGAATACATGTGGTGTTATTTTATTTATATTTCCTCCGACCAACTGACCTTGTAAGAAAAATTTGTACACCAACTAATAAAAATAACTTGTTGATGCTGGCATTTGACACTTGGATTTTCTCGTATCTTTTATCATTGATTTGTGTTGAACTAACTGCAAACCTTTGAAATCCGAGAATTTGACATTGACACACGGTAGTGCACGCACGCACGCATGCACACACGTCTAGGCAGTGCTATAGATCGATTGCATATATTCATCTGTCAGGCCCACCATACACATTTAGAAATTATTTGATAGCAAAGACAAGTTAGCACTACTTTAACAATGGCAACCCGGGGGATGGAGGTTGGTAATTTATGTATGAAACTTAAATTGAGTCTTGAAAAAATATCAATAGTCACACACCCAACTCATAATTGCGCATGAAAATGATGGAAATATGATACGCTAATTAGAATATACATGAGCTGTTTCTAAGTAAAAAACACGTGTACCCGTTGTTGATGTGAGACCCAATGACTTACCTCTTCTCTATCTCCTCTTCATCAGCAACACCAGCAATGAATTCATACTGGTCCCTGTCACTCCAGAAGTACAGATGCCTACAGCATATCCCAACGAAACATGTTACCTCTGAAAGCATCTGGCACCGTGCATTTGGATACTATTAACATGTGAACTATACATTAGTGCTATTTTCTAGATGTTTATGGTTACAATAATAATCAGGTAGTGACCACAAACATAAGAATTGACCACAAACATCTGTATTGACAACAAACATCCGTACTGACCATTACCATTTGTATTGACCACAAAACACACGTAGTAATCACAAACACACACACACACACACACACACACACACACACACACACACACACACACACACACACATATATATATATATATATATATATATATATATATATATATATATATATATATATATATATATATATATATAGACAGGTAGAGAGCGAGAGAGAGAGAGAGAGAGAGAGAGGGAGAGAGGGGGGAGAGATGGCAAAGACACGTAGTGATCACAAACACACAAAGCGATCTGAAACAATTGTAGTAACCACAAACTCACGTGGTGGTCACAAACACCGGCAGTGATCTCAAACACCTTTAGTGACCACAAACACGTAGTGACCACACACATACATTTAGTGACCACAACATATGTACAGCTGCAATGGCTCAATTGGCTTTGTGCTCGTCTGTTGACGACCAGGAAGTATTGTATTCGAACCTCAGGCTAGCGGCAGGCCCACCAGTAAGAGGGTCAGCGGTCATTTATTTGCTCCAAATTTATATGATTAAAAAGTTTATTGGTATTTCTTAATATACCTGCCCTTGGGCTATTCAAAACATCACGTTAAGGTGCTGGATCATGAACTGTGTAGGACTAATAACTTGGGGCAGCGGATTGTTACCATAGCCAATTTCCGTTGTTAGCGTTATGACCTCTGGTGTCAGGTGTTATATAAGCACATGTATTTCTTTCTTTCTTTCTTTATAATATTGTAGATACCCAGATTATCGAGGAATAAACTGTACATGGCGAATGGCATGTGGAGCGAGTACTTTTCTAGTGATTTAAAAGGCAGCAGTATAAAGTTACGCTAAAAGAAAAAAATATATTGCTGAAACTAGCAATTTTTCAGATCAGATGCTTGCGTAGATTTCTAAACAACGAGAAAGTACTTAAAACAGCAAATGCTGAGCCAATTAAGTCACCAATATTGAAAAGAAGATGGCGTCATGTGTCTTAATTTTGTTTTGGTTCGGGCTTCTGTTGAGATGGTTCGTTGGTATGTTTCCCTTGGTCGTCCTCGTTTCCTTTTCCATATAGTCTCCAGTACCACAACTGTTTTGGTGTTCTTGGATCCACATTTTCGACATCGGTAATGACAACATTCTGAATACCATATTCCGCCATTAATTTATAAATAGCCTTTCTTGTGACGCCTTTACAAGAGGTGGCATTAGCCATAGCAAACATGTGGCTACATCTTATAGGCAGCCTGTTAAGAATCCTGTATGAATTGTTATGAGCCACAGCAAAGTTCTGAAAAGCTGCTTTTCTACAATTCACCCATAAAGCGCACAAATGAACTTGAAACAGTAAACATAGGCAGTGAACATCTTGTTTTTTTATAACAAATGAACACAAGTGTTTTCATGCAACAATGTTGCTCTTAACATAAAGTAGTCTCAATTTAGCTTGAGTGTCAGCATCATCAGATATATCATTACAAATAACATGTTCAGTTTACTTACACGAGGTGGCAAAGTTTATCTTCGTTCCCCCAATATAATTTATCTACCAAGATTTGCGTTTCTTGAGTAAAAAAACATGATGAGAGATGTGGAGGCCTTATATTGAACTTAATGCTCACAGCCGTATATGTAAATATCTAGCATTGGGCAGGAAATATGGATTTGCTATGTACATGGTTTCAGTCGTAACATAAAATAGACTGTGAGCTTGTGAAAAACTTCACTTCTACTTGTTTTGCTTTGACAATATTTCTATGATTTAATATGGTTAAAGGGTTATAATTCATATTAATGCGTATTTGTTCGATTAAATAGACACTCACAATCTTCCAACGTGGGGTAATTTGTTGGCCAGAAAATCAATAGTTGTAACCACAAAGAGGTGAAAAATGGCTCCATATTAACAGTCCTGAGTAATGTCAATGGGTGTAACAATAACAAACAGTCAAATTAATTAGCTCAAGGTGTTACAATTTAGCTTAAGGTGTTATAATTTTAGGTTAATACATATTTTGTTTGTTGACAAAATAGGCATTGACAACTATACAGGTTGGGGAATATAGAAATGATACGGTTCTTCCGATTTTTATACTTCCATCCAATTGATGAGTCATGATATAATAAAAATTGTCAAATCTTTGTCAGCGTCCAATATAAATAGAAGCTCCTGGTCTATTTTATGTTATGTCTATGTAATAAAACTTTATTTCCTGCTCTAGCCTAGATACAGTCGTGCCTCCTTATTATGCGCCCCATTATTATGCGGATTTGGATATAAAGCAGTTGGTCGTGGAATCCGATTTTCTGCCGTTTGGGGGAAATGCCAAATGGACCTGCCTAAATCTACTTAGAATTGCTTTGACAATTTTCAAGAAACATTAGGTAAACAATGTCAATGAACGAGTGTCGACGTGTTGTTTATTTTGGGCTGCCGCCGACACCAGTCGCTGGCTTCGCTTCGGCGTTTTGTAAATTTGCAAATACGCCTCGTGTAAGAATCAGATAAACTGTCTTAAATACAATTTAGTATGCAATACCTATATAATACTGGGGTGAAATTACATGCTTCCATCTTAAATCTAATTGTTTTTGCAACGCGAAACCAACATGCCAAATGCTAACCCAAGGCGCTACCAGTGTACGAAAACACGAATTCGTCATCCGCATATGAAACGATGAATCGATGTTAAGTGGTGCGTAATAAATGTATGCTTAGGTTGAGATCGGTTGAAAGACGAAGTGAAGCAATTATTGATTCTGCCTATTGTCGTGTTCTATGTTTAATCAGCTTACATACTACGTGTGTTAAATCATATACGTTTTCGGCTGCTCAGATCTAGGTTATTATTTTCGATTCGTAGGCCTATTGGTAATGTACATCATCATCGTAGCATATCTATTCCATAACGGTATACATACATGTATTTTACCCTGTTCAAGATTCAACAGGGTGTGACATCTAAAAATAATACACGTTGACATTAGTTGACTCGTTTAATAAGCTCTATCAACTGCGTATAAGACAGTGCTGCAAACACACAGCTTCGACAGCTTTTTGGACATGGTGCAGCGATCGCTGTTGTTTAGTAGCTCCCTGGTGGCAGATAGCGCGCGTACAGCGCCTCGCGTACAGCGCGGTCCGAAGTCGTGGACCCCGACCACCGCGTTATAGCGAGGCTCGACTGTATTTTAGTGCATATTATTGAAATGTTGAGATTGAAAATGAAATTTAAAAAAAAATCCTTTGATTTTATACCAAATATGGCAATGCATATGTTAGTGGCATGTGGCCTTGACTTTTGGCTCTCGATAAATTACACCAACTAACAGTTTGTATTAACCAATTGCACATATGTCGACCACTGGGTAACCTCAAGACGCTGTGTTTGGACTAGTGCACGGGTAGGTCTACTCAGAAATATCAACCAGACACCTATTCATTTCAAGCAAATGAATGATTGCTGGCTCTCGGAATAAGATGTGTACAACTTGCCTGGCACCATACACATAGAAAGTTAGCAATATGTATTTCGATAAGATACTAAAAGCCATTTATTCGTGTTTAGCGATACTGGTGGCAGGCCCTTAGCCAGAGACCCGTCTGCCCGTCTTGCAGACGAGAAAATGTCTTACCACGACGGGTAATATAAAATTAAAAGACGGGTTTTTCTTTTTAAAAGATGATATTGTTTCATAATAAAATTGTTTGAATTGTCTTTGTGACTCTTAGCGCACGCGATCGTGATTTGACGAATGTTGTCGGTGGCAGAATAGCGAATACTATATATTTTTTATCTGGACAATGTTGGAAAATAATGATATTGCGGTTGATCACTATTTATTGTAATCGTGTATGTCATTGGTTGGGAAACGCGTTTCTATGGCCTTTCTTAGTGCCTATCCATTGGCGCTCTCATTTGAAGAAGCAATCCCGTGACCCTGATGCTGTGGGGCGAGTTCAAAATGGCACCTGCCAGTGAACATATGCGATATGTGAACGTCAAAGGTCACGACAATCGATGCCTTTTTAGTAAACGTGAATACAAGCAACGTTTCTGCGATTGTCCATGGACAGTCCGAGTCAGCATCCTATGTTACGTTGGTGGAGATCCATAATGTTGATGTACCTGCTGCTGCCTACTGTATTGTCGCCCACCGCTGGCACTCTGCATTGGCCAAGCGCGATCGCGGTAAACTTTGAAATTGAGTTTGATTCGTGCACCGATTCACATACATAACCGTCATTTAGGTCCTACTATCGGCAGCAGTTTCCCGGTTCCTCAGCTTAAACGGCAGGCAAACCACGAACGATTAGGCTTTGCTCATTGTAGTAAATTCTAATTTTTTATCCAATAGGCAATACTGAATCTGGATGGTTGCTGTTTTATTAAAGAAGTAGTATTTCAATGTATTACTTTCAAAACCAATTATATTACCGAGTGCTATATCTTTTATTGTTATTTGTTGTCTTGTTTTACGCTTAATGTCAAGCATTTGATTTTGAATGTGATTGTTAGTTAATCATATTTGTTCATATTAGACATATTTGCATATATTTACTTAAAGTTTTAAGATGCTTCAAACATTACTTCCATGTTAATATATTTTAAATAAAGTTTCAAGTTACGTTTTCATGAACCTTCACTGTTGGCTCTTCTTCTAGTATTACTGTGCATGTGATAACGCCAACCTCGCTGCACAGCTAGTAAGACTCGATTGGGCCAATAATGGTTAAACCGGACTTGGCCTGCCATTGAAAAACCTAATTCGGACAATAATGGCTGTCATTTGACATTTGCTCAACTTGGACTGGCTTTCCAGTGCAAAAACCAAACGGGCCAGTAATGGTTGTCACTATATCAACCAGCATTGGCTTGCCATTGAAAACAAATTGATTGGGTCAATAATTGCTGTCATAGACGCGAACGAAGCCGTTCGCGCTTTTAAAGTTTTTTAGAATGTTCAAGGCTAGCAAAATGTTATTTCTGGCTAAGGGCCTGACTGGTGGTGTACGGTAACAGAACAGACGATGTCGATTAATGGGATTAATGCATTCAACCATATGGTACCCGCTCTAATAAAACTGTACTTATGAACAATACGACTTATTAACAGTCCCCCCTACCTGGAGTCTACGCCAGATAACTAAGAGATCCCACGGGGGGGGGGTAAATGAGTAACCTGCTGTAGACTCATGAAGCTGGTGACCACTAACAGTAAACCCATTATCATTACCATTATATACTCTTAATTGAGGTATTCTGATTATAATTCATATTCATTGTCAATGCCCTCACCTTCGTAGTTGTTCTGCTGGTGGTCGTGTCTCTGGGGCATCAGCTAACATGCACTTGATGAGATCATAAACCTCAAAGTCATGTTCAATATGTGACAAGTCAGGCTGGCCATTCACAACCCTGGTGGGTAATGCATGGTCAAGTGGTGCATAAGGGTGTTTCCCTCGTGTCATGATGTAGTGGCAGACCATGCCTGCCACCTGTAAATGATATTGTTTGATACGATTTATCAACTAAACATAGTACATGAACACATACAATATTATTCAAGTTAATCAGTTATTCAAATAACATAAACGTCAGTTTCCTGTATCTCAAATGCATATAGTTTACCATCAATCATAATTCGTTTTAATCTAATTTGCACTGATTCGTGGCTAGTCTGGATCAAACCTAAATGAACATAGAGCATATACATGGGTAACTAGTCTGGATCAAACCTAAATTAACAGAGAATAAATTAATGTGACAGTTGGCGCATAACATATTTTATGTAATATAACGAAGCAAAAAAGATTACCTTGTGTTTTTATTACAGATAACCGATAGCAGGATATAGCCTCGTAGAATAAGATGTAATGAAGCAGTTCGTTAGTGTTATACGTGACCAATGATCGTGATGGTATTCGACTAATTACTCCCACGTGCGGAGCAAAACAATGAACTATATAAAAACTGCAAGGGCTGAATCAGCCTCACTTGATCTTAATCTTCATTAATTCAACGCGAAACCTTTTAAATCTACAAAAATCTCGAAATGTGTATTGCTATTTGTCACTTGTTATTCATTGCCAACTGACGTAATTAATTATAGATAAGTTTTGAGTGTAATTTTATTCCGCCATCCTCCCTTAAATATAAGGTGGAGCAGTCAGTCAAGTTTGGGCTATATAATTGATTATTTTTAAGTAACTTTACGGTAGATTGTGCCACAGGTTTTATTGCAATTTAATGTCATAGGTCATTGTCATTGTAAAACACGGATTGTACAGAGGTGATTCCTGCATATATTTATGCACTTGCGCGCGCGCGCACGCACACACACACCCACACACACACACATACACACACATGGTAAAATAATTTGTGCATGCATGGATGCGTTCATGCATGCGATTCTTTATCTTTTTTCCATGCTATATAACTACGAGAAAGAAAGGAACGTCAACATACATGAAATAAATAAAATTATACATTTCCATCAATACCAAACTTAATATAATTCCAGTTTTCAAATTACAATGCAATTTTGATGTCATGGAACACTTATACATTATGTTTTCATTATATATATATATATATATATATATATATATATATATATATATATATATATATATATATATATATATATATATAGAGAGAGAGAGAGAGAGAGAGAGATTTGAAATATCTTTCCATAGGTACACAGTTCCATATAGTTTTGTATGATTTCTAACATAGTATGTGGAAATATCTATCCCTATCTCCATACTGCGTTTTTCATACTTCCAGACACACCCTGTCGAACAGGCAACTATTGCCAAATGACAAACAATTAGATTTCCAAATGTTATTAATGAAAATGTTGCAGTGTGGGAGGATGGGGTTATTGCCTGGCTCACAGACTAATCAAGTATGTGCGTGGGCAGAGAGACCGCCACATATATGGTGTGAATTGTATATGCTAGCCAGCATTGATATAGTGAGTAGTTGTATCCAGAGACAATTAAATAACATCGTTATCAATGAGTGTTTGTCTGACGAAATACGTCCATGAATTGTAGATATTAGGTGTACACACAATTTGAAGGATGGCATGCTCGTTGTGATGATGGATATCGTACATAATTGCTGGCATACTGATTAATGAATTACCGTACTCGACCTAATAAGCTGGGCCATGGAAACATGTCAAGGAATCTGTTTTTATAAGCGTACACCAACAATTTTTGCTTTAGACAATATTGAAACTAATATGCACGAAGTATGTGACATCACAACTTCCATGAAGCTGCCACACTGCGTCACTGCTCTGAATCTTTCATATCAGCACTTATAGTTACTCCTTAGTCATATTCTTTTACGGTTTTACTGACAAACGTGATAAATTATGACATCATTGGTAATGTAAAAATAAAATGTTGACAACGTACGCGTAATAAGGCTAGTGACACTTTCTTTTGTTATTTTTTATGTTCTCTTATGATGTCTTATATATAGCCAGACTGCACGATGCTGATTCCTCCATACATGCATAATTGTGCTCTAGGCTACGTTCATAGAATTGCATCTTGGGAAATCTTGAGGAGAACACGGGATTGAATTTGGTGGATTTTATATTTGTCTAAAGCGTGGAATATTGATCGGATAAGTATTATTATTGCGTGTATATTAAACATAAACTTACAAGAGTCCTTGTTTAGTCAATAGTTGCTGTTAAAATTTAGCTATAGGAGTAATTTAGGGTAGTTTATATCGTAGGTCTCCGAGGACTCGGTAGCGCGAGCGATAATTAAGGGTTGTTGTTTTCAGTTGATTGGGTACAAAATACGAGACGTAATATTATTGTAAATAATTTAGTACATATTAAATATTGAAAACCTAAATATTTTGTTTTAGCAACATTTATTGTTAAAAGTTAGCTGTAGGTAGTAATTCAGTGTTATTTAAATAAGGTCACTGAAATTTCGTTAGCGCGAGCGATATTACGTTTTGTTAGTCAGCTGTTACATTGAAAGTAAGTTGCAAGGCAGTAGCTGTAAATTTAATTAAGACATAAGTAACATACTATAATATGTGTATTACAACACAAAAACAGTCTTTGTGAAGACTACCTAGTATAAATTGATTATAAACGTATTATAAACAAATACAAATTTAATGTCTAACATGGCGCCGTGCAAGCGCCAAGTAAAGGCGAAACGTAATTTTATATGTTCTAGCTGCGACAGCTGGATAGACTTTGCAAAGTCCGGGTGTGTAAATTCGTGGGCGGAGGTGCAGGAGGATGATTTCCATTTCGTGTGTAGGGGGTGTAAGACAGTGAAATATCTGCAGGAGCAGGTGATTGAGCTAAGGCATATGATTTTGATGATGATAGGGCAGGTTGAGACATAAGTGAGCAGAGGTGGTGAGACCGAGGAGAGCAGAGGTGGTGAGACCGAGGAGAGCAGATGTGGTGAGACCGAGGAGAGCAGAGGTGGTGAGACCGAGGAGAGCAGAGGTGGTGAGACCGAGGAGAACAAGGAGAGCCGTGGCAATGTGAGGGAGAAAGCTGGTAAGAAGAAGAAAGATGACAGAAGGCAGAGAATGCAACAACAGAGAGGTAAGCGGGTGAGTGGAGAGGGATTGCCAGGTGGTAAGACAGTAAAGGTTGACGATATGAGAGAAAGGGGGCATACTAGTAGTGTGCAACAGGAAAGGAGTTTTGCTGATGTAGTATCACAGGGGAAAGCGAGGAAAGCCCGGGTATTTATGGGGGATTCCATCATTAGGAAAGTGGATCAAATTGTAAATAGAGGAGATGACATAACAGTATGCCTACCAGGGGCAAAAGTAGAGGATATAGCAGAGAAGGCAGGACAGGTCATGGGTGGTGGCACGGGAGGTGCTGTTCTCGTGCATGTGGGAACGAACAACGCAGAGAAGGAGGGAACGTCAGCCATCGTTGGTAAGTACAGGAGGTTGATCAAGACACTTATAGAGGCACGAGTTGGGCAGATCGTATTGTCGGGGATATTACCAATAATGGGAGGCAGGGGTGAGGAATATAGGAACTGTAGAAGGATGGCGATCAACACACAGGTACAGAAGGTATGTATGGAGGAGGGAGTAGGCTTCGTAGACATGTGGTTAAACTTTGTGGGAAGAGGTGACTTTTTCATGAGAGATGGACTTCATCTGACAGGGAAGGGCGCTGCAGTTTTTGCGTGTGAGTTTGTCAGAGTTGTCGACGAGGGCACAGGTACCATAAATTATTTAAACTAGATGCGCAAGGGGAACTGACAGAGAAAACTCAAAGGAGTACTACTACAAATACACATCCAAAAACATTTTCACCAATAATTTCAGACAATGAACTTAAATGTGTATGCTTAAATGCCAGGAGCACAGTAAATAAAAAAGTGAGTTAGACATTATGGTAGCAGATATTGATCCTCATGTAATAGGCATCACAGAATCATGGGCAAATGAAGATATAGTAGATGCTGAGTTAGCACTGACAGGCTATGTAATGTTTAAGAAGGATAGACGAGAAAGAAGGGGAGGTGGAGTAATTTTGTATATTAAAGAATCTATCCAAGCATATGAAATTACACTGAAAAGTGAAGCAGATAGTGTGGAAGCAATTTGGTGTAACATAGTTACCAGGAACTCAACATTAACAATAGGAGTAGTTTATCGTAGTCCTAACATAGGACAAGAGGAACATGTAAAATTACAAAAGACGATAAGGGAGGTGAGCAAGGGAGAATGTGTTATAATGGGTGAGTTTAACCATAGCCATATACAATGGGAATCATTAGAGAGTGCTGGAGGTGACGACCATCAGTTTCTATTTCTAACACAGGATTGTTTCCTTACTCAACATGTCTTGGAACCAACCAGAGGTGGGAATGTGTTAGATTTAATTTTGTCTTCTCAAAATGAATTAGTTGACAATGTTAAAGTACACGAACATTTGGGTTCAAGTGACCATAACCAAATCCATTTTAATATAAAAGTAAAGACAGGGAATACATATAAAAAACAATGGAAGAGGAACTTCAACAAAGGCAAATATAAAGTGATGAGAACATATCTAGCAAATATAGATTGGAATAACTTGCTGAAGAACAAGACAGCAACAGAATGCTGGACTTGTTTAAAATATGAGATTGAGGGCATTATTGAGAAATTTATTCCATTAAGAAAACAAGGGAAAAGATCCAGGAAAAAACACCTGTCAAAAGAAGCTATTAGAAAAATTGCTCACAAACAGATGCTGTGGAGGGTCTATAAACACACTGGAAATGTAGAAGACTACACAAACTACAAAGAGGCACTTAACCTAGCTACAACTGAAATTAGAAAATCTAAAAGAACCTTTGAAAAAAAAATTGGCAGGTAATATAAAAAATGACAGCAAGAGTGTCTATGCTTATGTAAGGAGTAAACAGAAAGTTCGAGATAAGGTCGGACCACTGGAACACAACAGTGAAAATATAATTTCAGATGGGTTCCAAATGGCAGAGGTCCTGAATGAGTATTTCAGCTCAGTTTTTACCACAGAAGATATCAGCTCACTTCCAGTTCCATTGACTAAATTTGAGGGCAATAAATCAGAACATTTAGGGCAGTTATTTGTAACTCCTGAAATGATAGCAAAGAAAATTAAGAAGATGAAAGATAATAAATCACCTGGAGTTGATGGGATACCACCAAAACTGCTAAAGGAAATTGTTTATCAAATTAGTACACCACTTGCAAACTTATTTAACTTGTCACTAGAAGAAGGAATAGTTCCTTCAGAATGGAAAGAAACAAACATTACGCCGCTATTTAAGAAGGGATCAAGGAAGAAGCCAGAAAATTACAGACCAGTGAGTTTAACATCAGTTGTATGTAAATTACTCGAAACATTAATTAGAGACCACATGGTGGAATTCCTCGTAAAACATAAATTAATAAATACATCTCAACATGGATTCCTAAAAGCAAGGTCATGTCTAACCAATCTCTTATGTTTTTTAGAAGAAATTACAAAGTGGGTAGATGACGGGTCACCAGTGGATGTTTTCTACTTAGATTTTCAGAAAGCTTTCGATAAAGTGCCACATCAAAGATTGTTACTTAAACTAAAAGCCCATGGCATAGGCAATGATGTAATCAACTGGATAGAAAAGTGGCTTACACACAGAAGACAGAGAGTAATAGTAGATGGTGAGATTTCAAACTGGAAATCTGTTTTGAGTGGGGTACCACAGGGATCAGTATTTGGCCCTATACTGTTTTTAATATATATAAATGATTTGGAGGATGACATATCTAGCAAAGTACTCAAATTTGCAGATGACACAAAAGTATACAGAAAGGTTACTAATGATACAGATAAACAAAGTTTACAGGATGATCTGGAAAAATTAGTTAAATGGTCAGAAAAATGGCAAATGTTATTAAATTTTGGGAAGTGTAAATGTATACACATACGACATGGAAATATGGACGAGGAATATAAAATGGGGGATGCTGTACTAGGTAGAACCACACAAGAAAAGGATTTAAGAGTAACATTTAATGCTGACATGAAAGTTTCAGAGCAATGTGGGATTGCTGCTTCGAAAGGAAATCAAATTCTAGGGCTAATTAGGAGAACTATCACGTATAAGGAGAAACATCTAATTGTACCCCTGTACAAAGCAATAGTTAGACCACATTTGGAATATTGTATTCAAGCATGGAGGCCATATCGTAAAAAAGACATAGATAAGCTAGAAAGAATACAACGAAGAGCAACTAAGATGATTCCAGAATTAAGAGACCTTAGTTACGAAAGTCGCTTATTACAATGTGGTTTGACAACACTAGAGACCAGGAGACTAAGAGGAGACCAAATAGAAGTGTTTAAAATAGTGAACGGTTATGAGGATGTCGATAGAAATATGTTCTTCAAACTTAAAGAAGGCAGTAGAACCAGAGGACACAAAGCAGCATTAGTTAAGGAGCAGTGTAGGTTGGACATGAGAAAGTACTCTTTCTCACAGAGGGTGATAAATGAATGGAACAAACTGCCAAATGATTGTGTTAATGCTAGTAGTGTGAATATGTTTAAAAATAGAATTGACAGATATCTGATAAGGGCGGGCTACACATAGATGAGAAAATTGTTGGACTCTCGATAAGCCAATGGCTTCCTTGTCCACTTGCCATCTGGAACTTGTTGTTCGAGATGGCAATCTTGTTAAATCTTGTTAAATAGACATATATTTGTCAAATACTGCATCAAAGCAACGCTGGCATATGATGTAGATCATAAAATGTAGATCAAACTGGAATATAACTTATTAAACAGAACAAAATAAAAATAGTTTGTATATATATATATATATATATATATATATATATATATATATATATATATATATATATATATATATATATATATATATATATATATATATATATATATATATATATATATATATAGCAAACTTATAAATATTGTAACAATACTCACTTGTATGTCACCTGACTTTTTGTATTTGATATTTGTCACATTGTCAGTTGGCTCACTGTAGGTTGACCCACTGTCGGTTGACTCACTGTCAGTTGAATCACTGTCAG
This sequence comes from Lamellibrachia satsuma, assembly GCA_033239005.1. Taxonomy (NCBI): domain Eukaryota; kingdom Metazoa; phylum Annelida; class Polychaeta; order Sabellida; family Siboglinidae; genus Lamellibrachia; species Lamellibrachia satsuma. The sequence goes on along the minus strand of BSQZ01000021.1, from coordinate 5,284,928 downwards.
TTGAATAATTGTTACTTGACGCATTCATCTGGACAATTACCTCTTTTGGCAGCCAATGTTTTGTTCCTGTACAAAGCAAGATATGTATACACAATAAGGACCAATTAAGTGGAGCTTCCATTGCATATATATTCCATTCGTACTTTTCAGATAAGTCAAGAAAATAAAGGATAACCAATTTAACACAGGTTGTGTGTCAGTGTTCTACCCTGGCCCCCATAACGTTTTGGATCAACAACTTGCAAGTGACTGGTCCAGCAGCAAAGTGACTGGTCCTCATTTTACTAAAGGCACAATGCGTGAGTCTGTAAAAACAACACATTGATTTCAGTCAACAATTGTATTATCAGCAGACCATAATATCTGACTGATATTTGCCTCTACCATTTTTTTAAATAAAACTTATTTTCCTCTGCTTTTCAAAAAAGCTATCATAAACTATTTATTAACAGTAAATTACAATGATTTGCTAAATGACAATTACCTCTTTTGCCAAACATGTGCAATGAATTTCCAAAATGACTACCTACCCACTTCCCTTATTTATAAGTATATCAGAATTATATACAAACATGTTTACCACCCTGCTGACCACCTATTTTTAATATATTAAACTGACGGACTGTTCACGAGTGCCGTGTTTTGCGATAACAATTTTCGGGCAATAAAACACATTTTTTATTAACAGTTTGCTTCTTCTGACAGCCATTTATATGATAAGCTGATGAATACTGCTGTAAAATGTTGTTTTCTCTGGAAAGTAGGTGGTTACATGGACCACTAACTAACAAAAGTTACTGACACGGTTAAACAGTAGGTGGTCACGGAACACTGGGTCAGTGTATACTTTGTACACTGGAGTATGCATTCTGTCCAACTGTATATACGTTAAGGCGTGACCCTGGTGGGAGTTTTTTAATATTTATTTCTTAACCTACATTGTTGAAATTTTCAGATAATATCAATGATAGTAGAATTTGTGATGATGAAAGACATTATTTGTTTCATCAAGGCGTTGCCATAGAAACGGCAGCAATCTTGGATTTTGTGTGCTCTTCTTGGGAACATGATATCTTTGTAGGGGATTGTCCAAATTCTATCAATATTTGTATGCTGTTACCTGAGTGTATTCCACAGGGGGAGACACAATTACATAAACACTGTGATAATTTTCCCAAAGAAAATACATGCATCCCCCTGCAGTTTATTCTCAAGATGTACTGTTCCAAATTTCACGCTATTACATTGAAAAACAACCAAGATATTGTAAAACTAAATAACGATTTATTTTAGAAACACAAATCACAGAAAAACTTTTCAAAGTTGGTGCATATTTGTCAAAACATTTCATTTCCCAATACTGCCTCTAAGTCAGCAAAACTTTGCGCTGAAGTTGAACACCAAACACGCTGTCAAACAGTGTATAATAACAGTCATACTAATGCACATCAACCTGAATATTCTTACTACTAAGCGACTATGGATGTGAAAAAAATTGTAAATATTTATGAAAAATGTACTGTAAAGTCCATGCATATCACTTCGATCATTCCACGTTCAAAATTGTGTGTGCTTTAGAAAAAGTAAACACTGACATTGTCCATCATGTAATGTCACTTTTAGTTCAAGCTCTAACGCCACAACTAGAAGCTTCCAGCAACGTACAATGTCACTGCATCAAGTGTTGCTGCCTTCCTTCTCTTTCATGTGCACCTTGCTTGTTTCGTGCTCTGCTTGGCTTGCCGAAGCGACTTCTTGAGGCGCAGCTTGTCAGCTTTCAAGGCTGATGATTTGTGTCCAACACACATATCCACTGATGCGGATACCAGTGACCGGACCACAACAAATGGAGCATTGCTTGCTGTCACACTTACGGCTCGATCAGACGAGTAGGTTTTGTTCAAAACTACCCCACAATACGTACAGTGTATCTCCAGAGCACACGCAACTCCAAGGGTGCATTTGATGGCCTGGACAGCAAGAGTGCTCCCACCATACAATGTACACAGCAGGTTTTCTACCAGTTTGGTGAGAAGGCCACATCGCATGGTGATGGTGGGCAATTCCTCACCAACTCCATCACCTACATTTTTATCATGAAAATGTTCAAAGCCCAACTCAGCAAGCGTTTGTATCCAAACGTCTTTTTTGTTGCTGAAGTCGGCGTGTCCTGCGTCGCTTGTGATATTGATGGCGTCGTTTGTGATGTTGATGGCGTCGCTTGTGATGTTGATGGCGTCGCTTGTGATGTAGATGGCGTCGCTTGTGATGTTGATGGCGTCGCTTGTGATGTTGATGGCATTGCTTGTGATATTGATGGCATCGCTTGTGATGTTGATGGCATCGCTTATGATGTTAATGGCTGCTGATCGTCATCACGAACTGGCAAATGTAATGAAACAAACAAAATGTTTTATAGAGTACTGTA